>JAAGVU020000035.1:17942986-17970128 GCA_011763525.2 Mormyrus iriodes | reverse complement strand
GGCATAACGGGTTAGGAAAACACACTTTGTACCCAGGAACAAAATAAAAATAAAAATTTGTTACATAGTGTAATTGATTATGTTATTTTGATGTATTAAAATCAGTTATTTTATTAATTTTTCTTAGAAAATAGGGGCTAAAGGCCCCAGTTAGGTAGGGGCTAGAGTCCCCTTTGGGGTATAGGCTGGAGTCCCCTCTGAGGTACGGGTTAGAGTCCCCGGTGAGGTAGATGTTAGAGTCCCCATTGAGGTAGGGGCTGGAGTCGCCAGTGAGGTAGGGGCTGGAGTAGCCGGTGAGGTAGGGATTAGTGTTGTGCCTCACGAGTAGAAGGAGGGTTTGGGTCCCAATATTGACCAAGAGCAGCTCCCCCGAATATTCTGGGGCTTGAGTCCCCCAGAGGACATTGGGTTTGGGTCCCAGTGTGGCAGGGGTTTGTGTCCCCTTGCACAAGGACCAGAGAGGGTGGTCCCCTACAAAGAACGTAGGTTCTGTGTTTTTGGTGGATTTATATTATTATTATTATTATTATTATTTGACAGTGCTATTTAAATATTTATTGCTTGCTTTATTGATTGATTGATCGATCAGTTGATTGATTGATTGATAGATTGATCACACAGTGTTATGCTGGAGAGAGGGTGTGTATGTTCAGGGGGTCAGCAGTCACTGGACCAGGTTTTTCCCATTGCTTTATGCCCACATGCTGAGAAAGCAGAACGAAGAAACTTGCTCCTTCAATCCATTTATGTGTTTCACCATCCAAGCCCTGAAGTTTGCTTGTAATGTTTAGCAGCATGTAGCCCAGCTCTCTGGCAATGTTACACGCTAAAGAGTATCTAAGCAAGCATGCAGATGATGGGCCAAGAAGCACTTTCAACCTGTATTTCGGCAGACAATATGCAATCTTAGGCTGTTCATAAATTCAGGGGATGGTCTTTGGGAAATCTCAGCAGCACATTGCATAAAAGATCAAAATACAATTTACAATAACCGGTTTCCTTCACATTTCAACTTGCTGCAGATTAAAGATGCGTTTTGAGGCAATCGCACAGTAGCAGAGTAAGGGAATAAAGAAAAAAAGAAACAAGATCAAGAAGTTGAGCAGTAATGAAAAGTTTCTGGGGTTTAAAGTTTTAATGTTTCCTGTCATGGCTGCCGAGAACTGTTTTGATTGTGCCACTGTACTGTATTTAATGTTTCACAAAATAAATAAAAAAATAAATAACACGGCACGTCTCAGCTTTTAAAAGCTACGTTGTAATTACAGGCCCAATCATTTTGAATTATGCATGAACCAGCAGTCCTTACAGGCAGAGGTATTTGAAGGATGTTTCTGCCGTGCCCTTGTCAAGCCGGAGCGGAATGTCTGTTAGCTAGTCATCATCTACGCATTCCCGGCTTGCCTGTGCCTCCGTTGAGAGGGAGAGTGGCAAAAATAAATCTATAAAAAGCAGAAGAAAGGCTTGGAAACTGGACCTGCGGGGTCCAAAAGCCACAGAGTTCCCTGCTGGCGTACCCTTAAGTGCAGTACTTAACTTGAATTGGTTTAGTAAAAGCATGCAGGTGATTCTTCCCCAGAAGAATTTTCCCAGCCGATAATGATTGACCTGATCAGTTTACCAAACCCCTGTGTTGATGCTGATGTCACTATATTCGTCAGAGGCAGGAGACATGGAGGTTTTCCATATCAGAACAGCTTCTGTTTCTGACATTTCCAGGAAGCGCTCAGTGCCGGTTTGATGAAGAATGACCTGGCATGGTGAGGGGTTTGGGGTCGGGGGGGAGATTGCGGTTCTGCTTTGAGATCACTAACATCCCAACGCATATCGATAGGCACATGGCTGAAGGAGGTGTGGGTGTATCCAATAATGTATTCGTATCTGGGCCTCCTTCCCGTAAGTGCTCCACTAGGAATAGGGACACGTGCCTTCACAGCCTCAGGAGGTGATATGTGATAAAACTACTGGAGATACCTTCGGTTGATGTGACAGAGGATCTGACACTCGTGAATGTCACAGACGGTGAGTATTGAGCTATTGATTGTTGGGGAAGAAGGGGTGTAAGATAAGAAAATACCCTGGTTCTCATTGATCGGGAGAAGGTGGAGGAACTGGCTGGTCTTTCTGCTCATTTCAGCTGCCTGGGAGACTTCTGCCATTTCAGAGATAAGGAAAAACTTTGCCTGCAGAATGAATCCCAAGGGGCAAAGGTGTCTTGGACTTGGAGTTTTATTTTGATTAATGTTGAAAATTATCCACTGAGATATTGTTACCTTTATTTATCTTCTGTTGTAATGTTTACAATACACAATTCTAAACAATCTACAACCCCATTTCCAAAAAAGTTGGGAAGCTGTGTAAAACATAAATAGAAACAAAATGCAATGATTTACAAATCATAAAAACCCATATTTAATTGAAAATCGAACAGAGGCAATATATCAAATGTTAAAAGGGGGAAATTTTATTGTTTTATAACAAATACATGCTCAATTTGAATTTGATGTCTGCAACACATTTCAAAAAGGTTGGGACAGGGGCATGTTTACCATTGTGTTGCATCACCTCTTTTTTTAACAACACTCTGTAAACGTTTGGGAACTGAGGAGACCAGTTGATGGAGTTTTGAAAGTGAAATGTTCTTGCCTAATATAGGATTTCAACTGCTCAACAGTTTGGGGTCTCCTTTGTCCGTATTGCTCATTTCACGATGCTCCAATTGTTTTCAGTAGCTTAACAGCTCTGGACTGCAGACAGGCCAGTCTAGCACCCAGGCTCTTCTACTTCAGAACCATGCTGATGTAAAACATACACAATGGCATACACAGGTTGGCATTGTCTTGCTAAAGTATATAAAGGCATTCTCTGAAAAAGATATTGTCTGGATGGCAGCATATGTTGCTCCAAAACCAGAATATATCGTTCAGCATTAATGGTGCCTTCCCAGCCCTTCATTGCCGATCATGCTCCTATCCAAGCCATGGACACTAATGTACCCCCATGTCATCATGGATGCTGGCTTTTCAACTGTCCACTGATATCAAGCTGGATGGTCCCTCTCCTCTTTAGCCCAGAGGGCGTGATGTTCATGACTTCCAAAAATAATTAGAAATTTTGATTCGCCAGACCACAGGGCAGTTTTCCATTTTGCCTCAGTCCATCGTAAATGAGTTCGAGCCCAGAGAAGTCGGCAGCGTTTCTGGATCATGTGTAAATATGGTTTCTTCTTTGCATGGTAGAGTTTCATCCTGCATTTATAGATGCAGTGACGACCTGTATTCACAGAAAATCGTTTACGGAAGTCCTGAGCCCATGCAATGATTTCCACTATAAAATCGTGTCTGTTTTTAATGCAGGGCTGCCTGAGGACCCGACAATCAAGGCTCTCCAATATTGGTTTTTGGCCTTGTCCCTTGCATACAGAGATTTCTCAGGATTCTCTCAATCTTTTAATGATATTATGTACCATCGATGATGTAACTCCAAAATACTTTGCAATATTACATTGAGGAACATTATTCTTTAATAGTTGCACTATTTGCCCATGCAGTCTTTCCCAGAGTGGCGATCCTCTCCCCATTTTCACTTTTTTGAAACCTATTGCTGGCATCAAATTCAAATAGAGCATATTTTTGTCATAAAACAATACATTTTCTCAGTTTCAACATTTGATATGTTCCCTATGTTTTGTTTTTAATTAAAAATGGACTTAGATGATTTGTCAATCATTGCATTGTATTTGTATTTACATCACGCACAGCAATAAAACTTTTTTGTGAACGGGGTTGTATAAGCATCGGCAAATGATCTACAGTTCTTTAAGTGGTAGAACAGTTTCAACAGATTGCATGAATATGTGTGTATGTGCAAGGTATTCTGCAATATGAACTACAAAGATCAACTGGTGGAAGACATACAATATTCAGAAAAAGTTAGGGATATTTGGCTTTCGGGTGAAATTTATGGAAAACGGAAAAAGTACCCACTACAGTGATATTATATCATGAAAGTAGGGCATTTGAGTAGAAGCATGCAATGGTGATTTCCTAATTTCAAATAATTTATTGAAAAAAAAAGCCAACAACAGTGATGAGTATACCACAAAAAAAATCTCAATGTCTCAATAGCGTGTCATGTGCCCTTGAGCATCAATTACAGCTTGACAATGACGTCTCATGCTGTTCACAAGTCGACTTATTGTCTGCTGAGGCATGGCATCCCACTCTTCCTGAAGGGCGGCCCTCAGGTCATTGAGGTTCTGGGGTACAGAGTTACGAGCCTCCGCACGGCGACTCAGCTGACCCCATAGGGTTTCTATGGGATTCATGTCTGGAGAAAGTGCAGGCCACTCCATTCGAGGTCTCCAGCAGCCGTTCCCTAATGATGCAATCTCGATGAGCTAGAGCATTGTCGTCCATGAAGATGAAATTAGGCCTCTGTTGTTCATGCAGGGGCACAATGACTGGATTAATGTTATTCAGGTAGTATGGGCTTGTCACTGTACCATTCACAAAGTGTAGGGCAGTTCTGTATTGACTAGACACACCTGCCCACACTGTAACACCACCACCACAAAAGGCTCCAGTGGCTGATGCATAGCGCGCTCCTTGACATCTCCAACATCGTTGGCGGCCATCATTTCTACTCAACGTGAATCAACTTTCATCAGAGAACAGCACTGAGACCCACTGGTCCCTCGTTCAGCTTAAATGTTCCCTGGCCCACGCAAGACAATGACGCTTGTGCCTGGTGGTCTGGTCAGGTACCCTAGCACGCAGACCACGCTAATGTAAACAGTTTTGAATGGTCTGACGTGACACTTGGGTGCCTCTTACCTCCCTTAAATGTGCCTGGAGTTGAGTGGCGAGGTACTGTTGCTCAATTGTTAGGTGTCGTCTTGGTCTCATGATGTCAAAATGTGAACAGTATGATGAGGAGGACTGTTTAAATACCAATTCTGATTGAACCGGGAAATTTATTTGTCGATTAATGGATCAAACACCTGTTGTGAATTTTGCTGTTAAGCTCCTTGTTAGAGAACAGCAAGTTGTGTAAAAAGTACTGAAACATTGAACAGTTGGACATGCGCGTTCAAAAGTATAGGGAAGGTCACATTAAGTTCACCTGTAAAAGTTAAAGTGCATTTTATGTTCATCCTGAAGGTCAAATATCCCTAATGTTTTTGTGAGTAGTGTAAGAATGCTTCTCTGCTCTGGACTTTCTGCCTGTAGCTGGATCCCAGTGCTGAGTCTACGAAGTTCTGAAAATGAGCAGAGTGGCAAGAGGATCTGAGAGCTGGACAGCATAACAGTCAGCAAACAGAGATCCAGGAATACAGAGGTGCTCATGTTTAAACTCTGGAAAGCAATCAAGGTGGAACACGGATGCTAATTTCTCTCAGACTTTTACAGCAGCCGAGGGCTTATGCTATGCCCAGACACGCCTCCACAATCAGTGGACTTGTGGGTTAAACTGGGATTTGTGGGGCCTCCATCACAGGCTGCCAGGCAGTGGTGAGTGCAGGGGGAGGTGCATTGACACCACTAGTCAGGAGACACCATAATATCTAAACACCCACCATAATCAAATTATATTGTTAGCTAGGTGCAATTAGCATGACAAAGCAGACATTATATAAATTTGAAGGGCAAATTATGGCAAATCGTTCTGCCTGAAAGGATTGCAGGGATGTGTGCCATTGTGTAAGAGATGATAAGGGTGGCCTCTGCTCTCCTCACACATAATCTTGGATATTGACCACTGGCATTCATGCCGGCAAGCCACAGAAATATTTGAGGGGTGACATGATGATCAGGACAGCAAAGCGATTAGTGAGTGCTCTGGTAGCAGTTTATATACAACAGGTGGATTTGCAGCAGCTAAATAGAGTTTTTTGTATCATTTCCCTTCATTTAGGTAGAGATTGGTACATTAGAAATTAATGCCAGCAGTCACCTGACAGGAAGTGCTCAGCAGATGGATGACAGAGCTATTGGTACGTTGTTCAGAAACTTAATGCTAACTGAGTATCTTTGACATGAGTCGGTAATTGGCGTCATAAACATTAGCCAGTAAGGATATTATAAGCTGGCTGAATCTACCAGTTTCCAAAGACATTCTAAATGGAAGTGCATGTCAGTGGACAACCACAGTAAATTATGAACTATTTAGAAAACGTAAAAGTAATTTCGTTAAGAATTTTACTGGATGTAAACATTTTAGAGGCTTTATTGATCTGAATAGCTGTTATTGATTATGGACATGCTGCGAACTCGCACAAAAATTAAACTCTCTTTGAATAAACTTCCAAATTGAGGCAAACCTTATATTCTGCAGTGTGGTTGGAGGGATCGTACCAAAGTGATGGGACCGAGAGGGGGCAACAGTCAAAGGTTTGGTTAGACGCATTGTGTCTGAGTGAAGGTGTCCTTGTAAGATATTCTGGGAATTAAAAATAACCTTTATTTTCAAAGGCTGCGTCTAATTAAATGGGTAATTGGTTTTAGTTTAGAGCCAAAGTCTGCCCCTACGTACTCTCACTGCTCAGGTATTTCACCTGTGAACTCAGACACAAAAAGCCCACATACTCTAATCAATATTGGTGTTACCACATACTCGCTGGCTCTTCCAAATTAAAATCTTTATTGTTCCCATGGGGAAATTCTCTTCTTGCCTACACATCTTGCTCCATGACACACATGCAGGTAGGAGCATGACTGGCAATGAAGGGCAGCCACCTGCAGCAGCACTCATAGAGCTGGGGGTTAAGGGTCATGCTGAAGGGCCTATGGACATGTGACTGTCCTCCTGAAGGCTCAAACCAGCGAACCTTCAGATCACACGCTTAGTCCGCTGAACCACATATTGCCCCAACAAGTCTATCTATCTATCTATCTATCTATCTATTCATCCATCCATCCATCAGTCTTGTTCAATCCACATGCCTTTGTTTGATGATTGGTCCAAAACATTTCTGTTACAAGATTAAGATCCCTGACATGAAAAATAACACTGAAGGCATAATATTATAGGCATCATTAGGTCCGATCACTGGGAGCTATAGCCCATAGTATTTCAGCCCCAATGCCAGTCTTCCTTCAAAAAAAAAAGTTGAGCCCCAGGTAACCGTGACTTAGCCCCTGATTTTTTTTTTAAATAACTAGAACCACCCTGGTTATAGGACACCAGGAGATAACAAGCAAAATGATACAATGGAGAAGAAGCAGAAGCCATTAGTGATGAGGGGCAAGATTAGATGTTACACAGAGGTATCTAAATTACCAGGGAGGGGTGCAGGGGTTTTCGGCTTGAGGGTGGAACCGCCATGGGTGTGTGTGCTGGCTTGATGTCCTACAAACACATTCACAACGCCATTGTGCACTGAATTCACTTCACAATCATATGATTTATTTTCTCACTCAGTTTACTACGTCCCAAAGATCCCAATGGGACTTGCATATAGGGGAACGTCCAATTAGTCTCTGAGGTCCAGAACTAGACCTTCGCTTCCACATTTTCAGCTGAAGGAACGGACATTTATTTTTTATTTTTTGTTCCCAGGGGTCTAAGCACTGGATGTTGTATTGCTGTAAGTGGCTGACTGCACCCTCTCTCACTGTCGCCACACTGATCTGCAAAGTCCCCACACTGCCCCCATAGGCCCCCATAAGGCCCCCTCACTGCTCCAGGATGCCCCCTCACCGCCCAACAATGCACCCCCACTGCCCAACAAAGCACCCTTACTGTTTCAAAATACCCCCTTGCTGCCCCACAATGCCCCCTCACTGCCCTGCAATGCCCCTTCATGGCCCCCACAAAGCCCCCTTACTGCTCCAATATGCCCCCTCACTGCCCTACAATACCCCTTCCCAGCCCCTCACTGCCCACTCGGTGCCCTCTAACGGCCCCCTCACCGCCCTGCAATACCCCTTCAAGGTACCTCACTGCCCTACATTGCCCCCTCACAGCCCCATAATGTACCCCACTGCCCCCTTACTACTCCTTCCACTAGTCTTCTAACTGCCCCTTCACGACCCCTTATAGGGCAGTGAGTTTGGGGTATCCCTAGCAGGCTGGAAATTGTAAGTGGCACATTCACCTGGCATGTTTTCATTAATCAGTAATAGCCGTATTTGCATATTTAACCTTGGAATCGATAAATAGATCAGCTTAATTTGTCAAGTCCCTTTACGCAGCCAGGACTAGTGCTTTCAGCACAGTAAACCCTGCCCAACCTGTAAAAGTAAAGCCAGTGTGCATGACTGCATCCCATAATATGCAGGCAATAAAAAAAACAAACAGGGCAACTTCCTTCTTTGTGGGAGGGAATTATTTTTATTTACACCGTAAATAAATCTAGAGTTTCTAGAGTTTTTATGTATTAGGAAATTAGTTGTCTCTGGAACATACTTCCATTTCATGAAATCCTGGCCAGAATGGAATAAGCAACTCCTAAATTTTATGGGTTACATTTTAAAGCAATCTTACATGTTTCATTTTTTTTCTGCATAAATCTGTACACTTCATACATATCAGTGTGTCTGTCTAGGTGTATGATGCCTTGTAAATACATACATGCACACATGCATAAAAATATAAATAATATGGAGATCAATTATCCTAATGGAGTCTGTAATCAAACGGGAGTTTGAAGGGTCAGACAGTTCGCCTTTGAAGTCTATTATTATGTTTCACTCTGGATGCTAGGGTGACCTCATTTTTGTACTAAAAACAAAGTACTAATTTATGCAGGCCTGCATAGATTAAACATTTTGAAGAAAATCTCATCTTGCTGTAGAAACTATCATGGGATATTTTTAGCTTACTATTATGTGTCAGCATGCAGTCTGATAACACTGATGGCTTTCTGTTTGTCTGGGACACAGGAGAACTTTGGAACTTCACTGATCTTCTTTTTTTCTTGCGATGATTCGTATGATGACGCTGATGATCACCAAGATCTCTAAAATCTACAGCATGACTATCAGGGAGATCACCAAAAATCCGGTGAGAAAACTGGCACTGCATGGGAAAAGGATCATGTGACTCTGGTAGTTTTTGGAAAGATCTGAGATTTATTACAGTAATTCTGCTTTTCAGGGTGAGTGGGGAAAGTAGGTGGGGTTGGTTCCAAAATGTTGAAAAATAAGCAAAAAACTCATTTTTGCTGGGGCTGAAAAATGATTGGAGGTAACACTTGGGTTCTGAAAGGCTTCTGGTGCCCCTGGCCCATTTGAAAAAGCCCGAATAGAGAAGATAAATCATAGGACATAATGACCTAAACTAGGGCAACCCAAACTGAGGTTATGAAAATTGGAATTTTGAAGATATCAGAATACTGTCTAAGTGATATTGTGAATTAAGCACTTCATGGTTTGACTGGTTGAACAGGTTTTGTAGACTGGAGCCAGATGCCCCAAGAAAGCATAGTTTTCTAGGTGTGGCCTTCTACCATGGTGACTGCTGGGTTTTACTCCATCTAGGCCATGTTCCAGGAGAAATTAGGATAGGGAAGCCCTGGCCTAAATTTTAAGACCTTGAAAAATGGATCTTCGTGCATTTGAAAGACGGGATTCAGAAGAAACTTTCTTGCAACTGGTGAGAAAGATGCTGAAGAATTTATGAAGCAAACACTTCTTTGTGTGAAACGAGATGATCACCTTCTACATTTCTTTGCAGTTATAAATTGCCAGCGTAACCTTGAGACTGAAGACGTATCGCCTTTGGAGGGTTTGAAGCTGTGTAATGTCACGGTAGTGGGGTACAGAGAGATGTAGCCAAAACAGCTGCTGTGATGGAGTATCCAGCTCCCTCTGAAAAAGTCAAGGTCACCACATAGCTTCCTGATGCTCGTTGGCATAAATTCATCTCTATTTTTGCACACATAGCTGTGTGTCAAACTCAGCTGAGGAAGAGAAGGATTGAATGGGGTTGCACAGCTTCAGTTCAGGTTGCCAAGGACAAACCAAAGGGAGTTTTCCGGAATTCACATATTCTGGATTGTTCTGTTCCTTCTTTGATCTTTTGGTGATAACATCAGATCTTAACCCTATTAGGACAGAGTGGTCTCCTGTCTTTTGTGATGTTCCAGAGTCATCAGAATACGTTTTTATTTAGCTATATGTCTTTTGTCATTAATAAAAACCATCTTTTGTCAAATAAACTGATTTCAGTTGCAGACAAACAGTTTGTATTAGCAGCTCAACAAAAACAGGAAATACTGAATATATCAAATCCCTCTTGTACTGCCTATAATTTTAAAATGAACGAAAATGTATTAATGTATTGGAACACAAGTAATGTGATGCTAGAAAATAGTGCGACCACAAATAATATCACACAAGAATACTATACGGTAGAGGTGTCAGGTTATTTTTTCTACAGTGTAGAAAAAATAGTTCAGATGCCATTTCTGTATGTGAAGTAACAAACAGGGGAGCCTGTAAAAAGAGAAGGCAGTGACCTTACGGAGCCAAGCGAAGAACCTGCTCTGGTGTGGTATGTACAGCCATCGCAAAGACACTGGGATACATATACGAATGTATGATGATATATGTCTTATTTCAGAGTATTATAAGTCATTACTTTCTCAGCAGAATTAGAAAGGAGGAAAGGTCCCGATTTCTGAAGAGAAAGTGTAATCCAGGGCTTCCACCGAAACCTGAGGAGTTCTCTTTAATTCTCGAATGCCCTCTTAGAGCAGTAATCTATACCTTCCGATGGAGAGATTGCTCACTTTCCTGCTTACAAAATCAAATGTCGATATTATCCTGCTTGCATTTATGCTGGCTTGCTTACTGGATCTATGTAAGTCAGCCCGTTGATCCGGCTGTCTCATCATTCCAACTCATTTTTTATTCACTATTACGACCCATTTGTCCAGTTATGATGTAAAGAAAACATTTAACGTTTTATCACTTTCTACAAAGCATTCCCCAAAAATTCTACTTTCTAAATTCTATCACTCCTAAAATGTTTAGGGCTTGTATTTAAATATTATCCTCATTTCAAAGCCCTTTATTTTAAAGCCCATTGAACTAAAACAAAGGCTGAAAATGCAGTAAATTGCTTCACAATAGTTGCTTGTTAGCAACTGTCAAAATGTGTAGCTGCATTAAAAAATGTTAACTGATTAATGTGATTCTTAATTTAATGGGATGCCACCCAACCAATAAACTCGGCCATCTAAAGCAAAGAGAAGTTATCGCAATTGGGGTGGCAAAATAAATGAAATTTACACATTCTTGGGCTTTGAAGAATCAGGACCATGGAATAATGGAGCGCAGTCTGCAGCACTTTTCATCTTCACCCACAAGAAGAAAATGAGAACTGCTTGTTCACACTAACTACAGTGTACAATTCAGCAAATATCACTTTCATAGCATCATACCATATATTAAATATTTTAGGTGAAAGAGCTTCATCAACATTATTGCCTATTACTGGCCAGAAAAACGATATTGTGTGTGTGTGTGTGTGTGTGTGTGTGTGTGTGTGTGTGTATGTTTTAAAAAACTTTTTTTGTTAGGCTCGGGTTGCTCTTTGAAATCTGGTTACATAGCAACAACTCAAACTGCTTACTGAAATGTTATCAACATGCCCGTGTGTATTGAAATGTCTCTCCACAGGAAATTAAAAAAAAAAAGAACCTTGATTCTGATGCAAAGGAGATGCTCCACAAAGAAGTGAACCTCGTTTTTTTTCTCTGGGTAGCAGCACCTCTTACAAGAAGCACAATATATGACTCCTCCACAGAAGATCAAAACGGATGACTAGGATTCCTAATTTCACCATATTTACTTTTAAAGCT
The DNA here is from genome assembly GCA_011763525.2 of Mormyrus iriodes. Lineage (NCBI taxonomy): Eukaryota > Metazoa > Chordata > Actinopteri > Osteoglossiformes > Mormyridae > Mormyrus > Mormyrus iriodes. The sequence goes on along the minus strand of JAAGVU020000035.1, from coordinate 17,958,319 downwards.
TTACTCAAGTGTTTACAGTGTGACTGGTGTGATTTTCATTGGGTGAATGGTGTATAATCCAGGGGCTGGTTGTAGAGAATCAGGGGAGTTTTTTGCTAGTGTAAATTTGAGTTTTTTTTTAACCTCTGTGATCTCTCTAAGGTGAAATGATGTTGCAGCTTTGTGGCTCATTTCAATTATTCAGAAATCTGCTGCGTATCCCATAATTGTGCTTTTGATGTTAATGAAATTGGTGTTTTAATAAGCTTTAGGGTCTGTGTGTATTGCACTGATCCCCTTCAATTCCTTTTTTTTTGCTATGAGCCAGACAACAGATTTGCACAAACTTGTGCAAGCTTGTGCAATCTTGAGTCAAAGGCAATTTGACTAAGAGTAAACAGCTTTACATGAATATAGACTGATTATATTTGACTAGACATTTTACAGTGAGCATATTTCGCATCCATATGCATATAATTAACTCCTGCTTTGGTAAGTTTAGAATAAGATTCCGTAAAACCCTAAACTGGGGTCTGATGAATAAAGCAACAGATCTTGGTTTAATTGCAGATCTTGTCCAATGCTGAAGCCTTACACTTCCTATTACTGCTACCAAACCATTGTACTTACACTAGTTGTGAATGGCAATGTTTCAGTCCGTGGAGTCCAAAGGGGCCAGTTTATGTGTTACAATTCAAACCCACCTATAAGGACTGTCCAGCTATTGCCTGTTTGCTTCTCCTCCATGCAGACCACTGAGCAACTCCTTCAGCAGCACATGGATTAAGATGGTCTTCACACACACTCATCTACCTACTGTTGCAACATTTCTGCCTTAAAGATGGCACCATGTACATACCCAATAAATTTAGATAGTATCAATATTAATGTAAAACTCTCCCTATAGGGTGGCATGGTGGTGCAGTGGTTAGCACTGTTGCCTCACACCTCTGGGATCAGGGTTCATGTCTCTGCCTGGGTTCCGTGTGTGTGGAGTTTGCATGTTCTCCTCGTGTTGTCGTGGGGTTTCCCCCCACAGTCCAAAAACATGCTGAGGCTGATTGGAGTTGCCAAATTGCCCATAGGTATGCATGTGTGAATGGTGTGTGAGTGTGCCCAGCAATGGGTTGGTACCCCATCCTGGGTTGTTCCCTGCCCATAGGCTCTGGGCCCCCTGTGACTCATATGGAATAAGTGGTTATAGAAAATGGATGGAAATCTCCCTATACATTGTAATTTGATTGTGTGGGTGTATGCAAGCACTTTTATAAGTGCAATTTTGTTTTTATGTGCATGTGGTTGTATCACTGAATGTGAATTATTCAAGCATCAGTCAAACTGTTGTGCATATGAACTCTGGTTATTAATATGGTTAGAGAAGGAAAAAAAATCAAGACAATCCTGACGACAAATGACATTTAACAATAGATGAAGGTCCAGCTCACTTTCTTCTGAGGAGGTTTGCTAGACTCTTCAGGATGTAAAATTGGCTTTCTTTAGAGCACTGTGAAGGAGAATCTCCGATTACATAGTTGGCCTTCAATGACATCCCTAACTTTACCTTTTGTAGACCATTGTATCATGCAGTGTTGTTGCTCTCTGATAATGGCACTTTGTTGCAGGATCTGCCACAGTCACCAAAGTTACTGAAAACCCCTCCAAACTCATTTATATTGTGTTAAAACTTGTTAGAACACACCCATTTCTGTTCCTTTTTTCTTGTCTTCAAAGTCTCCTAGTTTCTCTCCTATCGCACATAAAAGTAATCACCCTGTGAGCTTCTCTCCTTTGTGAAAAGAACATTAAATGCAAAAAAATGTGTCAGCTCGCCAAGATATAACTAACTATGGGTATTTCTTGGCTGCGAGCGGCTCCGTCATCCGTGAGCCTCGCTGCCACTTTAAAAGACATCATGGGCGAGTAATAAGGCCAAACTCAATTTACGCTGGCCTTGTTTCACAGTGTTCTCTAGGCCTAATTAATCAGTTGTTCCCTGTTATTTGTGAATAGCATTTACAAAGTGGTATGATGTATTTACTGGAAACAGTCCCAAAAAGTCCCCTACTAACTGAGTTTTATTCTCATGGGGTGACCTCATGTCATTTTGGAGCCCGTTTTGTGTATGATTTTAGTTTTAGAAAGCAAATATGTATATAAACACTAGCAAATTGTAAGATTACTCATTGCACAACTTTAAGATTGTAAGATGGCTCATTGACAAAGTAGTTTTGGTGCCACACACTCAACCCACTGAACTATGCAGCAGTTCTGGGAACAAGGAGAACACATTAGGGACTAGTATGAAGACAGAGGGAATGGGATGGCCAGTGACACATGCTGGCCAAAACGAGAACTGAACACATAGGACAGGGATGGTCAGGCACTGACCCTGACAGCAAACCCCGAAAAATTGTAAAATGGGATCTTTCTGTAATCTTAGAAGAAACATGATGATCCTGATAATAATTATCATTGTAGGATTAAGATACAACAATTACAATATACAAATATTATAACTGACATTGAGGATCAAAATTTGGTTTTTATTGAACAAATAACCAAAATATAAAACTTATATTCAGCACTGCTTGTCCTATAGAAACCCATTAAGTAATGAAAGTTAGTGAGGTCTAAAGGGATTTACTAGATTAAGGAAATAAGAGAGCCTGAAGATTAAGAGGTTGAATCCCTGAATCTATAGTTGTATCTCTTTTCAACTGATTAAAATTGTGACTTTTCTGACTGAACTAGAGATCAAGTTTTAGGTGTATCTGAAGCATTCGGTTAAGAACATTCTAATGACATTACCCAGGTTAGTTACCAAGACTGTCTTCGTCACCAGAACATTTAGAAGAATCCTACTCTCAAGATACTTAAGATACTTAAGTTTTCTGTTACTTAGTATGATCCTACCATGATTCCATCTTAGAAAGGATTAAGATTTTGTGCAAGTCCTTCATTCTATATGTGATTATTTGCAGTTATCGTAATTATAATTTACAAGTTCAAAAAGAATGATTGGATGGGCTTTGTCTTCAGATCCATGCAAAAGAATAAATATTGGGTTTTTCAAATAGAAGGTCCAGTTCAGATTCCGCTCCTTTTGCCCTGTAAACAGAGATGTGTATTTCAGACCAAAAATCCAGACCAAGATTTTGTTTCAACCAACCATTTGGGTACGCTGTGACTATGATTCTTCATATTGAATAGGTTGATTGAAACGAAATCTTGGTCTGGATTTTTAATTTCTGGACCTGACCTATCCACCTCTGCTTATAGTCTTGTCTGAATTAACTCTTACTCCAAGTGTTTTATTATGTTTCCTATATAAGAGTCTTCATTTCTCTGCCTTTTAGTGATTTAATTCATTAATATGCCCCAGGCAAAGGATAGCCCTCTCTCCACTACAGATCTTTATTTGACACCCAGAACATATAAGCTCTTCCCTTAAAAAGGTTACTAACATATACATAAGTAGTATCTTTACATATGTGTCTCCAAAGTCAAAGCTCAAACCTTTAACCAAACCGGATCCTGTTTACACCATCCCAGAGGTGGAGGAAAGCCTATTTTTGTTACTGATCCGCTCCGGGCTTCCCGCAAGAAGTGAGATTTGTCTCTTTTATGATTTTCTGTCTATTGTTAATATATCCTCCAGTCCCTCCGTGGTTCAGTTCCACTGGGAACGTACTGTCTCCCCTTCTGCAGTTTCAAACCTTTGTCCAATTGTAGCTGGAGCAGAATTTTTAGTGTTTCCGAATCACTCCCGAGGGGCAGTAATACACTACGCCCAGGATTCAGCTCACACAGAAATGTTCACTAAGAGGCAAATAAATACCTTTTCCTGGCAATAAAAATACACCCATTTTAGTGACTATAAAATTTCACAAGCTTACTGAAGTGTAAAGATAGCGAATAAACTGAAATTAATAATATTAATCTCCGCATGATCGCATTTCGTAATTTCCGAAGGCCTTAAATACTATAATTACAGATGTAATTAGAAATGACAGGGCTAATTTTACAGGTGCCTGTATATGAACCACACTATGCGGACGAGGTATCCTTGTCACACCTAGTCGAGCAGCCTTTCTTTTATGACCTATGACGCTGAAGTATGAAAATTTGTTAATGCCGGGGAGGGTGAGGGGTCAGAATAGCAGCATCTATAATGTCTGTAGGGAGGAAATGTATGTGCAAGCACAGTTAGAAGAAGAGGAAAGCCACAAGTATTGTTGATGGGATTCAGGTCTGGGGGTTGGGAGGGTGAGGCAAATGTCATTCTCCAGTGACTGCCTGTGGTGACCACTATGAGATCATCAAGGACAATTTCCCTTCAAATGGCCGGGGAACGATGTCCAAATAACAACCACTCTTCCATGTATTTCCAGTTCAAAGAGACATGCCTCTCGCGGCAATACTTTACAATGCTAAGCAAGTGAATAATATTGTAATGTGCAAGTTTATGGCTTAGATAAGGCATCATTTCCATCAGAAAAGGTACTGAATCATTGTGTTTATTAAGTCATATCTAAGTCTACACACGGAAAAGGTACACATAGATCAAATATAATCTCATGCTTACAAGTATAATATAATAATGGGATTGCGATCTCACTGGACTTGGAATGGTAAGATTTTCTCTTTGCTGCATGATTGAGAGGAATTCCACAAGTTTTGATTAAACAATAATACTTTTGCTGCTTATTTCAATTTTATTCATCTGTCTGTTTTTCATAAGCAATAACATATTCAGGACAGGGACACAGCGACCCTGGAGCTGATCCCATAATCCCATGACAGGATACCAGTCTATCATAGGACACACACTCACATTCTATGAGCAATTTTGAGGGACCACATTAACTAATAGCATTTTTTAACACTTTACTCGTGTACTTACTTACTACTGAAGTATACATCATGAATAAATGTAGTTTATTACCTGAGATAAAAGATGTGTCATGATTCATTACTTACGAGCAAACATGACATCAGTATTTAACTTGTGTTATTCACTAGTTGGGCAGCACAGTGGGGCAGTGGTTGGCAGTGTTGCACCTCTGGGACCAGGGTTTGAGTCTCCCCCGTGCTGGGATGTTCCCTGCCTTGCTTCCACAGGCTCCGGACCCCCCGCAACCCTAAATAGGATAAGTAGTTAGAAATTGTGGAGGATGCATATTCACTACTTGTTTCTTCAGTAGTTCACAATGGTTTGCCATCCATTTTCTGCAACCATTTGTCCTGTTCAGGGTCACAGGGGATCCGGAGCCTATCCCGGGTTTGGAGACACGTGCTGGGTTTGGAGACATCTGAAACCAACATATGTATGCTATAAAATGACCTAATGGTACCAGAGGTAAAAAGACATGATAATGAGTTGCAATGTCTTTTTCTCTTGGAAAAAAAGATATTTCCATGTGAACATATTCTGATCCAGTTTTAGGTTACAAAACAATGCTTATGCTTGTGTTTCATTTGTTAAAAGAAAAGTACATAAACTTTAAAGATGAGATAATTATGGATTCTAGCAGTGCACTGACATTCTACTAGCACAGCAGGGCTGCCAACTTTGGTCAGCTGTCTGGAGTGAGATTTTCAATTCGAGACAATTCCACACACGCATTTACATGTATGTAACAGTTTTATTACCTTGTAAATAGTCTGCAGGGTTTGCAAACTAGCTCGGAGCTTTTTATGTAGCTACTTTTAGGTTTTAAATGGAATAATATAGATTTGCCATAAAATCTTCTTGCGTGAGCGTGAAAGTCTAAATACGTGAGTGTCACGCCATTTGTGTGAGAGCTGGCAGTCCTGGTACAGTCCACTTTCGATGCTATTATTTTAGCCAGTTGGAGTTCCAGGCTGTTTGACTAAATGAAATGCTAAGAAAAAAAATAGATGAAAATAAACACATATATAATCAAAATTCAGTCACTCATAGCCAGTGCCCTGCACAGATTTTTCAATAGACTCAAGCTGGGGAGGGCGCGGGATATGTGGCTTAGGGTAAATTTTGCAAGCCAGGGGGGTCCACCATGATAAATTTTGTATGATCACTAGTTATTGACAAGGGGCACTTAGACCCTCAAAAGGGGGCTGCTTTCAATCACTCAGGCAAAAGCGGTAGCCTGCTGATAGCTATGCATGTTTTTTGTTCTTTATGTAGTACAGAACATTCAGCTTTCAGCTGGGTGTCAACCATTTTCACAGTGTTTTCCTTGCAAGCAATTCACATGGATGTACAGACTTTTCATTGATGTACAATGAAATTATGTACATACTTCATATAATTAAAATACAGAGAGGCGTCTGTCAGATTTCACAATACATGACCCTCATTACTAAAAATGATTTCCACAAGTGTTCGATTTCAAATATCCTCCCTCCAATAAACAAACAAACAGAAAAATAAAAAAAACAAATGAATGGATAATTAAATAGGTTGGGGGGGGGGGGTCCAGAGCCTATCCTGGATGCTATGGTCACAAGGCAGGGAACAACCCAGGATGGGGTGCCAATCTGTCGGAGGGCACATTCACACCAACATGCAATTTGGTAACTCCAATTAACTTCAGCATGTTTTTGGACTGGTGGGGGGGGGACTGGAGGACTCGTAGGAAACCCCAAAATGATATGGGGAGAACATGCAAACTCGCACACATGGAGCCGTAGTGGAGACTGAACCCAGGTCCCAGAGGTGTGAAGCAACCGTGCTAACCACTGCGCCCCCCCAAAAATAAATTAAATTAAAAGTAATAGTAATAATAACAACCCTGAATTACACCTACAGGTATATATGCAACTGAGGCCATCTGTCATTAATCATGGAGCAAACTCATTATCAGCAGTCAGGGTAATAATGTCTGTTATAAAACATACCTGTAGACTCATATTCGCTTAAGGCAGCTAATCTTCTCTTGTAACGATCTCTGCAAAATCAGCAGTGAAAGAAACCTTATTTGCTGCAATCAAGCTGCAGTGATTAATGTTTTTATCTTCATTACAAACGCACTTCTGTGCCAGGAACACACTCACGGGCAGGAGTTTATGCACCTCTTATCGTTGCCAAGTGACCATGAAATAATGTAAATAGCCCAGCAGCTAGAGGTTGTTATGCAAATGTCACCTTAAATGCAGGGCAGCCAAACAAGCTTTCCATATTTTGTGGGGTATTTTGACATCTGTGGGTGTATTTCAGCTGAAAGCCAACAGTGCTTTTTAAAAGAGGAAAATACAGCAGGAAACTTTTCTTCTTTTACTAGGGAAACTTCAATAATAATGACTATGTTTTGAGGTTTTAGAAATAGTTGACTTGTGGTTATGAAAAGACTGCTCAGTTATGGAGAAAAGAGAGACAGAAAGTAGCATGATGTCATATCCTGTTTCACCTCTTCTCACTTCCTGTGCAGGGACCTGATTCTGTAACACAGCACAGCCTGTTAACTTCATGTGGGACATGATGACTGCAAATGTCACCTCTGTGTTTTCTTCTCCATTTGCTCCCAAGTTGCTGCTGCTACCAGGTACACTCCCTTACTACTGTGGAGAGGCACTGCACTCTCTCTCGACAAAGACTTATCCTACAGGGGACTATGAGTGTGTGTGATTGTAAAGACCAAAAACTCGAGCAACCCTAATAAAGGCCCGTGGCTGCTCCAACCCTGGCACCAACCAGCAGATGGGTGAAAATGAAACACCTTTGTATATAAGTAATTTCCTTTTCAACAGATTTTGGGCACTTTGGAATCTTACTTTGCTGAGAAATCTTCCTTCTGAAGGAACTTGAAACAGCCTTTTCAGGTCGAGCCACTCAATTCTCAGTTTAGCTTTGGAGTAAAACCTAGGCTGCTCAACTTTCTAAAGCGGTTAGTTCTCCTCAACAACTTCCAATGTATTCAAGGGCAATGCATGAAATAACGTCAAAGTTTTCACTATTAATGTGCAGGCAACCCCTCCACCATCCAAGCATACAAAAGAGATCACATCTCACTGCTCTCTCTCTCTCTCTCTCTTTCACTCATTCACTCACACACACACATACACACGCGCACACACACACACACACACTCTCCATTCATTTCTATGGGTTTGGTCCCCACAACATAAGGTGTACCTGGACGACACACACATACTGTGTGTGTTGCAAACAGATTCCTTTTGTTCTGTACCCTTTTGTTCAGAGGTTGCTTTTTTCAACATTTTGGCCATTTTATTTCCACCGTTCATATTCATCTCTGATGTTTGACAACAAAATTATTACAGCTGATAATGGATTTATTTGAGTCATTTATTTATTACAAATTGTGAGAAAAAAAAAATCACGGTAGGCCCTAATGTTGTCAAAATGTAATTTTTCACTAATGAGTAGAAGAGAGTAAATTAATTACAGCTACTTTTGGGAGGGTCTTATTTAGCCCTTCCTATGCTGGGTGTTTTTACCTTTAATTATCGAAGTAAAAGTAGGTCATTACAGGATGTTTTTAGTGCTGAAAGCTGCATCTCTTGCTTGTTAAACACTACTTTTAAAGTGTATTTTTTCTTTGAGGACACTGGTAAATGAGGTCATGGGGGTCGTGCTGATGAGATAAACAGCACTTGAAGTACGTGACTCGATTAGATAGTGTGTGACATACTGGTAGGGTGTGTGACACACTGGTGGGGTGAGCGACACGCTGCAGGAAGGTGTGTCACAGCACCATACAACACCAAACTGTTAATGTCCAGATGGACAGTAAATAACAACAGTGACAACAACAACAACAACAACAATAATAATAATAATAATAATAATAATAATAATAATAATAATAATATATGTGCTGCTTCAGTTTCTTTCTGAGGTTGTTTTTGTTAAAAAGCTGCATGTTAAAATGATCCCTTAGCTACAAACACTGTCATTAAAAATGCTTTACATTTAATTAAAAAAATAGATTAAAATGGAGGTACAGAGATTATGTTTGAAAGCTTAAATTCCTAATTATCAAGCCTGATTTCTGCATACAAATAAGAATATTCACATTTAGAAATAGTTTGCACTCAGAAATTCAGGTCAAATACGGTATATGGTTTTCACTAAATGTGAGCGCCCATTCAGCACATATAAACAAGTATGAGGGAAAAAAAACAGTACATAAACAAACTGCATAAACAAATGAACAACAACAGAAATAAACAAATAAATAAATGACAAATGTCAATTAAGTAGGTGTTACTGGGATTGAAAATGCTTAAAATCCAATTTGCTGATTTTCATTTTGGGGCCTGTTAATTCTGGCAGGTTTGCAGTTTAACAATTTGGTTTAATTATCCAAATGTTTCCAAACAGGTGAACCACGCAAAAGTCCCCCCCCCCCCATGCTGCCTGCTCCCAGGGCTTGAGTTTTGATGAACCCTCTCTCCCATTTCGCTCGTTAGTGGCGGCATATGAGCACTTACTCCTTAAGTCATTTATTTCCTGTAAATTATGATAATGGTCATGTTGTTGCCAGAGCGAGCTCCCACCCAAAAACAGCCTAGTACTGCACTCTCGGAGCGATTGTTGTGACAGATCTCGGCCTGCACCTCCCAGAATACTGGAGCGATGGGCTCAGAGCCACCCTGCAGCGAGAGTAGGTTTCCCATTGCGTGCGTGCGAAACACGACTCCCATTACATCAGGAGGAAAAACCTAAAAATATCCAATGTTCATTTTGAGAGCGAAAATGATCAGTTTAACTACTGTAATTAATTCTGTAAACTGCTTTGCACGTTCTCTAAATATGAAGTTCCTTCACATTCCCCCCTTTTTCTCTGTTTAATGTGTTCTTCACTTCTTACCACTTTGTTTTAATCCAAATTTCACATACTTTCTTTTCAGACTCTCGTTTCACTACGTAATCCGTTTATTTTCATTATAAAAATGCATAAATCATTTTTTCCCTTATTTTACTACTCTGCACATTCTCTAATTTGAAATTATCCTACATTTCATCCTATGGTTAGCTCATGATGTATGAAACTTAATTAAGTCTCGATCCCAAAGACATTATAGCTCAATAAAGCTTTAGCATAACAAATGTGGTCTTTGTGTTGTATTAAAACTGCAAAGACACTTTCGGCACTCGTCTGACATTCAGTAGGCGTTGTGTGGTGCCACAGATGTTTTACTCTCTTGGAATTTTCGTGACTAACTTTAGCTTAATGTGTAACATAGCTTAATGCTATAGCTAGATGTTGACAGTGCTGGAGTTCGTTGGCTCTTCAGCCCGATGATCTTATGATTGTAAAGACGGAAAAGGCCTTGGCTTGAGGCCTGAATACCCATTTTTACAATTGTCTTTGGTCTACTTGAAATGCGTTGTGATATTATTACTAGACTATTCATCGGCTTCAGGTGTTCTCCTGGCCTCTTTCTGCAGGTAGCATCCTTGTCCTGTTTTGTATGAGGAGATTTCTGGTTTTATTTCTGGAGTGGACTCCAGTTGAAGTGGTTTTCCTGCAAGATAATGAAGAACTAGCGCACACTGCCATCCAAGGACGACAGCAAGAGCACAGGGGATTAGTGGTCTGTCATAGCTGAAAACAAATGTGTAGTCTACCCTGAGGGCACCAAAATGAGAATAATTATACCTCCAAGTCCCTCAACTTCCCCTCATTATTCAAGGAGCTGCATGCAACTCAGTCCTGAGCCAACACACAGGGAAACACAATCATAACGATAGAGACATTTCTGTTCTATTTTTGTCTAATCAAGAGGAAAGACCTGGAATAAACTGAAAGCATACTCTTGTGGCAATGACCTTTTGAAGGATCTTTGCATGAGAAGCTCTTCAACTGAAGTGATGAGAATAGCCTACACCACCATTGGGGCTGTTAAAGTTTCAGGGAGAAGCTCTTCATCAAGGCTACGGTTTGTCCAACAGTATACATTAAAGCGACTGAGACACACAGCGGCAAGAAACAACTTGTAATCGCTTCTGATCCTCTGAATTTAGATTTTGAGGTAATACTTACTTCTACAGCAGGTCCACTCAGTCAGGTCTGGCCAGATACAGCCAATGCTGGGTCCCCAATTGTCACTGAACTGGCTACATATGGTTTTGTGTCACCTCCCCTGCATTCTAATGCAGTTTCTATTTCCCTTGTCGCTAATTCAGATCACAAGAGTATGTTTCAGTGTACTGCTGGTAACTAGCTGTGATTTCTAGTTTCATTCATTTGTAGGTTGGGGTTGGCGGATGTTTTGAAGCTCAGCTCTAGTGTAATTCCAGATGCGAGTGAACTGAGACCTGGATTAGCCATGAATGTTTAATAAGGATCTTTGCTTCATTAAGCATTATGAGAGCTGATGATTACCGTGGTGATGATTTTGTATGCGTAGATAACTGAGACTTTTGCTAATGTGAGGGCAGCTTAGTGGAGTTATGATAAGCTGCTGTGTCTTTGTTCCTAAGGTTACAAGGTTAATGGACGAAATTGTTACAAGGGCACGACAGGTGCACATGAGGGAAAAATGGAATATCTATCCCTTCAAGAAATCTTACCTCGAAACAGTGAGTCCCAGAAAAAAAAATGTCAGGTCAAAAAGATCACAAGTGACAGCTAAGTAAACGAAACATTTCACACTATGAAATCAGGTTGGGAGGTGGGGGGTGTGATAGGAAAGGATTTCAATATAAGGCAATATATTGCAGGACTGAAAGCTTGAATAAATATTCAGTTGAAAAATAATCTTTTCCATCTGTCAGTTATCAGAAAACTCTTTCAGTTTGAAAGGGCAGTGAAGGACCAATGGCTGACAGTCATAAATGATTTACTAAAATACATAAATATTGCATAAAAATTTCCTGGGCCCTATTCCCTCAGTGCACTAAGCCATTGTTGTGTGGAATACTCCATATGCAAATAGCATTGTGGGGGATCTGGGTAAGGGTATCAAATGAAGACAACCTGTGGTGAAAAGCTCTTATGCAGAGGCTCGATAATGTCCGGGTGCGGCAGCCATCGCTGATCCCAGCCCAGGTCCTGCCTCATGTCTTAGTGCTTGTCTGTCATTCTCAGCTTAAATACTCACTTTGTGTATTAGGCTTGCTGTGAAAGCGCTTAGCTACGCATGGATACTAAACTGAGCTAATGACAAAAACCTAGCAGTTTGATAAAGCGGCAACTGTGCGTTAATCCGTAAGCGATGATATTGGTAGTAGCGGTGATAGTGTTAGCATTAGTAGTGTTATTATTATTAATCTAGCACGGAGAGCACAGCACGTGGGGCTAGACTTTATGTTGTTCTACCAGACGGAGAACTCATCCAGGTCCACGAACTGCTAATAGGGTCCAGCTGTGCTCATTTGGCAGATTCACCAAGAGCCACCTGCTGCGAATCATGGGTGAGGGACATCAGAGAAGTCCACTGTCTGGTTTCGGAGGTACCAGCTTTATTCAGATAAAGTTTTAGATTTTGGCTTCAACCCTAATTTATTCATACTTTATCTCTGACCAGAATAAATATAATTCTTTATTTGCCGTATGCACAGGTACATTGGACTTATTTTCTTTGGCATCTTTCCATCCATAGCTTAGGGGGGAGTGGTAGTTACAGTACATGGTCAGCCAATGTGGGGCACTCCTGGAGTTGGGGGTTAAAGACCCTACTCAAGGGCCCACAGATGTGTCTGCTCTGCTGAGGCCAGGGCTCGAACCAGCAACCTTTTGCTCACAGGCACAGAGACTTAGCCCGCCGTGCCTGGTGATGGCCGTTTCTCTGCCCCTAAGAGATATACTTATTAAATATTTAAGTATGTCCACATTTATCTCATACACAAAGGCAGTTCAAAGTCAAATACAAACTTTGAGATTGGTAAAAGAACAATATAATGAAATAAAGAAATTATGCATGTAAAATTGGCATGTGGTATTGATGCCAGCAGATGCAAGAAGTACTGGGGGGAAAATCAGTCTGGGGCGGGCGGAGATGACAGCTTTGTGTTTGTATGAAAGCAAAGCAGTGTGAGGAAAAGCTTTTGGGAGAATTTTAATGAGGAGGCATTAAAGGGAAATGGGGGTGTGGCAATTGAAAAAAAAAATGTGGTTTATAAAAAATAGTTAAAATGTACTTTTTGTGTCTGTTGCTCAGTTCTGGATATCCCATTAACTGTAGATGGTGTGACAGATGGCATTAAGCTGATCATGAGACACATTTGGGAGTGACGGTCATCCATCATCATGTCTCCCAGAAACTGGGAACCTGAAAATGAACCAGGCAAATAATGCCACCATTATACGCCCGACCTCGTGACAAGAGGTTACGGATTCATGTGCCGGCCGGGATCCTGGAACAGAACAGGGCTTGTAGTGAAGGCATTTTACTCAGAATTCCTTCAGATAAATAACCACCTCTCTAAACGGGTCAAGGTGCTGAATTCCAAAGCCCATGTGTTTGGGTACAGGAGTTCCAACGTCCCGACACAGGGACAGATGGCACAAGTGTTAAGGCAGTTTTACCAAAAGGCTGGGTAACCAAGTCCTTTTGGGGCCCCAGCTGCTGTACCCTTGAGCAAAGTATTTAACCTGAATTACTTCATTAAATATTGAGCTGTGCAAAACTGTGAGCTATTTAATCACTTTAAATAAAATTAGCGACTGGACAAATGAATAGTAAACAGACATAATAAGTTCTAAGGCAGCCAAATAACCTTTAGGAAAACAGCAAACGAGAGTGAATTATTGTTGGTAGATGATACAGAGCAGAGTTACAATGAAATTTATCTGAGGGTTTATGTTATGCAAAAAGACCCTGAAATCCAAAGTATTGATTTTTCAGTAAAACTGGTCATTTGTAGAGTGGGATTGATTGACCTGGACAAGGGCATTTCTTGGATTTAAGAAACCTAAATCCTGAAAAGGATCCCTCCGAAGACTGATGCGCAGGGCTTTAGTGAGCAGTCGAGAAGTGAGCAGTCGAGAAGTGACCCGTCACCCGCTATCCATCAGGTCTCGATGGTGGCTTTGTTACAAATAGCTTCATTCATTCCTAAAGGGTGTGTGTCAGGGGCAGCCGGGCACCTAAACGCATTCAGGGCAAAGCATCAAGGGAAAAATGAATCAGCCCCCTCATGCTTCCCATTCTGGGCCTTCACATGATGTAGTTTTCTCAGATATAAATGTCCCCAGGTTTTTTGGACCAAGAATACCTACAGTATAGGCAACTGGATTTTTCTTTGAAACATGATTAATATGACACCTTTATCAAACTTTTATGAGTTTCAAAGAAGAATATTATATTAAGATTTTGTGCTGAAGATGTAACGTTTTTCAGGGAATGCCTTTGAGGACCACAATAAAAAAATAAGATCACAGTTATGGTTATATGACTCAGTATGATACCTGCTGTAATTAATGTTTTAATCAATGACCTAATAGTGATAAAATAATTTTTAAAAAAGTGAGTGATATCATTAGTTCTCGTACACTTATGTTACACTTAGACCAAAGCCTAATGGCAGACAGGGTACCAAAAATAATGCTGCTCTATGAGCATAAACAATATTTTGGCAAGGAACTTTTGCTCTTATATTATTTGGTTCTCCAAGGACTTTGTGTGCAAGAGATGAAATAGGGTAGCAGGGCAAGATTAAGCCTAGGGCATTAAGACATTCACAACCCCCTTAAAATGAATCCTGTCCATATAACAGGGCTTTGAACCCTTCAGGTTAATTTGAAGGATTGTGAACTATGAGCAAAGGTTAGCATCCATTTATGGGTCCAATCTTAAGTGCAGGGTGAAGGGTTACCACTGTTCTTGCAATTGCAGAGAGGATCGCCGTTTATGAGCAAATCTGGACTCAAAAACGCTCTCATAGAAGGATGTGTATGTGACTCTTTTATCAGCAAAGTGTAGCACTTCTAAACACAATCCAGATTACAGTGCATGGAAAATGGGTACAAAATGGGATAGTATAAGATAAGATTGTCTGATAGGAAATACGTGTGTAGTTTCCTGGCTGCAGGTAAACAAAGAGTAGGAGGTTATAAGGACAAGGGGCTTGGGACTTGGCTGTGATGTAATCCATTTACTCTCACTAGTCCTTAGTGTGTGATTTTCTTGTCTAATTTGCATATCCAGAAGACAACGCTAGCAGTGATAACAAATGCAGAGGTCATTACTAAGCGAATTCTAAATTTTTCACACATCTCATCTTTGTGTCATTTTTTCCCCATGTTTTCTCTGCTTTTTCTGTTTCTGATCAAAAAGTCTTATCCTGTCCGTCTCCAGTGAGAAACGACATCGTTCTTAAATATTTTAGAACGAGAGGGGGACACAGGGCTTTCGAAGGAACAAACAGGCATGCTTAGGTTCCAATATACCTTTTATTAC
>JAAGVU020000035.1:17932020-17942855 GCA_011763525.2 Mormyrus iriodes | reverse complement strand
ATAATGGCTCACACATCTGGATCTCAATTCATATGTATCTATGCGGGTGACCATCCGGTCCCTCGATTGTTGTACAATTGTCACCTCTCAGCACCCCACGGAGGACAACAAACGACCCGTTCGATTCCACACCACGTGGGCGTGGCAATCGTCTGCGAGTCCGTCTCAATACACTAAACAAGAGGAGCACAAACTGCTTCTGTTGCACTTTTCCATGGAACGGTTTCTCTGTCAGGTGCACTTGTCAGTCAGTAGAGGGGCACTGCACGCACTTGTGGAAAAGTGGCAGTGCCCGTTGGACCTGCTTTTGTTACCTGTCCGTACAGGAAAAAAATAAGCTCTGTGCGTGTCGATTTTCATCATATTTCTGGGTGGGGGAGTGGCAGGTCAGCAAAGTGTCTTAAGGCTGCTGTCAGACCGGGGGCTGTGGGTGTCCCGTGGTGGGCACAGTCACATTTTCTGCTCCCTAGACCTGGTCATTACTCATAGCATTTCTGCATGCCAGACTAATAGGACATACATTCAGCAAAGAGACACATCCATCATCTCTATCTGTCTGTTTCTTTCTAACAGTTGACCGGAGCATACATTTTCAGAATTAACTGTAATACTGTGTATCACAGCGTGCCGTGTTTAAAGGTACAACAGCTGATCCCATGAGATGATCACTCACTCTGAGATTATTCCAGCCAGTTCATTTCCAATCAACAGCTGTGAAGTAGAAGAGGCTGTATTGTGGGGCCCCTACTGGAGCTCGCTGACCTGGCCGTTTGTTTACCGAGGGCCGAGGAATGTGCACTGCTGTAATCCTCCGCTTTCAATTACAGCTCTCAGCACCTGAGCCCCCCCGGTGTACACACAGAGGGCCAGGATGGTATATTTACAGCAAAGAGTCTGATGGTGATGGTCCGGAGTAGCCATGAGCAGCTCAGAAACTGGTCAAAATATTTTCAGTGGCAGGTAATAGTGTTTCATACCATCTAAATTCACCTCAGTAGAAACAATAATACGAAAAAAATATTCAAAACAATAAAATGGCTTTGAGTTTCTGTGCCTGAAATTAGTTTTTTTTTCTTTTCATACACAGATAGGATCTGTAAATAGGTCCTTCAGTGATCCCTGACATGTTATCATATGGTCAAAGCAGACATTTTAAACCAGGTAATTGTATATTGCTAGGAAATAATTAGCGTCCACAAAGATAAATACCTGCGTCTTTCAGAGCATTCGATTTGATTGGCTTAGAAATTGCAACAGAAACTGATCTAGTCTGTGGAACTAATAATGATCATTTTACTGCTGATGATGATGGAGGAGCAAAAGGGTATTATTTTAGAAAGCATTGACCTCAATTCAGTATTTTATTCAACAAAGACAGACCAAAACATACTCATACTCTCTTCATAGCTTTTTCAGCATTGTCAGTGTGATGTGGGTATTATATTCCCACAAACTATGCCACTCCAGTTTTGTTTGGGTACACACACAACACATGAACACACCCCAAATAAACAAAAAGGTTAATTTCCCTTATTAGACATATATCACACACTGGTTACAGTAAAACCCAGTCAATGGTGATAGGCGAAGATTGTCCATTAGATTCCCAGGATGCTCTCAGACTTTAAGTAAAACAATGAGGTTAGCTGCTGTTTTCATCATGGCTGCCCCTCGGCCCCCCTACAGTACTCGATAACTGTTTGTATAGCAGATACTGGCTGTGAGACATGCTCATCTGACCAGTTAAGGGTCAGTGAGCTCAGTGGGGAGCACCGTCCCTCCAACACCAGACTTTATTGGGATGCATTTTATAGCTACGTTGGCACCAGGGACATATGAAATTCACTCTCAGTATGACCCCATTTCCATTAGCAAAGCTGGCTGATTGACCAGCAGGGAATTAATACCCAAAATGTAACATACAGCATATGTCCTAAAATCAGTAACACAGAACAATTTGAGTTTATTTATTATTTTTTTTCTGAGATGGAAAACACAATCACTCCTCGCAGATTTATCCTGCAAAGAGCAGCCACGTCTCTAGCTATGGCCCATCACTCTGCCGACAATCATCTCCATTTTCCTGTCTTGTGCTGGCAGCCGTTGCATTTTTATCTGGACAGGCATGTTCTAGCTGTTTAAAAAGGACGCCTTGTCATTTTACACATAATTTCTTTCCACTTTTTAGTCGACAATAGCAACAAACTTATTTACTTTGCCTACAAAATGATGGGCTTCATGGCTTCATTGTCTAAGCTAAGAGGATGCAGTCCATCCATCCATCCGCACTGCTTATCCAGCACAGGGTCACAGTGTGTTATGTAATTTTTTAGTCCATTTTACATATGCTAATATGACACTAAAGAAAGTTATGATGAGAAAGTATTTTATTTTTCTCAGTACAGTAAATGAATTTTCTACTACATATATACAGCCCTTAATATCATGCACTATTAAGCCAGATCGCTGTCACATCAATTTCAGTTTTGTAGGTGTGTTAAATAATGCATACTGGCATCATATTAGCAATGCAGGATATGCAGTCAGCTGTCATAATCTACACACGCAGGAGTCATAGCCAAACTCCAAAACGAGCATTCATTCCCTTAACTGCTATGAGGTTGTTGTGGGCCTGGAGCCAGACTGGGACACCTTAAATGCGATGCCAGTCCTTCAAAGGACATGGACACATTCTCACACACATACACAATGACCAGTTTAATATTTAATATACCTTGGGACATTGTGAAGGAGCCACACATACAGTATTGGACTTGGGGCTGGAACCAAACCCAGACCTTGGAGTTGTGAGGCTACCCCTAAACCAGCATGCAACTCTTTGTATGTCTGACCTATAGGCATTTTGGCAAATATTTCTTGGTTGATGGACCTCAAAGGGACCCTGCTGCTGCTCCTGCTGTCATGTGGTGATGTGATCACTGGAGCTCTCAATACCTTGGTCCTTCCTTCATCTCTGACTACAGTTCAGGATCAGCCATGCTGTGTGAAGATGTACCCACAGGCCCTTCTGAACTGAGATGAAATGCATTTCATTCAGAAGTTAAGTGAAATGCTTTCCAAGGTTAAACCTCTTCCGCAAGCCTGTTGTCATCTACTTTGTCTTTTCTGTGTGAAATGGACCAGCATAGTCTGGGCCATTAGCTGATGCACAGTGTAGACACATTGCGAGAGAAGCTGACATCCATTGCTTGTCGCGGCGCAGGTGGGGAAAAGGTGCGGTTCCGATGCAAACAAGGGTTTATTGAATTAAACAGAACACACTGGGAAAAGGCACTAATGAAGGGGCTAAAACCAAAAAGGAGAAAACACTACAAACATAAGCATGACAAAACCTACAAAGGAACCTGGGCAGAGCGGCACACAGTAACACAGCACATACATTGACTAACTGAAGAGCAGAGCAGAGCAGACACAGGCACTTAAACAGAAACAGGTAACTGACTAACGAGATGGCAGGTGTGGAACATCAGACAATTAACCAATCAACCGAGGCACAGAGCAATGAGCAACAGGTGGGGCAAGGTACAATAACAAGCACTGAAACTAAGAAACGCT
Source organism: Mormyrus iriodes (assembly GCA_011763525.2). Lineage (NCBI taxonomy): Eukaryota > Metazoa > Chordata > Actinopteri > Osteoglossiformes > Mormyridae > Mormyrus > Mormyrus iriodes. The sequence goes on along the minus strand of JAAGVU020000035.1, from coordinate 17,939,279 downwards.
AACCACACTGGGAATACTACACTAGGATAAGTAACATGGAACAGAAATACAAACAGGACTGGAAGTGAACAGGACAAAAATCAGGACGAACCTATAACTGGGAAACAAAAAAAAGTCACAAAAACACCAGGGAAACAAAAACAGAAAATACAAATGAATGGGTGAGACTGGTCCCTGGCCAGCCTCAAACCCATGACCAGAGGCTTAATGGTTCTTAAGCCACACACTCAACCTGCTGCCCATAGGTGTGAATGCTGTGTGTGTGTATGTGCCCTGTGATGGGTTGGCACCCCATCCTGGGTTGTTCCCTACCTTGCGCCCATATCGTCCAGGATTGGCTCTGGATCCCCTGTGACCCTGAATAAGATAGGTTGTTACAAAAAATGGATGGATGGATGGATGGAAAGAAGTTGCAAGAAGTCTATGTGTATTTTATGAACTTTTGGAGTTTCCTTCTGAATCAGGTTAATCATGCAGTGTCTGGTCTCTTCAATGGCACTTACCACACAGTAGTTTCTGCCCTCCTTCCTGCTGTAAGTGAGATTGTGCTATCGTGTGCCTCACATTGCTCCAGGCATGATGTGAACTCGAAGCTCTTTCTGACTTCCAGAAGACTGGGTCTGCGAGTTCTAAAGTTTCTCGCTTTCTAGTTTGCGAGCATTTGGGGCATCCAAGAGTGCCGTACTGACAGCCACAGAGAGTCTGAGGAGCTTCTGAGCTCCGTAGCTTAAGGAGGATGGCTATAGCCTGGTTGTTCCAGAGTTAAGCTGCAGACTTGTTGCCTCGGGCCAAAGAGAAGCAGGTAAGTTGAACAATCAGTTTATATTTTTAAAATGTTGACTCCTCTGGGCAAGATACATCACATCTCATGATAGCAAGGCTGAGATCAAAATTGGGAGGCCATCACATGTCAGCGGCCATCACTTTGCACTTGCTGGATGCCTCAAGTTCATAATGGGAAGCCTGTCGAATACCTTTCCTCATCAAAAGGAGTTCATAAAGCACCCCGGGTCAGTGCGCCAAAGCGGTCACATGTCCACAATCATCACATAGCATGCCTGTCACAGGTCTGGAATCAGTGTAATGAGCTGGGCAGCTGGTGAGCTCCTCGCAGCGAGGCTGTCAGGTGTCTAAATGCATTAATGTAAGGCTCACTCTGCCCTATGGATGACGGTGTGTGGAAAACTGCTCCCTCACATTTCTGGCCGGTGTGTGACGGCTCTGCAATTATCAGCTAGATTGGGTTTTGGCTCCTTGTTCTGCCAGTCCGCAGAGCAGGCAGATAGTAATTAACTCTTTGGGTTTCTTCACCTTTATTGAAATCCCTTCAAGATGACATAGGAATCCAGCAATACTGGCTGTAATTAAAGAATAGCCCGGCATATAGACAGACATCTGCCAGCTAGACATCACAGCTAAGGGCCCAAATGTTCCACAGGAAGAGAGACAGACACAGGAAATATGTGTCAAAATATCTATCTATAGATGTAAGAAGCTAAGAAGCAAATGTGCTTAGTTTTTTTCCCTCCATTTTCTGTGTGCGTCTATGTAAATGCAAATAACTGGTTCTTTAAAACAGGAAATCATGTGCCGGCCGCAGCTGAATACCTACAGCCCACACAGGCAGGGTACAAAGGTTCACTGACTGTGTGGATAAGAGTTAGAATGACTAAGATCTAGTGTGATCTGAGTTATTTTGAATGCTGCGAGATCGTCGCTGCCAGATGCGGCCGTTCCAGCATCTCAGAAACAGCCGCCCTCCTGGGATTTACACACCACAGTTTCTAGAGTCAACAGAGAATGGAATGATGAACAAAAACACATCCACTCAGTGGCAGTTCTGTGAGCAAAAATACAGTGTTAAGAAAAGAGGTCGGAGGAGAATGGCCAGACTCGTCAAAGGTAATAGAAAAATAACCAGAGTCCAGCAGTAGTGTGCAGAAAGGCTTCGGTCAATGCACATGTCCCGATAAGGTGGGTCAGACCTGCTACTTAGGTGAACATAATAAAATGGGTCCTACCCAGTACTAGCTAGGTGAACATAATAAAGTGGGTCTTACCCATTACTAGTTAGGTGTACCAAATAAGGGTAATCCAACTTGTTACTAGTTATTCATCCATCCATCCATCCATCCATCCATTCATTGGGAGCCTATCCTGGAGACTACAGGTGCAAGGCAGGGAACGGCCCCGGATGGGGTGCCAACGCATCTCAGGGCACCCTCACACACCAGTCACTCACACATGCACACCTATGGGCAATTCGGTAACTCCAATTAACCTCAGCATGTTTTCGAACTGTGGGGGGAAACTGGAGAACCTGACATGACAAAACGTGGAGAACATGTAAACTCTGCACACATGGGCCATGGCGGAGACTCTAGCTAGATGTACTAAATAAATTAGCCACTAGATGAGACATTATTTAGGAATGTTGACTGTAAGCAGATAATAATGTGTTTAGTTCTTAATATCGTTCCTCTTGTAAATATTCTTTTAAGAAAACTGTAGAGAAATCATAAGGTTGAAGCAGCAGTAGATCATGTCACCACCAGTACTGAATCACTGTATAATCACTGTAGATAACTAGTGCGGTCCTATCTCACATCTGCAAGGCACAGAAGGTAATCTCAGTAACTGTTAAGCTCTACCTGTGGATTAACATAAATGAATTGGATAAGCTTGTACTTAGAGATCATGTGTTGTGGTTTTACATGTAATATGATATACTGGACAATATCAGAGAGAAGTAGTTTCAAAACACAGTATAATTTCATGCTGATTTAATATCAAGAGTGTCGAGTTACATGCATACATATTGAGTCTTAATAAAAAAAGTAAAAAAACAATGTAAAACAAAGAATGTTCTTGTAAAACAAAATTTAAAAAGCCTGTCACACTACAGCAGTCGTTAAAAATACAAAACCTCACTTAATTTTAAGATTGTTAACAATTTATGAATTTGCCATGTATGTTGGCAGTCTGGATCCATGTCGATGGATAATTCACATCTTAATTCACACGGGCAGCTCCAGAATTCACCCCAAACGTGGCCCCATATCACTGGATGCTTTACTACTGGATCACATTACAATAACACCACACGCAACTAGTCTAAAAGTGTGATAACCCAGCAAGATAGGAGCTTCATGCTCTGGGAGTAAATAACCAGCACAAGAGCAATAACAGACAAGGCTGCCTTCTCAGGGGGCTGATTATCTAAGGGTTAACCATTAACGCAGTATAGCAGGGTGGCACCATTTTAAAATCTTGAGTGAGAAGCAGAGGCAGAGTGAGATGTGCATCCTTGCCACACAAACCACATGAAAACAGTCATTCCAAAGTTTTGTCTATGGGAAATAAAAGGAAAACTCAGGCAAGGTCAACTACTTTGATAGGTAACCTTTCCACTGAAGAAACTGCAGAGTTCTTCAGGGTGCGTAGCAGCTCTGACAGATTTGCCAGGCAACTCTGTAAAAATGTGCCATTTCACAGCTGTATGTATTTATTTATGCTGTGTGTTTTTTTTTTTCTTTTTAACAGTTTCTCTCTTCATGGTATGAATTATTACTTGATGTGCACGTGGACAAATAAACAACTCTCCAAAAAAGATTAAAATAATATATCAGTGATTCACTTGAGAAATAGTGTGGGTTTTAGACCAGCATGTATGATAAATGGAAGGTGGGGAAATCAGTAGATGAGGTCTTATAGTAACCTAATTCTCAGATTCCAGACTTATGCGGCGTGGAGACAAAGTGAGAATCCTGACGGTGTCTCTTTTTTTAGGTTCAACTAAGCCTTTTCAGAGATTTATTCCCTCTTCCCGAAATTGTTGTCAACCAGGTTTGACTCAAACCAAAAAGCCTAATTTTTGCCCAGCAGTGATCTCATTTTTAGGTATTTGACTACAGGGCTTCTGTACTTCTAGGACTGTGAAGCGAGGAGGCATGTTCAGCAAGGCGCAGACAGAATTGCTGACCCTTACTGTGTTTGTCCCTGTTCCAGTGACCACAGGCAGGGGGCATGGTGGTAAAGCACTGGGACTTCGTGCCAAATGGTTGCTAGGCAACTGAGATAAAATAACAAAAATAACACATACATTTTGGAAAGCCATCTGTCAGTTGCAAACAAGATAGAAAGAGCAAGACAGGAAGTTCATGGTTCTTTGCAAAAATTGGTCACGTATCCAAAAGAAGCTCTCTTGGCCTAAAGGGCATTCAGCATGGGACCCTGTGCGTGTGCATTTATCACAAAAGAGCTGAATTTAGCTGCATGTCCTTCAGCTGACCAAAGGCTCCACCTCTAAATATAACTGTCTGTTCCCATATTCAGCTTAAGTAGTTTATTCAGCGCACTGTCAGGTGGATCAACCTGGAAATGAGAGGCAGACGTTGGCGGCCTGGTGGGGGGGCCCAACCAAGGACACGGAGGAGTGTTACTGGTGGAGATAACAGAACGCTGTGGGTTCTAACACTTTACCAAGGCGCTTTGTCTTAACTGAGACAAAAGAAAGGACCACATCTGTGGGAATAACCCCCCTCCGTCGGATCTGAAGACTTTCAGACATGGTCTGGTGGTCATTACTCACTGTGTGGGATGTGAAAACGTAATTCTTCTTCTAGACAAAGTGAGAAGAGGAATAAAAATATATATTTTAAAAAGAAAGTTAGTGATGTAGATGAACCTGGATCGTGCATTTATACTTTACGGGCTAATTCAGGCTGCTGTAATAGCACAGACCCAATTTCACATATTCTACTTGTTCAAAAATGCATGCTTCTTCTCTATATTCTGCATTTGCACAGAGTGATAAAGTGTCTGCGCTGCCTTGATTGAAAAGTTGGAACCCGGAAAGCTGTGGTAGGATGGTACATGCAGGGGAAGGAGAAGTTTGAACGAGAACTTCAACTCTAATGATACGTGTGTGAGACTACGATGTGGGCGCCTCAGGGGAAGACCTGCCAGATTAGAACAATGGAGCCAAAGCTCACGGAAGCCATTTTTGTCCCTATTCGGGATGAAACATCTGTAAAAAAAAAAACGAGAGAGAGAGGAAAAACAAAATCGATAAACCGCAGAGCTGAAGTTTCTTACGTGGCTGTCAGCTCTGCCCTCGCCGCATGTGACTAACAGCGGCTAATGGTTTTCTTTGACAGAGCTTTTAGGGAGAATGGACCTGAGAACAGGAAAAATAAAAAGAAAACCAGCTGATGTACCCTGGAGATTCGGTTCCCCTGTTGTGTCCTGTGGATACAGTCTGGCAGCATTTACAACGTGTCTGACCGAGAGCTGAATCTCGGAGTCCGCACATAGGCACACAGAGCTATGTCTTGCAATCACAGACGTAGGTTAAGGTCCAACATGGATTCATTTTTAAAAGCAGGATTGCTACTGCAAGCAAATACCGTCAAGCCGAGTGCCCCTTACTGCGAGACGTACAAAAGAAATAACAAATGCTGTCTTTGAAACCGCGGTGTAGAGTCTGTCCCGACAAACCCTGACAGCAAAACAAAGATGAAGATGAGCTCAGAAAGATCATTAATAACCTGGGAAATTAACATATGAGCCTTTTGTCAGGAAAAACCCACCCTCTGCTTCAGGAGTCCGTACCTCAACAAGTAGGCAGTAGTGGCTGGCTGTGCAGGCTGGCTCTTGGGAGGGCTTGGGGATCATAAAGCTGCCCCCCACTACTGGCACCCCGCTACATGACTGACACACAGCCCCAGGCCTGTCTATTCTGCCAACAACTGCTCCACACCAAACCAAATCAAGGGCAATTTCCCCAGCATGCTAAGACTGGCCTGGTCCCTTACGCTGTGCTTTGGACCAGGGAAGACTTAAACATTTCTGACAGGAGCTAAAGAAAATGACCCCCCCCCCACCCTCACTTTGATTTGATAATTCCCTCCCTACTTTGATTTGATAATTCCCTCCCTCAGCTGGAAAATAAAGTGGATTCTGAGTGCTGTGGATATGTGTGTGTGTGTGTGTGTGTGTGTGTGTGTGTGTGTGTGCGTGTGTGTGTGTGTGTGTTTGGCAGTATCAGGAAGCTCTTGCACAGGCCTTAGCAGAGGCATGTAATCAGGGGACACCAGGTGACTCAATCTCTGCAGCTAACCACACCAACACACTCTATATTACACTGCATGTCACAAATTCTCTCTCACTCTCTATCTCTCTCTCTCTCACACACACACACACACACATTCTTAAGAACATCAATACAGTAACACAAAGAAATACAGACTCAAAGATTCCAAAAGAGAAGTCTTCATTTCTGAAGTTAATAAGTTAGCTAAATGAATCCTTCAGAAACACACATTTTGGCTACATGACGATACGTTCTTCAAGGCTGCCAGTTTGATGACTCAACACAAAAAAAAAATGCACATGGCCCTCTTCCGTTACCTCTCCTGCCCTCTCTTCCTTCACGCTTCCTTTTCCGCTTCGTTATTTCTTTTAGAGTAGCATTTTCCAGTTAAAAGAGTGGGGAAACAACGTTCTGGGCCTCTTCCCATTTTAATCACATGTGCTGAACTCAAAACACTCAAAGCGCTCATCATTACGGGGATGCCTTTGCAGCACGAGAAAACAAACAGCATTATGAAGCAGCCTCTTTGAGTTCCTTACGCTCCCGCTCTGTGCTAAAACAGGAATCCCTCTTGAATGGAAAGATGCTATTAATACAGCTGTTTGGCAAGAGGACAGTAATAAGCAATGTTATTGATTTAATAATTTAATAAGCAGCAGGTAATGGCTCTAATGCAAGACGGCAGAGGTTTATTCCAATGTTTTAGGAGTGCATTGACATATGAATGAACTTTTAATAAATTTAATTTGGCCATAGTGAGAATCTCTCTGTGTTCCTCTGCTCTCTGACACAAACACACGTAAAGATGCCCACTCAGAAAGCAGCAGGCTTCAGGCTTAGTGAGTTCCAAGCACGTTTCTTCATGTTAGTGATGTATGGTGAACATCAGAAATGTTTACATGCACTTTGCTTTCTGGAGGGTCTTCCATGGAGTGGGATTTATCAGTTAGCTGGGTGAACTTAAGCTAGAAGTAGACAGTTATGACTGTCCAATAGGAATGCTCCTTATTTAAACTCTTATTGGACAATCTTGAGTTTATGTTTTCCCAGCTAACTCAGAAATCTTGCTTTGTGGAACACCCCGGTGTTTTATATACACTGCTCAAAAAAATTAAAGGAACACTTTAAAAACACATCAGATCTCAATGGGAAAAAAAATCATGCT
>JAAGVU020000035.1:17902570-17915745 GCA_011763525.2 Mormyrus iriodes | reverse complement strand
AACAGGACTAACAGGTACTCGTGAAAGCATTCCCCCCCCCCCCCCCCCCCCCCCCCCCCCCCCCCACAGCCCCCCCCCCCACCCCCCCACACCCCACCACCCCCCCGCACCCCACCGCCCCCCCCCCCCCCCCCCCCCCACCCACAGGTCAGCCGTCCCAGCAACTATCACCCCCAATCCACGCCTCAAAACTGGGACAATATAATATAATGTAATCTAAATATATAAACAATTACTCGATGAATTGTCAGATTAATCGGTAGGTTACTCAATTATTGATATAATTGATAGAGACAGCCCTAGAACATGGTCTTAATGAACTATTTAAACTTGGGACCATGATCAAGGAAGTATATAAAGGACAAGAAATCCACGCTGTCCCCATCACATAAATTGTACATTGCCAAAGGTATTGTGCTAACAAGCAGATCTTATTCTTCACATCTTCACAATCCAGTTACTATTTGAAGCCTCCACAGGTTGCAGCGACTCTTGTTCTGTACAGCCATTTCAAATATTGCCTTCTGAAAACACCCACATCTGCCTTCATAACACGTCCTCACTGAACAGCAAATTACAGCTTACGGCCCGTTTGAGACAGTGCTGCTGGTCTACAAGGTGAGTGAGCTCCCGGTGTGCCTATTCTGAGTCCTTTGTTATTTATTTGGGCTATTCCTGTATTTGCAGAGCCCCTCAAATTCGTTAACCTATATTAGCATAAGCATTGGGAAAACGTTGCAGCATTCACAGCCTGTTTAACAGACAGGCAGAATCCCACTTTTCCTATACCAATGGTATTACCTATCGACCATTTCACCAAGAACACCGTTTTTACCCTAGGCACGACCGCTTCATCAGTCAGAAGGCACTCTGTGTAAAACAATTTAGTAAAAGACTAAATTGTTGATAATTACAATCTTACGTTGAGTTACATCTAATTGAGACACATCTGATCGCGTTGACATCTTGCATTTCCTTATTTGTGCACTTCACACAGAACAATGAAGCAAATGTCCCCAGATCTACAGTAACATTGTGTTAATAACTCCTTGTGAGTCACATGGAGTTTCTGAACAAGGCGTTGATGAAAGGGGCCAGACACTGAACAATTTTAGACAGGTAGCACTTCGTTCTTACCGCAGTAAAGTGAAACATGCTCATTCAGACAAGAAACACTTGCTGTTACATAAAACAAACAATATTTCCTAGTCATCCATTTCAACTTGACTTGTATTTTTACCTGCTGCAGATTATTACATGATATGTGCTTTATAACTATGGCACCGATAGACATTCACAATCATATTCTCTGGGCAGTTTAGAAGCACCAGTTGGCGTAACTGCCTGTCTTTGCACTGCAGGAGAAACTGGAGTACCTGGACACTGGAAGTACATGCAAACTCACACAGAGCCCTGCCCAACCTTGGAGGTGTGAGGCAACATTGTTACTTATTGAACTGCCAAGCCTGTCATACATGAGTATAATGCAAAATATAAACAGAAAGCTTTACTTAGATAGACTAAGCCATGTGTAGGGTGAGGGTGAGTTTTTTTATCATGAAGGCAGAGCAGGGAATATGTATAAGGAGCCACTGACGTTTAAAGCCAGCAACAGTGGAGTCAGCGACTTGAACAGGTGGCCACGGCCACCATTCTCACTCCAGAGGCTGGAAAATGAGAAGTGAAAAGAGGAAAAGCAGCTTTGCCTGGCCTCTTGTACTTTAAACAGTTGTTGGAGCCTCCAGCCATCCTTTGAATGTAATTTTCAATGCGCTCAGTTGTTCCTTCGTCACGGAGCTCTGCAGCTCCAGGTTCGCATGCAGTTGCATCATTTTTCGTAAGACAACCCTCATTCTCAGCACAAAATCAAAGAGCAGGTTTTAGAAGGGGAATAATATACAAGGAAAGCAAACATTGTTTCGAGTTTTAGGCAAGATGACAGAGAGAAAGAATACCCTAAAAACAAACACTGTCCAAAATTCTCTCAAGACTATTAACACTCGTAGGCACATGTGCCATCAAGTGAGCAACTCCAGTATTTGAGAAATGAAGAGAAAAGTGAAAAGTCCCAACAAGAGTGATGGGACACTCGATAACTCATGCAGACCAAGAACAAGTCATCATTTACATTTACATAATTAGCATATGCCTTTGTCCAAAATGACACACAAGTGAAGAAAATGGCACATTGCAAATATTCATGCTGTCAATGAGTCAACTAGGCATAAATGCAGATAGGCTAAGCTTACAATGAGTGCTTAGGTACAAGTCTAAGCAGATTTCGAGCATGAGCTAACTGTCACAACCAGGAGCCAGAAAGGACAGGAGACCCGTTTGTGAGAAACTGGGGAGTTTATTTCCAAGGCTGGGCAAACAGTAACCAAGTCTGTGATCCAGAATCGAGGAAGAGAAGAACAAGCCGAGAGAGTTGTGAGTCGGGAAGGTCAGTCCAACGATGATCAATATGGGCTCCAGACAGGACAGGATCACGGAGGGTTGAACAGACAGGATTGGGCCGTAGGAGGCAAGAACCGATGAGGGAGCACCAGGATGGGCAGGCAGGGCAGGAATAGGCAGGATTGAGGTGACACGGGACAGACAAGAGACAAGTTTAGAGAAACGCTCAGTAGAGTTCATGAGCAGCAATACTTCATATCGGGAATGCCGATGCCGGATTCTTTTAAGCGCACCGGTGTTTGGGTTCAATTTCCGGTTACTTGATATTCTCTGCCCCTCTGGGCGTGACACTACCCAATAGCTACACAACTATTAAGAAAATAACATTAAGACTATGCAGTAAATGCAACATAATGGCATTTAAATAACAATTGGGTTAGTAAAGAATTCATGGATCAGATAGGTCTTGATGCGTTTCTGGAAGGTGGAATGGGAATCTGATGACCGGAGATGGTTTGCCAGCTTATTCCACCACCAGGGAAACACACAAGAGAACTGTCTTGAGATACCCTCCTCGCGTGGTGGAGGGAGCTCCATGTGGCATTGGTTTGCTGACTGAAGGGAGCGAGATGGGACATAGGTCATGAGGTGCCTCTCGTTGGAGATGGGTGCCTGTTCATTGATAGACCTGCAAGCCAGCACCAAGGAGCCAGTGGAGAAAGACAAGGAGAGGTGTGACATAAGAACACGTGGGCTGACTGAGTATCAGATGTGCTGCCACATTTTTCATCACCTGCAGCAGTCTGATAGTAAAAGCTGGTAGCCCTGCTAGTAGAGAGTTGCAGTAGTCGTGAGGTAAGAGGTACGAGGACTAGAATCTGAGCTGTATACTCTGACAGAAAAGGCCTGATCTTCCTGATGTTATACAGGATAAGCCTGCAAGAGTCAGAGAATGCTGTAATGTGTTCAGCAAAGGACTGCTAGTCATTTAACATAAACCCATAGGTACCTAGCAGACCTTGATGGAGACAGTGTGAATGATCCATGCTGAATAGTGATGTTGTAGTGGAAGGTAGGGGTGACGGGGAAAGCAAGAAGCTCAGTCTTGGAGAGGTTAAGTTATAAGTGATGGTCCCTCCTCACCCAAGCTGTGATGTCAGCCAGGCATGCAATGATTCGGGCAGAGAGTGTAATGTCACCAGAAGAGATCAAGTAGATATGGATGACATAGACATAGCACTGGTAGCAGAAGCCACAAGATTGGATGATCTGACCTAGAAAGGTGATGTAAAGAGAGAATAGGAGAAGACTAAGGACAGAGCTTTGGGGAACACCGATTTTTACCTAATGTGATTCAGGCACCTCTGCACCCAAAGCCATTTAGAATGAGCTGTATAACAGGTATGAATCAAACCCGTGCAAAGCAGTCCCAGGACAAAGAACTACCACAGCTCAGAGATTCCTGAGTCACACACTAATGCAACAGCAGCTGGAGGAGATCTCAAACACACACCTTTAGTCCTGTTCATTCCTCCTAACCGTTTCAGTGTGTATGTCTGGCACATGTGAATAAGCTCCCTGTCAAAGAACCACGTGGCTCAGGGAATTTATTATGGAAGCCTAGACATCTGCTGTCGATGCTCTCTTTCAAATAAATGTCACTATATTTGCAAATCTTGGTGCAGGAAAATTTGGAGTCTGTTGGATTGCGAGTACTCCAGGTCTTTGGCATGCAATTGAATTTTAAAAGTGTGTCAGTTTGTTTTCATATTTCTCTCAAGGATTTAAAGAATATTAATCATTTTTATACAGTTACTCTTGTATTCCATTGAAATCCATGAATATGTACATAGTAAAGTAGTGAGATCCCCCACTGGAACCTCATCCACAGAAACCTCAGACAGATACCCCACTGGAAAATTGCAGATGAACAATCCACAGGAACCTTAGACCGACACCCCCCTGGTGCCTCAGATGGTCATCCCAGTGGAACCTCTTACAGGCACCCCATTGGTACCTCTGATGGGTACCCCAGCGGAACCTCAGACAGATACTCCACTGGTGTCTCCGACGGGCACCCCCCAGGGAAAGTTAGGACAATTCCAAGGGCCCCAGAGTCACAGGTCACCAAAAAAATTCAGAATATAATATAATTGAATTGTTCTGGGTTGAGGGAGGCCAATATGATAAGCTTTCATAAGGCACGAAATCTCTAGTTGCTCCCATGCTGGAACTTCAGATGGGCACCCCACTGGTATCACTAAAAGGCACCCCACAGGAGCCTCAGTATAATTTATTCATATCTTTCTGACTTTAGAGAGAGAGTAAGGGGAGTTTTCTTAATAAAAAGGTTTTTTTTCCTTTAAATCCTGTCTTTGTCCAGCCCTGTGGCGGTCCTCCCCCTCATAACCTGCCACAATATATAATATGAAAGTAGTTTTTAAATGTGATTTTACAGTACTTATGACTATACAAATTGGGATGACTCACTTTAATACTTTTTCGACATGTCATTTTATCACAATGTGAGTTGAATTATAATACGATACTCTATAGATCAAATGAATTATCCTCCATGATAAGAGCCCACAGGAAATTATATGGAACATGTACCTTTTGTGTATTTTTTTGAGTGAGAACATCTATGAGGGAAGCCGTTTTACTTGACGTGACAAATTTCGCTTAAAGACCACTGCTGATGCTTGCAGCTGAAGCAGCATGGACACCTGGAAAGATGCCGTAATTGAATTTTCTTCCTCTTGTCAACTCTGAATAGAAAAGTAATTTGTTCATCTTCTACTTTATGCCTGCAAAGCACTGGGTACTAGCCTTTTGTGGTAAGAAAAAGAACATTGCATTTCCACTGTGGCAGCAAAATTATAACGCAGATGATTATCATAAATTTATTTATATATTAACTTCATAATGTGTCTTTGGAAGTCCTCAAGTAATACTTCAGGACACTGTACTGTTTATGTCAATAATAGTTTTGATAAGTGCTGAGCTTTTAATGTTGTTGTAAGCCTGTGTTTGAAATTTTTCAAATGCACTTCCCTTCCTACTTTAATTTTATATGTAATATTATCCTCTTTTCAGTCCTCGGTAATACAATTATTGGATTGGTTCCAAGGTAGTCTTAAATTATAGTAATTACTTATAATTGATGTTGGATAATGGATAGTTGCTAAGTAACCTTGACCATTTTTAACTGATTGGCCTTGCGTTGGAATCTTATTCTTTTCTCACATCTGGAAATCTCTCATTCCTCTGATAAACAGAAACATGATAAACACAGCTGTCCCAGACTTGTACACACATGCACATGCGGCCATCTGGGACCATCGCTCAATGTGTATGTGCATGTGGGACAAAAGTATTAGGACACCTGACCATTACACTTATATGAAATTTAAAGGCATCTCATTCTAAATGCATAGGTACTATATCAATGAGATTTTTTTTCCCCACGGTGCAGCTATAACAGGTGCCACTCTTCCGGGAAGGTTTTCCATAAGATTTTGGAGTGTGTGGGAATTTTTTCCCATTCATCCAGAAGAGCATTTGTGAAGTCAGGCACTGATGTTGGACATGAAGGTATGGCTCACAATCTCTGTCTTGGTTCATCCAAAAGGTGTTTGGTGGGGTTGAGGTGAGGGCTCTGTGCAGGCCAATCAAGTTCTTAACACCAAACTCAGCCCAACCTAACTGTTTTTACAGACCTGGCTTTGTGCAATGGGGCACAGTCATGCTGGAACAGAAAAGGGCCTTCCCCAAACTGTTCCCACAAAGTTGGAAACATATTGTCGCGGTATGCTGAAGCATTTAGAGTTCCCTTCACTGAAACTAAGGGGCCTATCTCAACCACTGAAAAATAACCCCATACCATTACCCCTCCTTCACCAAACTTTACAGTTGACAAAATGCAGTCAGGTCGGGAAATGTTCTCCATGCATCCAGATAAACACACTCATCCATCACATTCCCGGACAGAGAAGTGTGATTTGTCACTCCACAGAAGATGGCCTTTGAAGCCCATTCCATGAAGCTCCCGATACACAGTATTTGTGCTGGGGTTAATGCCAGTGGAAGTTTGGAACTCTGCAGTTACTGAGCGAATAGACCGTTGGCGACTTTTACGCTCTATGAGCCTCAGCTCTCGGCAGCCCTTCTCTGTTACTTTGCATGATCTGCCACTTGGAGCTGAGTTTCTGTTGTTCCTAAACGATTCCACTTTGCAATAATACCACTTACAGTTGACTGTGGAATATCCAGCAGGGAAGAATTTTCACAAACTGACTTATTGCAAAGGTGGCATCCTATGACAGTACCATGCTTGAATTTACTGACTTCTTCAGAATGACCCACTCTTTCACAAATGTTTGTAAACCTGACTGTTTGGCTAGGTGGCTTGACTTTATACCTGTACACCTGTGGCAATGGGTCTAAATGAAACACCTGAATTCAGTGATTAAGAGGTGTGTCCCAATACTTTTGTCCATTTATTGTGTATATTACATAGTAGGGACCAAATTTCCCCATAATGTGATTAATTTCTTTTTGTGTGTATGAGGACATTTTTTTGGTCCCCACAATGTAATATATACATAACCACACACACACAGGTTAGGTCATATTTTTGTGGAGACTTAATTTCTCGGTGTGTGCGTGTGTGTTTGTGATTATATACCAGTAGTGAACTAACAATGTGGAAAAGGAATGAGTTTCAAAGGAAAGTTAATTTCTTTCACTGCTAACTAAATGCAGTTCAGTCAATATTAAAATCCATCTCTGTAGGTCTCTGGTGTTTTACCGTGGCCTATAACTCCCCAACAAACATTTAAATTTTAATCATAACCACACGAAAATCAATGTTTGTTTTATTATTATTGCTACTTTTAATAGTATTATTATTAAATGAAGTTAATTGTACTCAGCAGTTTATTGGTAATATGAACGTAATCAAAGGACAAAAATCCTGATAATTTTATTAAAATATTTTATAAATATGTCGTTGTTGAATAGGGTGGTCTTACACCTCCAGGGTTGGGTGTTAAAAGCCCACCCCCGCTCTATGTCGGAGAAGCAGTCCTTTTTCTGCTGGGTGCTTCAGGTTTAGACTAATTGGCTTCTCTGACTATCCTCAGCCATCAGCTACTGCCGCTTTGTATGACACGGTTCTGTTCTTCACATCAGGCAGCGTAACATTTAAAGGTTAGCGGAGATACACGCTCATATAGCATTTCTATTCATCTTCGCCTACATGCATCGAATGCTGATCTGGACCATCGTGCCTTTCTGCACACACAGCCTCCCAGAGTACAGTCTTCGTATCTTAGCTAAGACGATTAAACATTTCAGGGGCTGCTCTGAATGCCACAGGTGCCGCTGCCTTTCCAGACAGAAATATCCCTCACGCTCCCTTGCTACTGAAACGGCTAACGACCATTAAGTCGACGAGCGAATAAAGGACTCCACCAGAGAATACAAATGAGCCATTTCCTTCCGGGATTCTCATCACGTGACGAGCCTCAGCGGCGTCTATGATGCTTTACCGTGTGGCCTGTCTGCCGTAACATTTGCAGAGAACGAGTCGCAGATAAAAGGTCTGAAAAAGGTCACGGGTACGAATAAGCGTATAAAGCTCCTCTGCTCAGTGCAAACATCTCTCTTTTTACGGTAGGACCACAATCTAATGAAGTTCCTCAAAGAAACACAACACCCATAAAAGGGGAAAGAAAAATAGAACAACCATTTTATTGGTGGTAAAGCAGAGCTGAGAGTGAAATAAGAAGCATTTATGGGACTCAGAACATGAAGAACACTGCATTACCCTGCCTGACACACAGTTTAAATAAGTAACAGGTGAATATAATTAATTCATGGCTCTGCGGTCATTATTTAATGGACACCCAGAAAATAAAAAGTTAAAATGAAATATATTTATTCATGCAGGTTACCAAACTCTGCCCGTAACTGATTGACATAGTTTGTGATAATATTTTATGCTGATGACTGTAAAAATGTAACACCTAGAAAACACATAATTCACCATGGGGAGGGATAGCAGGTTGGGGCGGGGGGGGATGACCTGGCTCTCCGGATGTGTGTCACCAGATGTGCACAGGATCACACTTTGCCAGTTCCTGTGAAGCTTGCACCTTGAACTGTGCACATGGCTTTGTGAGCCTCTGAGAGGCATTATCGCTGCCGGACTCCCTGCCATCACCACACCCCCGCTCAAAGTCACTCGCATTTCTCATACTCCTGTATGAGCGGGTAAATTTTCGGTTTTTATCTCTAAGCCTTTCACAAGTACCAGATAACTAGCTAATTTGCATTGGTGACACTTAGCGATCGCGTATCAAATATTTCATCTGCCACTTTTGTATTTTAACACGTTTTTCCATTTACAAAAATAGCGAAACAGCAACCCGTTCAGTAAAGAGTGCTGAGAGACCAACTGGGATCTACGAAGCACAGCTTCTCTTTGGGATTTGCAGAATGCTTCATTATGGCTCTGTTTTTATAAACACTGTAGCACCTGCTGCCATATCTGGATTATTACTTCATTTTTACCCATCACCTCATTGCCAGCAATCTTGTTCCTTAATTATTTTACTACAGAGTATCTGTTTGTCTCTGGCATCCATGACAGATGTCTGGGCGATCAATCTCCTGGCACCATCCTGAGTGACAGAATAAGAGCGGGACGGATTTTAAACTAAGTGGCAATTTGCATGTGAGCATTCATTACAGGCGGGCCTATTAGGGTGTTATTCTCACTGGAAAACCGTGTCGGTGCCCGTGTGTGTCTGGTTGTCCGTGTGCACGTGTGCTGCCAGCGGTGCTGTATGGTTACAAAGGCTGATTTTTACAGTCGTTCACTTTCCAAAACATACACTGGATAATGTTTTTCAACCAGACAAGCCTTACAGATATGGATCGGTTCCAAACAGTTACCCAAAAAGAGGCAAACATTTTAGGATAACACCTGACATGTAAAGCTGTCATAATATTAATAGCATTACATATATTAAGTATATTAGAGAAACATAAATTAAGGTTTTTACAAGCTGCATATAAAATTTTCAATATTATAGTTATAACTGCTGCCTGATCTTTAAATTATGGAGATAGTAACACCAAGAGAAGGTGGACATTGTCTAATCTTCCATTCAGGGATTTTCTAGATCCCTGCAGTTCATAGGGCGTGGGTTCAGCTTATGTCTGTGAATCACAGTAGTCTTTAGAACCCAGTCCAGATGTACATGAACCCTATAGCTGTGCAGAGGTGTATACAGGGGCGGGGCTATAGGGGCACTGGTCCCAGCTGAAAGCTGATTGGACCCTGGAGTGCCTCCTCGTCTGTCACTCATCGATTCAAAACATATCATTGGCTAATGTTTAGGTTTGCTCCTCTATATGAGTTCTGGGCCCTCTTATTCCCCCCCACCTTAAAACAATCCTAGAATCACCCCTGTGGCTGTGAATGTTATTCACCCCAGTCGTGGAATAATCAGCCTGCAATACCCTTGTGCTGAACGGCCTTTTCTGAAAGGGAAATTGATGATAATGGGGCAGTTGTCTGTCTCTGGGGAGAGTCAGGTCACTGCAGTTATCGCTATCGATCTGTTCTCCCCGTGCCTCATTCACGGCACATCCCATATTATTGGCATGTTTTGTTTTTCCCACCCCCACTAACCTGGAGTAGCGAGCTGTTTTCTGCGTGCCACATAAACCTGACAGCAGCATGTGTTTTGGGATTGATCTCTCAAATGAATTGGAAACATTACCATCTTTTTTCCCCGATCACTCTGACCTGGTCACTTTGCTTCTCCCATAAGGTCCCCAGTTTCATCCCTCTCTGCCCATTTTCTATCTGTCAATAAGATGGAAGGAACCTAAATTAAACCGTGGTTTGTCAGTGCCATGTAAATGTGGTATTCTGAATTTTCATGCACTGGTTGCCAACATCTTAAATCTCATGAATTCTTATGTATCAGGAAGGAAATTCTTATCTGACAACAGAGAGCGAAATACTGAAACTAAATTAAGAAGGTGATTGAATATTTTACAGGGCGGCACGGTGGTGCAGTGGTTAGCACTATTGCCTCACACCTCTGGGATCGGGGTTCACGTCTCCGCCTGGGTTCCGTGTGTGGAGTTTGCATGTTCTCCCTGTGGGGTTGCCTCCGGGTACTCCGGTTTCCCCCCCACACTCCAAAAACATACCGAGGCTTATTGGCGTTGCCAAATTGCCCGTATGTGTGAGTGTGCCTGGCGATGGGCTGGCGCCCCATCTTGGGTTGTTCCCTGCCTTGCGCCCGCAGTTTCCGGGATGGGCTCTGGACCCCCCGTGACCCATATGGAATGAGCGGTTATAGAAAATGTGTGTGTGTGTGTGTGTATGGATGGATGAATATTTTACTAAATAAATACATTTAAATATTTATTTGACTTATGTTCACAAGGAGCTAATGTAGAGTAGATCGATGCATGGGTGGATTAATTCAAATGAATTATGACTATTGATACTATAATAATTAACAGGCTAATGCTGTAAAGGGTTAAGCCATTTATTCCAGCCGTAAATGTGACAGATGACTTATAAACATTTTTTATTTTTTTCTACAGGGGGGCAATGTACTAGTTTGAACCCTCATGTAAGAGCCCTGCCTTATAAAGGGGGGGTAGCGCCTCCTCATGGAGAACAGCTCAGGAAAAAAGGAATAATTACAGATTAAGAAGAGGTACAGACATGATGCTGGAGAGGGCAAATGGTGACAGTAAGACCGCCCACCATGCCCCCTCATGCCTGTTAATCAGGCCTGGTGGTTCAGCAGATGCTAACATCCTCCAGGGCGAATGGTTAAATTCCAGCCTGATCCCAGTGTGCAGTTTGCATGTTTACCCTGTGCAGCTCATTTAAATAAGAGACTGTAATTAACATTTGAATGCATGTGTCTGTGCACAAGTCCTGTTCGGAGGGTATCCAAACTTAGGGGCCGTCTTGCAGCTTAATGAAAATGGGCAAGTAATGAGGAAGGCATTCATTATGCGGTTAAACGAATGCTGGATGTGGAATGTGTCACATAAAAGGCTCGTTTATGAAAACTAAAATACCCATGATTCATTTCAGACACATTCTCATACCTAGATAAATAAGTCAAAAACCTCCAGGGCACCAGAGAGTGAGGCGTGGTAAAATGGGGGAGTACTTCTTTAAACACTGTCCATGTGCAGCCATTGAAATGTGATTTTGGTCATCCATCCATCTCCACTTATTCAGAACACAGCTGTGGGGGACCTTTAATCATGCTAAAATGACTTCAGCTCAAGCTATGCTCCATATTGTTTAATTCTCTGTTTTATTTTGCACTGATTTCACAATCATCTTTTTTATCAAAATAATTACTGCCATATTCATCCCCTGAGTTTCATAAACCATTTATTCAAAACTGATAGCTAATCATACTAATAATTCAGCCCCTTGTTACTTACTCATAAGGTTGCCTTTTCACCAGCAGATTTTACAAGGTAAAAACATGTGGCGTAGATGCCTCATGTTTTCCGCCTGGTGCCCAGACGTTAAAGGCCCAGCGATTCATTACACTGCATTAATGGTACATTAGGCACATTTTAGAGCAGTGAGGTGAGGTGTTTACAATGTTCTGGTATAACTACATAGCAATATGCGCTGTTTAGTAGCTCAACTATGGATAAAAACCATATTTTACTCTTGAGCTGTTGATAAAATAGCCCATGTGTTTCATTCAGAAATTAATGAGCCCTCTTTCTTTCCTGCCCTCCCTAATCCGTTTGGCAAATGTATATAGTTCATGATAACACGATAACGTCACTGACCAGAACGGCAGCTTCCCACCTGGTTACCTAATCTAGTCAGGTCTCTCCTGAAGAGAATAAGCAAAGGCTTGTTGACAGGCAGCAGACAGTCACGGGGAACTGTCGACCCAATGCGGCGACGGATCGCTTCGATGTCTCTCGGTCAGGCTCAGCCCCCCAATCACTGCATCCCCCAAAGCTAATCTCAGCTCAATATTAGCTGTCACAAGCAGTTTGACTGCTTCCAAAGCCAATCACGGCATCGCAGGGTCGCCACGTACCTTACAAATAAGTCTATTAATGCATCAGGCCTGCTGACAATTGCAGCTGAACAACATAAAAATGGCTTTTTTTCCTTGGGTAAACAAAAACACGAAAATCTATTCTGTTCCAGTCTGAAGCAGGAAAACAACAGCATCCCCATTTTACCCAAGCGGGGGATGTCTGGGGGAGGGGGGGGGGGGAGTTGTGCATCTGCCTGTCTGGCTGGCAATCTCATCTGTGTTTTAGGCTGGACAAGCCACAGGATGTCTCTAGATGATGTCACCTGAGACACGAACAGAGACACCGACACACAATGAGCATTGTAGACCCGATGTCACCTCAGGAATGTATGTAGATGTTACCACAAGCGAGGATCCTGTATAGATAACAACACCTCAGGCAACCATATTGCCTGTTTTACTTTAGCTCTGCACACGGACTGTCTCTTCAAGAAAGGTGCGGATTTCTCTTCGGACCTGAAGCATCTATGAAGAGGGCCATTAGCCAAGCATCAACAGATGATTTAGGTATAAGAACAACACAGGGTTTACACTCAGAATCATGGGATTCAAGTGAAAGGTGCAAGAAATATTCATTATTATTATTATTATTATTATTATTATTATTATTATTATTATTAATAATAATAATAATAATAATAATAATAATAA
>JAAGVU020000035.1:17820146-17871285 GCA_011763525.2 Mormyrus iriodes | reverse complement strand
ATATATATATATACACACACGCATATATATAAGCCTGCATAATAATACATAATAATAATAACCTAATAATTTACACAGTTTTTTTTCTGTTTAGATTCCTACTTATTAACTCTTTTTCCTAATTATGTATTCATTTTAATATCTAGTTATGTATTTTATAATTTACAATCTAATTGCAATATTTCATTGGGTTACACCTGCGCCTGCATTTTTACGTTTACAAAGTAATTAACTGCAAAATGAAACCGTGAAAACGATACCCCAGGTGATCTCCATAAGAGGCAGGTACTTTCAGTGGTAAACAACAGATGATCACTCATATATCAGATAGAGGGGCTGTGCACTGAGACAGTGTGTGCCGCTCTGTGCCCCTGGCAGTCAGGTCATATAGGCTAATTAAAACCAGGCTGTGTAGTTTTTCAGAACTCTGCTCCCAGCCCCATGCTGGGGTGGGGGGGCGTGCCTGCTGATTACCAGCGAGTCCAGATCACACAGCCTGCATTTGTTGTGGACCTCGCCTGCCTCTTGGTGACTCAGTCAGACTCAAGTTAAGCACTTTCTGAGAACAGCATTGCGATATCTAAGGGAAGAGTGATGCGTATTTCTTCATGTTCTGATGCTGCTCTGATTTTTTTAAGTCACCAAAACTGCTGTTTGGTGCCGTTTATCATGGAGTAAGACTGCATTGATAGATTTGACAAGGGCTATATGCTACGAACTATGCACATCTCACTTAGACTCTCCAGCTGTGTCTCCTCTGTCTCCGTTGGTGTTTCCCTCGAGAGTCATCACGTGAACTGTCCTTCCATCTCACTGAGACTCTCCAGCTGTGTCACTGGTGTCTCCCTCCAGAGTCATCATATGGACTGTCCTTCCATCTCACTGAGACTCTCCAGCTGTGTCACTGGTGTCTCCCTCTAGAGTCATCACATGGACTGTCCTTCTGTCTCACTGTGACTCTCCAGCTGTGTCACTGGTGTCTCCCTCCAGAGTCATCACATGGACTGTCCTTCTGCCTCACTGTGACTCTCCAGCTGTGTCACTGGTGTCTCCCTCCAGAGTCATCACATGGACTGTCCTTCCATCTGACTGAGACTCTCTGCTGTCTCACTGGTGTCATATACATTGGTTGTACAGTATTATCATGATTTAATCAGCTATAAATCAAGTCTGAAGTTATGTCAGTTTTCTTCCTCATATTTTGTTTTCTTTGCCTATGATGAAATTATCCTCATAAATATAATGAAACTCACTGGTAGGATAATTATAATAATAATTCCTCCATTTCTTCTTGGTGTATGAGGAGCATGGGGGGGTAGGGATAAAGGAAATTAAGCATGGTAGACAGCAGACCCTCAGCGGTCCACAACGGACACTTGAGTGGGTTGTGGAGGATTCCCTTTGCTAACCTAGCCAGACTATTGCTGAGTAGCATACGGGTATGTGGGAGATAATGGCATGTGTTTTTAGAAGAGCACTATTAGGCAGGGAAAACCCTGAGCTATGTGTTTACCCGCTTCCCCCTCCACGCACACACACAAACACACATGTTGCTATTCATATCTTTGTGGGGACCATCTACTCATTTCTATGGGAAAACCATAATCCCAGCAATGGCAACCTTAACCCCTACCCAGCCCTAACCTTAACCATAAGTAACCAAACAAAACACAAGACTTTTAGTATGCTTAGTTTTTCTTTATTGCAGTCACAGATTTTTATGAAATTGAGTTTCCCTTTGTGTGGGTTGAAAAAATGCCCCCAAGAGGTCAAAATAACAAGTTTTCAGGAGATTCATCTATTTAATCAGGTCTTTGGACTGTTGGAGGAAACCATACTTTCCAGAGTAAAAATGTGCAGCATGTGGATAACATGAAAACTCTGCACACATTCAGAGAGCCAGGAGACGGCCATTTAATACCCCGACATTCAGTAGAGTGCTGCTCTTTGATACAGAATCAAAGCAGAACAAGAACCTCCTTTGGTTAACTTTCAAAATGACACAAACACCCAGAAAGAGTCCCTCTAGCGGCAACCCTTAACACGCATATGCTTATACTGTACTTAAACCTACACTGCAATTACATTTCTTGCTATCTATGTAAATCTGGATACATCTTATCTTCATATAAAATACATTTTTCATTTATGAACCGTTTCCCTATCCCTACTGTTCGTTCTTTCACAATAAACCTCTAGGAAGAAACAGCAAATGTTGTTTGCCAAACTGTTTGCAGTAAGAAGAAACCAGACCACCTTTTGAACAATAATCGCTTATTTGAATAGACATTCATTTTATTGTAGGCATATTACATCACTTGAAGGCTGTAATTCCCTTTTTTAACAGAAGATATATGGCTGAAATGATTTAATATGAAAGCAGTGACTTATATATTGTCATGGCATGTAGGACAAAGGACTTGAACGCAGGCGCTAGGTAAAAATGGGTTTTATTAACTGAATGGGAGCAGGGAAACAAAGAAGACCACAAGGGGTCAAAACACGAAGGCGAGTACAGGGGAGGCCACGGGCAGCCAGGAGGAGCGACGTCAATGACCGGACTGGGGCTGACGAGACAAACAGGTACTTAAATACAAAAACTAACGAGGGTAACAAGGAACAGGAGTGTCTAATCAGGGTCAGATTTGAGAGGAGACAGGAGGGCCAGGAGGACAAGATGTGCAGGACGTAACAGCTATTCAGCTTTTTATATTTGGACTACAAAACTAAATAATTTTGTTTAGAGAAAAGGATTGCCATGGTTAAAATTACCTACAAATGAAATGATATGAATAAAGACATTCGGTTCAAATCACAGTAAGTGTGAGTGTGTTGATTTAAATGTTTTAGGTCATAATAGGTATGGATAGATGTAAACAGAGAGGAAGCAAGGATTTCAGATACCGAAGAAACATTTTTCCATTTTATTCTGCCCTCTTGTTTTCAAAATTAAAAGGGAGAATAGTAAGTTTAATTAAAATCCAAACAATTCTTTTTATGAATATATTACAGTATATGATACAGTATATTAGCCGACTGGCATTATTTTAGACTGCATGTATTACATTGTAAATCCTGTGACAGGGTGAGTGTGTATTGGAGAGTCCCTGGTAGTGACTGGATGTTCTCTGACTCGCATGTGGAGCAGAATAGATGCACAGGCACCATAATGAAAGGGATTCCTTTGTTCACACAGCATTTAGCAGACAGAGAAGGGAGCCTGGGAGGGCTGGGGCTGCCAGACTGCCACCGCCCCCACTGGGCTCTCTGGCTTCCCTTGCCAATAATAAAGCCCACAGCACGCTGTGACTTGGCAGAGGTGCTTCAGTCTGCCGCCATTGGACTCCGAAGACGCATGAGGATGTGGCATCTAGGGTCCGAGACCTGCGGAGTCTGGCATTAAGAAGTGATACTTCTTGCAGTTCTTGAGTTTATAAAGTTTCCGGTTGCATTACTGAGGTGCGATGATCACAGTGGTTAGCAAGATGCTAGAAGCAGTTCACTTGACTGTGGAACGGCTTAGAAGTGTAGCTGCTTAACACACTGTTTGAAGCCACCGAGCACTACTACAGATGGCCAAACTGGTGTCCGAGACATTTAACATGGTGTATGAGGTTATTCACCTCATAGTTATGGTTAGCGTGTTGCTTAAAATCACGATGCCAGTGTCAGACCATTATCAGATCATCACTTAGGCCAAACCAAGAATCACCATGGACACAGACCTGCACCTT
The DNA here is from genome assembly GCA_011763525.2 of Mormyrus iriodes. Taxonomy (NCBI): domain Eukaryota; kingdom Metazoa; phylum Chordata; class Actinopteri; order Osteoglossiformes; family Mormyridae; genus Mormyrus; species Mormyrus iriodes. Next base: position 17,867,551 of record JAAGVU020000035.1, on the reverse strand, counting down.
TCTGATGTTTACTGGAAGATACTGATCAAATATATAATTTCTTCACTATACCAGATAAGAAAATCATAGCACAGATGCTCCTCTCTGCTGAGGTTATTCTTACTTACATATAACAAAAAGACAAAAGTAAAATATATCTGTATATGTACAATATAAAATGGCTGTAGAAAAAGTCTAACACTATCTCCTAAAGACATAAATGGCTTTTTTTTTTTTTTTTTTTGTATTTTGTATACTGAAAAAGAGAAATACAATAACCAATGTGTAATCATTATAAATGGATAATAATTAATCATAAAATATTAATTAATCATTAATAAATTGCAAATGCTCATTCAAAGTAAAAGTACACATGTTATACTATAACCATTTTTGTGTTACATTATAAAAAAAACATGCCATTGTGCATCACATTAACATCAGCTACATTATCTCTTTATAGACATTTTAAAAGAAGGAAAAAACGCAAATTTTAAATAAGCACAAAAGAAACCATAAAATAAGTACATTAATAAAATAAGCATCAGAGGTTCTTACAGTATATGCAATGGTGAAAAGGTGTGTTTTTGGCCTAGTTTTGAAAGTATTAAGACATACATTAACTCTGTGACTCCTCAGCTAGGTTTTAGGAATAATCAGTAAATTACTGTCGAATAATCTGAGTGAAATGCCTGGGACATACTTTACATTCATGGCACTAAGGCAGCGTAGAGCAAGACCATGCCAATATTTAAAAATTATTAAAAGAACTTTAAAATCAGCCCTAAAAGCCTTAGGACGCCAGTGCAGGGATCTAAGAGTAGTAGAAGAGTGTGATGTGATCCCTGTGACTGGTGCGTTCTAACACTCTGGCAGCGGCATTCTGGACCCGGTGTAGATTTGAAATAGATTTCTTAGGTAGACCAGACAAGAGTGCATTACAGTAATCTATTATACTTGAAACAAAAGAATGTATTCATTTTTCACAGTCGACATATGACAGCATACCCCGGACTTTGGCAATCATACAGAGGTGACAGTATGCTGTTTTGCAGACATTGCTGATGTAGCGCTTAAAGCTGAGATCACTATTGAAAAGGACTCCCAGGTTTCTAACTTCTTGTTCACAATAACAAGCATCTCTATTTCATCTCTATTTTTTACTTGTTCAGTTGCAAAACATTTTGCAACATCCATGAGTTCATGCCATCTATGCATTCAAGCAGACAGTGGATAGACCCATGAGCACGATGAGCTAAAGACGAATATAGCTGTATGTCATCTGCATACTGATGAAAGCTGATTTTATGTTTATTTATTATACTTGATGTTTGAAGCTATAAGTGCCGTACTGGACCTGCTCATCACAGAGCTTTAGCAGAATATAAGTCTCAAAAAGCCCATCCGCCTTTGAGATGCCTGCAGTCAAATGATGAGATACGTATCCCTGCCTAGCACAGCGGTCTGGTGCCTGGGGACCTATGCCTGGTGCTCAAATCATCTAAAACATGCATACAACATTTACAACTGCATTATATCTGGAGAAGTCAGGCCGCTCCATAAATACATGGCTTCTTCATGCTGATAACCTTCCGCAGCTGCTGGAATTTCCCCAGTAACCCTCCACAGTAACCCACAGAGATGACCTTTGCTGTTATATGACTTGGTGTTTAATGGCCCTCATACATTTGACTGCTTGTATCTTTTTGGCCCTTCAAGGGCCCAGTGGCACACTCCCGGCTGGGCCACTGTGGCAGAGGAGCAGACGGGGACACACCAGGGGCTTGAGGAGCCGGTGAAATAACGATAACGAGGTCCCCAAATGTGGCCCCACTGCTGCTAATGAGCACAGAGCACAGCCTTGCTTTCCCAACGCCTTCCTTATCTCCATCTAACCCCACTCCACCCCCTCCATATTTTGAGTCCCCCCTCCAGTATTTCTCTTCAGCCTCCTTATAGGCCCTGGGCAAATGCCCGCTATGTCCACAGGCATGTTACACAAACCGGCAGCCATCACCGAGGTATTTAGGAACGCTGCCAATTAAGCTGCTTATCATTCACAGGATTCTAATTATAAACGACACCATTTAATCACGGCGAATGCAGACGGAAACAGGGAGCCACCTGCCACGATCGAGGCCTGGATTCCCATGAATACCTAATCAGTCGCTGGTTAGTCTGCAGCAGCTGAAATACCACTGCAATGCTAATCATCTCAGAGCAATCTGTGACATCTCTGGCTGCTTTTCTACAGCATACCTTCCCTAACTGGCCATATCCTTGCATTCTCCATTCCTCTGGCCAGCGATTGGCCCCAATGGTCAGCTCCTGACCAGACTCCATTGACCATTTGAATGACCCCTGTTTGGTTAATGTCTAAATTAATGGCTTTGTTTTTTAAATCCCTGAAAGTTAGGAGTTCATGGTCATTCTGGTCAGCAGGATGAGGTCCAACCAAAACAGGATAAACTATTCCTCATAGGTGAATTCTGTTCTTGAGAGGGGTACTTACATCATTGTGTGTTCCGCTAGTCCAAGTCATAAATGTACCTTTACTGCTGTATGATCTAAATTGAATTTGTATGCTACCAGGACCAGTCAACCCCTTTTTGAGGCCCTAAGCAAAATTTCAATTGGGGTCCTTTACCCTAACACACACACCTGATCAGATGGGGGTGCCCCCTAGTGACTGCTGGGCCCTAAGTAGTTGTTTAGTTTGCCTGTTCCTTGGGCTGGCCCCATATATTACCATTACCCTAAGCCCGTACTGCGCAGGCTGCATGGATGGATCGTAGAAATTGTAGGTACTTTTAAACTAGTTCACTAATGATATAACGTTTACATTCATCAACTCTGTGTAATTTGAATTAACTAGCCTATTCAGTTTACAGCTAAAGCCAATTAAAAACGCTGTGGTGACCAGATTTACAGTGGGCAGTAAATCAAATTCAAAAAGTGCAGCCCCAAGACACAAAACTCAACAACCAACTTCAGAGCTATGGGGCGCCAAGTGTCAAGCACTCATTTTCGTGCACAAAATACATTCTGTGTCACAAAATGCATTATTTAATGACGAAATCAAGTAATGCCTTACCGCATTTTGTCCACGGAAGCATAAACACTTCACTTTCTTTCATGCACAGAAATGAAAAGGAATGTTTCCTTTTGTGCATGGAATTCATATTAGCACTTTGCATTTCGTGAACAGAAGAAAGTCATTTTTTGGTCGAAATACATTGTGTGAATTAAAGAAAGTCGTTTCGTGGACGAAATGCTTTGCGTGAATTAAAGAAAGTCATTTCATGGATGAAATGCATTTCGTGAATAAAAGAAAGTCATTTCGTGGACGAAATGCTTTGCGTGAATTAAAGAAAGTCATTCTGTGGAGGAAATGCATGATACAGTTATTTTGTGGACGAAACTGAATCACAAAATGCATTTTGTCTTTTGCTGAGTCACAAAAGGCACCACGAAATATATTCCGTCTTTTACTGTGTCACGAAATACATTGCGTATTTTTTTGAGTCAGGAGAGGAACGTAGTAGGCGCGCGCCCATGGGGGGAGTAGTACCTTCTAATGACCAGATGGTGGAGCGCCGCTTTGATTTCCCAGACTCGTGTAATTACGTTTAACTTGTTTTTAAATACACTAAAAATAAAAAACCTCCTGGGCTAATACTTTTACTGTTGTGTGTATTCATTAGTGTCACTATTTTTTTCATTACATTTTTAATAGGTTTAAGCAAACCCAATGAAAGATCTCGGCACTGATTCCCTCCAGTTGTATGATATGTTACCATGCCATTTTCCCCTGAATAACACTGTCTCCAGTAGTTCAGATCAGATACACTAGATAGCCTGCAAGTATAACGCAACAATAAAATATGAATGGATTAATACAAGGAGTCACAGGTGGTCTGCGGATCCTCGCAGAATCGCTGGTGTCGTGAACTGCTGATAGAGCTGCAGTTACTGGACCCGGTCCGTAGAGTGTTCAGGGGGATCAGTCAGGGCAGGACAGTAACTGGTCATTCTTGTTATGCTCCTAATTAGCTAATTAATGCTCTTTTTGATATTTAAACAGGGTTGATCATTTGGCTAGCATGACATTTTCAATTCGAGACATGCATTTACATGTATGTAACAGTTTTATTATTTTGTAAACAGTCTGTAAGGTTTGCAAATCTCCCCGACGGTTTTGGTTTAGCTACGGAATGACTTTCTTCTGTTCACGAAATGCAAAGTGCCGATATTAATTCCGTGCACAAAAGGAAACATTCCTTTTGATTTCTGTGCACGAAAGAAAGTGTTTACACTTCCGTGGACAAAATGCGGCAAGGCATTACTTGATTTCATCATTAAATAATGCATTTTGTGACACAGAATGTATTTTGTGCACGAAAATGAGCGCTTGACACTTCACGCCCCATACAGAGCTTCCTTCTTTTTCAAATCATTGACATTTAAGAAATCCGTTATTGAGGTATTCTTATTTTGATAATTTTAATTTTAAGCAATTACACCAGGGGTATTCAACATTGGACCTCAATTCCAAATCCAGGCCGTATTTTCAGTTCTCCAAGGTAGTTACTTTAATAATTATTAATTCTGATTAGCCAGAGGCTTCACACCTGACTCACAGGTGAAGAAAGGCTGGAACCTCAGACCTTGAGGACCGTGAGTTGCATAGCCCTGACGTAGACAAATACCCTGGTTGCTTCTTGTGCAATTAAGGACACATTAGAAAATCATCTTACAAGTATTTGTACAAATTCAGTTCTAAGCCCATTGTCATAAAAATGATAATCAAATCAAATTTGCTATGCTCATTTGTTTAATTGTGTTTTATTTATCTGGTTTTATAGTTTACTTGAAAATCTGATCACGTTTTAGATCATATTTATGCAGAAACAGATACAATTCTAATGAGTTCACAAATTTCTAGCAGCACTGTATATCAAGAAGTCAAAAGTCTGTGCGTTAGACCTTTTTGTCTGTGACCGGAAAATTGTGGGAGTTTTACTTAAACAAAATTGTTCTGAGGGTTAGGGCTTGGACAAAAAATGATTAGTCGCCCAGATAACCAGATTGTAGATGAGGTGGGTCCAAACAACTAGAGAAGTCGGGGGCAAAACATCTGATTGGTTGGTCCCGCCACGTCTAGGTGCTCTATTTCTGCCCTGAGAACATTTTTGTGTTAGTAAAACTCCCATGAACTGATCGGAAGGCTGCTGGTTTCAGCCCTGGTCTTGGCAGAATAGTTACACCTCCATTGGGCCCTTGAGCAAGACCCTTAACCTCCTGAAATGCTTCAGGGGCATCAGATAAATGGCCCAACTTTGCGCTAGGACCCCAAGCTTCACCCTCAACTATGTTTGTGTGTGTGTGTGTGTGTGTGTGTGTGTGTGTCAAAGTAGAGCAAGATGGGGTATATGAAAAGCGTGACAATGTACCTATACTCACACTTCTGCAAATTAAGCATCATTTAATTTCAAAGTGAAGTAATTTCCTCATCTGGTCAACAGATAAACCTGATTAAACTTGTAACCCTGTAGCATAAATCAATTAACCAATAAAGGAGCACTTCCTTGCATTTGGGTTTAAATGTGGCACGATGTTGAGTTGTTTGGGCCTGTATGCCGTTGACTATGCATTAAAATACTGCATAAAAGGACTATGGAGGCAGTGATGTCTGAAACACCTCATGAATGTTTGGGTTTTACTGCCACTCTTGTGCTGGCCTGAACATAAATGCCTCTGATGATTCCCAGAGCTGGTACTGGGACATTAGCCTGAGTGGTCTGCTTTCTGTTTTTCCCCAGTGGACTGTGGACCTTCTTAGGCAGAACTGCTACAGCTCATTGTCCTTCAAATGCTGTCAACAATGAATTCTCCTCCTTTTTCCACCTGCTCCCCGTAGGATCTCCCCACACCTCCCTTCACTCCCACACCTGTTTTCTGTGCAAAGTGCTTGCGACATATTATACAAATGGGAAATTATACTCATAAAGCTAAACATCAATGCACATTTGACTTTCAAATTTGGCTTTAGTTAAAATGAGTTCTTTCCCTTATTGGACATTAGCTGTTAAAAAGGAGGGAAAGTCAATGACATGCTTGAGTGGAATGGCCTTTGGTGGCAAATTATGTGTACAGAATTGCAGTTGGTGTTGCCTGCGAGCTATAGACAGCAATAAGAACGGACTTCCTGAACAAATTGTCCTCTGCAGTTATGCTGAACACATTCTGTGAGCACATTGCTCCAGAGATAAACAAAGCACAAACGTGTTCACTTATCAATCACTGCTGAGTTCGTTCATTTATACATACATTTCTCAATGGCAGGCTCAGAGCTAAGGCGACAAAAAAAAATCAGGTCACAGAACGTTCCATTCTCACTACTGCGTGCAGCATTAATATGAGAGCATGATACCCTCACAGAGCTGCTGTAATCCCCAACCTTAATGAAATTGATTGATCCGTGGGGGTGGCATGGCGGAGCAGTAGTCAGCACTCTGGGACCAGGGTTCAAGTCTCCGCCAGGGTTCCATGTGTGTGGAGTTTGCATGTTCTCCCCGTGTCGTCATGGGGTTTCCTCCGGGTACTCCGGATTCCCCCCACAGTCCAAAAACATGCTGAGGCTGAATGGATTTGCCAAACTGCCCATAGGTGTGAATAGCATGTGAGTGTGCCCAGCAATGGTTTGGTGCCCCATCCTGGGTTGTTCCCTGTCTTGCGCCCATAGGCTCCAGACCCCCCTGAAACCCCAAATGGGATAAGCATCTGTAGAAAAGGGAGGAATGGGTAGATGGATTGGTCTGTGAGGCTCTGACATTGATACTGAGTCATAATCAACAGCAGCATCTCAGACACCCTGCCGTTACCTGTCCTAAGCAAACCTTTTGGTTTTTGGTCAAATATGAAATATTCCAGGCCCCTCCAAACTTAGGTAGGACTTAGCTGAAGGACATTAACAGCAGAAAACCTGCTAGAATAGCTTTCTGATCTGAGCACTGACTGCAGCCTACAGACTTAGTCCCATATTTACCAGTCAATAAGTCTGCAGAAACATGTGAGAGATGTGGATGAGATTCACTTAACCATTTAATATAACTATCTAGTAGATAAATGGTTAGGGAAGATAGATGGATGGACAGATCTCTCAAATGAATTACATTTAGTTTTGTTTCTAAAGATTCCAGGTTGACATGACAAAAAATATGCATGATAAAAATATGATCCAAGCTGCCATGTGGTATAACACAGTAAGATGGAAAAAACAAGATGAAACTGAGGTAGCAGTCACATTTACATAAAACACCTGCCAAAGTCACATTTATATTCAAATTTTCCTGCAAAATACATCTTTGACATTATCAGATGGAAGCTCCAGAAAGACTTGTGAAGGTTGAAAAAAATTAAAGGGGTCATAAAATCAAACCATTAGCCAGTTAAATGATGCAGAAGATCTGGCTTGGAGGCAAGGTCCATAGCGCACTATTACAATCCTCTGTGAATAGTATAACTCCAGGCCAGCCTTCTCGCAAAATATGAAGGACACCATTCCTTAGATGGCCTTTTTTTTCCTGGAAGTGCTAATCAGAGACCGCTTGAACCTGCAGATTCTGGACCATTCCTGCCTTTGAGATATATGCCGCCTGGCTGCATAGCTACAGCAATGAAGGTCCACGTTAACACACAACAATGTGTACATAAGATTTAAAAAAAAAAAAAAAACAGAGTCAATGATCTGTGGAAAAGTCACTGTCATGAGGACAAGGAAGTGTCTCCATTTCGCAAGAATCAGTGGAAGCAAGCCTTTAACCCCTTGAGAAGGCAAAATTTCAAGAAAATGCCAAGAAATCAGCGTAACTTACTCCACACTGACACCTGGTGGACTGTATCTATGTCGTAAAAGAAGCAGAGAAATCAAACTGGAATCAATAACGACTTCATGTCTTGCCAATCTACAGCTGCCATCCAAGCCTATTATTATTATTATTATTATTATTATTATTATTATTATTATTATTATATACAAAGACATTTATACTCAGTTTGTGACATGTATATAAGTCCCTTGAGGTTTTAATTTTGGCAGTTATCAGTGAAATCTATTGATTTTCTTCAGTTAGTGCTCTTAGACTAAATAAAAAAAGGAAAGAGTAAAATACAGAGGACTGGAGGCATGCCAGGAGTTAGACACACACAGGAATGCTGATCCCCTTGGGGTTTTCACAATACACAGCATTCTGCCGTCAGCGTTCCAGAAACTGTAGCAGGCTGAAATAAATCCAGCAGCTTTCACCTAAAACAGGAATACCTTAAAAAGTGATAATACGGTAGTCCGGCAGAGGATAGGCGCGTCGTGTTGTATTTCACGGAGTAGGTCTGTGTGAGGATGGGGGAAGACTGCAATGAGGCAGGACCAAGCTTAGCAAAATCACAAAGGTAAACCAGCAATCACAAAGGAAAACTGAACAAACGGGAGATGAGACCCCTTTAGGATGCCAGAACCCCAGAGTCACAAAAAAGGCAGGCGTGCCCCAGGATTGAGCCCCAGGTTCCCTGGTCCTTCTGTGTCTGGTCACATCGAGGGAAAAGCATGGTACAGTCACAGGGGCCTGCAGCGTGGCGAATTGAGTTAGCCCATCCCAGTGTCTAGTGCTTTACAAGGGTGTGATTGAACCACAAAGTGAAGCAGATGATCAATAATAGCACATATGTTAAGAAAAAAAGTATATTCTAAATCAGTGGTTCTCAAATGATCCCCCAAAAAACATTGGTCCCTTTTGTTACAATAACATTTGACAACTGGGGGGGGCTGATTAAAAAGTCTGCAGACACTCTTTAGCATCATGACCCTCCTAAATATTTTGCAACCCCCCCCAACGGGTAAATACCCACAGTTTAAAAACCACTGCTGTAGATAACTGTAGATATTCAAGTACACAGTAAGAATGAGTAATCAGCTTTGGTGATTTTATGTTATATTAGACAAACAGCTTATTCTGTTCCTTGTAGAGCAGATCACCCGAACGTCAAGCAAGATCATGTGATCATCTCACCTGATCAAACTCATTTGAACAGGTCAGCTGCACAGCTTATCTGAACCAGTTCATTTGACTTATCTATATTTTTAACTCAGGTTAGTTCAGCTAAGCAGGTTCTGTCAGCGTTAACATACCAGCTTATATATATTAATAAAATAATTTAAGCACCCTGGTGTTTTGTTACAAACTCTCCCTGACTTGAAAAGCCACTACAAATGGCAGTGGACAGAAATTGCATCAGGCATGGAAGCCTTCCCCAAAAGCAACTCATCCTGCTCCTGTTCTCAAGGAGACCGCTATAACCCAAAGCTCATGTTTGAAGAGGTTTGATGTGCCAGCCTAGGCGCCCAACCTCAGGTACAAAGCCATCTCCCCTGGTGGTGCTTCAGTGGCGACCTGCAGGATAATATATGCTGTGTGTGTAACAGTGTAGGCCACCTTCCATTGATCTGCTAAATCTCCATAAGATCTTCCCTTGGACCAAAGAAACTCCTGAGGAAATAGAAATGAAGGTCAACAAGAAATCAAGGTATGCATTACAATGGTTTCAACCAAGAAGTTGGTAACTGCTACCAGACAGGTCTGTTTATTTAAAACTCTTTGTTATGGTGTGGCGCCATGGAAGGATGATCCATAGTGCGACTTACAGACAGAGGGAACATTAATATAAACCGAACTCAGAAAACCTGAAACAAAAGCAACCACAAGGTGTACAACAAAGACGGGGGGGGTAAAACAAGCACTAACAAGGGCCAAATTATACACAAGGAAAAACTAAAACCAACAAATACAGTGCACATACAATAACCGAGGGCAAGGGTAGGCACATATATATACAAATACTGAGGGCATGATGAGGAACAGGTGTGGGCCGTTAGTAATAACACACAAGGGATTAGGAGCAATAGGGAACAGGTGAGGGTAATTAACCAGCACTAAGGACTGAAACACTAGGAAGAACTAAGAATATATGTGAAACAGAACATAACCACAAAACTGGATTATGACAGGGATAATCACAAACAAAACATGCAAGGACTGACACAAGAATATAATTAACATGCAGAAAACAATTAATCAATAATCACTAAAAGGTCCAACACAGCAGAAATCAAGGTTATAATAATGTAGCATTTTTCATTAATTTTTATTTCATATTCACATTTCGTTTTCAGTTTAAGTTCAGTTTTAATTAGTTTTATAAGTGAGGTTGATAGTTTAGTTCGGGTTAATTTTTTTTAAATGCTTAGTTTCAGTTTAGTCTTTATTAGGTTTAATGTTAGTTTTAGTTTTTTGCAATATAAGTTATTTGTAACAGGTGAGTTTCAAATAGGTCAGAAAAAGTATTGTGCAATAAAAACTCAAGAAAATATACTATTTTGAAAAATGTACACATACAAAATGTACATAGGACAGATGAATAATCATGCACAAAAACAACTATGAAAGATGTGTGTCAGTCAATGTATTCCTGTCATTAACCAGAAAAATTCAACTTTTAGTGAATCCAACAACAATACATAAAATACAGACATGGGGACAAATACGCAAACAGCCCTTAAATGCAAAAATATGTGCAGTTCTCCTTATAATTTTAGTTGCAGGTACTGTAAATCTGAGAATATGACAACATAATAAATTGATAAAATGTATTAGTGCAGCATTAGATGCAGGTCCTGCAGCTCTTTGGAAAATCATTTCCTTATGTCCAGTGTTTGAAAAAATGCGAAATCCTTGCACTATGAATGAATCACCTGTTCAAATACAACTTTTAAAGATTTCAAGTGTGTGTGTTTGTGGGGCAGGGGAATGGAAAGAAAGAGATGGGTGCACTGCAGTCAAGCAACAATTTCTTGTTGATCTTGAGGAAAACACACTGCTCCAGTGATGTGGTTGCTCTGTTTCTCATGCCAGATGACAGCAGTCCATACACAAAGAACATTCACTCTACAAAGGCCTGTGAGGCAGTGGCTCTAACGAGATCCAATGCCACAGGGGCAAGTTTGGGATAGACAGCTTCTGTTATCTCTAAAACTGCAATGGTGTCTCATTAAACACATCCTGTTTGATTTCACTGACATTCTTCTCCATTTCGTTCAACAGACTGTCGGTCACATTAGGCTGATTTGTGGATGAAAAGCCTCTATATGAGATGCAAGATAGCTGTATTTCTGAAGGACAGCAGGAGAGGCTCCTGTTAGAGTTTGAGTGGCCCTTGCAGTGGCAACATCATCAGTCATAATAGCTGGCTTATACTGAGCTGCCAGATTCTGCACAAAAGACTGTGCTGCCCTCAGTGGTACTTTGCCTCGAAGTTTGACTCCAAACTTCCTCTGGAATTAACCCCAGAGCCAGTGAATCACAAGGATCCAATAAGCAGACAGCAGCTAGTGTAGCATCAAACTGTGTGGAATTAGGGCTAAGAATGCCAGTGAAACACAAGGATCAGCAGCACTTGAACTAACTGATTCTTAACAGGACTCGGCAGCAGGTGTGCCTCAAGGTTCAGCAGGCATGGCACTATTTGTTAGAGTAAAGCTGGTCTGTATGAATGACAGAGGGCTCAAAGAGCTTCATGGTTCTTCAGCTTAGCCCAGTCACCTGGGAGAAGTGTGTCCATGCCCAACTCTTCATATTGCTGCTTTAGTTCAGCTCCCACAGTCTCCTCAGCATATCAAAAGTTCTGTTCCAACATGGGCTACCATCCCGCCCAGAGTTTAGCGGCACCTTTTGATTATTTATTCATTTGCCACTGATAATTTCCTCCCAGTGTGAACCAGCTTTCTTGTTTTTGCCGTGATTGAATCAATACTTGGGTCCTTCATAGCATCTTTCAGTGAGAGCTGAAAAGGTATGAGCCAGGCATGGCATTCTCTGGAACTTCATGTTCTCCCAATCTTCTGACAGGTCAAGTTCTCCGTAATCAAAACAGAGAGACAATTACATCATTTAAACATCGAAAGTAAATTGCACAAAAAATAGTTGTGCAGTTCTGTTCTAATACCATTTGGGCTGTGTATTTGATTTAATTAAAACTAATTCATGAATTAAGGATTTACTGTATTTACCTTAGGATCTACAGGAAGGATCATATTTAGGTTTATTTTTGTATTTACATTCTTACAAGTTACATAAACTTTTTCTCCAGTGTGAGACATTGTTTTCTACCATGTCTCCATGTAAAATTTATCTTAAATATGAAATTATATGAAAAGACAATAATAATGATATCAAAGTACAGCCTTTGTGTGAACTTCAAACTTTGGAACCTAGTCTGCAATGTAAGACTATACTTTTAGTTTCGGTCCGTGTGGCCTCGCAGACAGTCTATGTTTTTGCTCCCCCACAGTGGTGGATTGTTAGGCAGGGAGCTGAGAGGAAGCAAGAACATGGACCATCTTTGTGTCCTCAAGGACTAGATTGGGAAACACTGTTTATGTTGTCAAGGTAAGCTAGGTTAACCTTCCTGTGCGAGCTTTTCAAATGGACTTCATGGGATTTTCCCACATTTTTTATCACCTTTCGCTACACGGCACTTTGCTCTTTGCTAAGACACAGTCATATTCAAAGTAATCCCAAATGGGACTCTGGAACTTTTTCCCGATTTTGGCCACTGTGGCCTCCATGACAGATGGGCAAATTGACAAATTGTCGACACACATACGTGATGTCACATGCCTGCCGTTTGCAGGCGTAAAACTGGCCCAACTAAAAAATGAGAGATCATATCCAACTATAGTAATGTTAAAAATAAATTGACAAAAACAAAAACTGAAGACATTTTCTCTGTAATTTTACTTTATTTCAGTGTGTTTTGTAAATACACAGTACACTTTCTGTTATTGTTTATTTTGTGAAGCCTCCTTTTTATTTCAGTTTACAGAAATGTTTACTTTTTTCGTTATTTTGTTAGTTTTTCATGCAGCAGGGATACACAGTTCTTAGCCATACATTCTGCCATGCATCTCCCTGGGGAACAGGGGAACACACTAGGGACTGTGAAAAGTAACAAGCACAGAAATGCATGGGATGGCCAGCGACACCTGCTGGCCAAACTGAGAAATTACAGGCACTGCAGGAACTGATCCTGACACCTTTCATCATTTGGAAGCTTGTATTGGCCAGCTGTTGTTACCATGAGTTAGTAAACATCTTTTATAATGTGTAACACAGCAAAAGTCCAGTGGCCATGGCATCCTTGTAAAACCCACCTATCTACCAAGGCAGGCTGGATTAGCAGATTCATGTATGGAATATGTTAACTTCAACTGAAGTGACGTTAACAAAGCAACATCTAATATTGATTGTAGGAGAGCAACGGTTTTCTCATTTGGAAAAAAAGATGCAATAATATTTTATCATGCATAATAATTCAAAAAGACAATGAAAACATTATCCTCTCCAGTGAACTTTACATGAAGCGGAAGGCTATCTGGTCAAGTGTACGAGCATGATGCGATGAAATGCACCATGGCATGGAGGGGAGTGCAGGTTCAGTACCACCACAGACTGCACTGACAGCCTACTTCCTAACCATCTAGCATCCACAGCCTTTTTAATGGGAATCCCACAGGCTGTCCTATGTGGAGACTGAATCCAGCTGCATTGTGGGCCACCCACTGACAGTAAAATTGCTCTCATGGCTTATTCTTTAAATGTGTCTTTATCTGTAATTACAGGACAACATCTGAGGCCATTTCAGAGGGGTGTTCTCACTTGGTATTGATTATTGGATGGCAAAACACATGGGCTGGACAGACTATGGATCTCTTTAACAGTAGCTGAAAAGTGTGTGATATTGTAATTGATACTGTAATATGATACTGAGAATAGGCAGGTCACCTTCATTTCCCAATTAAATTAATTATGGTCCAATGATCCACAATAGTCTTCAATGTATTTCCATGGCAAAGTAGGTTTGTTAGGAAAAATAAGCTTGGTTTTAAATACCACTCAATTAGCAAGATAGCTGGTGCCTGGTCAGTGTGTATTTTGTAAAACCCAGATTTGCCATCCCATAATTGACGGTCCTGCCACTCCTCATAAGCCTTCTTTGTCTTAAAATAAGCATTGCTTAAACAAGCTTATCTGTAAGAAAAAGAAAAAAAAACATTGATATAATTTATGTTGACCACAGGATTTCATTGTTTCTATATTGCATGGTTGGGTAGCTACATAAAACTATGTAGTTTTTATTGTCTTTTAATTACATTAATCAAAGAGATATGAGTAACCATGTCACCAGCATCCTGTAATATGGAATCATTCCAAATCACATGTGATGATTATGCTTACTTAAAACATGCTCTTAGATTAAATAAAAACCTGGTTTATGCTTATGACAGCTTTCTTATACAGCCTCTCCCTGGATTACAATGGGGTTATGTTCTGACAAACCTATCATAATGTGAAAATGCATTTTAATACAGTTACCTAACCTAACTAACATTGTAGCCTAGCCTATAGCCTACCTCAGACATGCTTAGAACCCTTACATTAGCCTATAAAATCATTAACACAAAGCCCATTTTACAATAAAATGTTAAATATCTCATGTGATTTATTGAATAATACACTGAAAGTCGAATACAAGTCCTAAAGTTGAAATATCGTAACTCGGACCATCGTATCCTGGGGAATGTCTATAATTTTATAAAGCTAGTTTTGAAGACACCTGTTTCATAGTTTGTCATATTTTGTAGTCATCTCATCTCCAACACAGCTTGGGGGGGCATTTAAAGGCATGTGCAGCCCCCCTCCCTGCTTCCAAGGCTATCAAAAAGTGCATCGATGGATGAATCACTACAAAGAACCTCGTCATACATTTACTTTATTTATGATTTGGATTTGTAGCCTCCAGCTTTGTTCAGGTTTAGTTGATTTTCATGGTTAGTTTGACAACAACTAGAATCAAATCAAACAGACAGCTGTGACTAGGTGACAAATATTCACCAGTGTCATTGTAAAAGTCTCGAAGACTTAATAACCTGAAAAACAGCCCCATTTTGTAATGTGGTCATTTACAGGTAAATTCACCAAGATTAGCTCAAACAAACTGCATGTATTTAGGCTATGAAACTAGAGTATACGTCACAAACCTGCCTGAACTCTTCACACACAGCTGGGGACAGATTTAAACTCTAGTATTTAAGTGTAAGGTGACATTGTTCTTTGCTGTACTCTCCATGCGGCCCTACTCTGACTCTATGTCCTGAAAGATGACTTTTTAAATAACATGCATATCAGAAATGTAGCTCTGTAGGCCAGATATAGCTGGGAAACGCAGGGTTAAACTTGCAGGATGTCCTGCCTGGGATATGCAGCATCTTTGTTAGAGACCGAAGGCCATGGAACATGTATAACAGCAAAGTCCTTTACCTGAAAATGAACCGTATCTCCCTGTACTTGGATGTACTGATTCTATTTTGCCTCGAGATCGGGGATCTCTGTGGGTTGTTCAGATTCACACTGGGTTTGGATTCTCTTTGGCAATGCATGCTGTAGACAGACGCTGAGCAACCAAGATCCTAGATGAGATCAGAATTACAAACGTGAGCAGAATGGAATGAATTTGCTCCCATTGTCCCATTTTTATTAGTTTATCATTTCCCCCTATTTTCTGGTGACTTTTCCTGTCAGCCACTAAATAAATTTTTCAGTCAGCTGTCCATTCCTCTGTCCCCTCGAGCCATCATGTGTGTCACCTTAAACGCTGAAACATGTTAGCTTTCGGTGTGTCCCTGTCACCCATCGCTCCTGATTTTCAGTCAGTTATTAACTCTGTAGCCTTATTGTTTCTCACAGTAAGTGTCACAGTACCGAGAACTTCACCACTTCCATAGTTATTGATCGTATTGAGGTGGATAAAAAGGGTTTTAATCTTTAAACCTAAGCCTTAAAAGGGCTTTACTGTGAATGCTAATTCATATACATATACTATTATCATTTACAATGGCATAAACTGCAATTTCTTAACATGACATGCCTTTCTTAGAATCAGTCACATTTATTTTTAGCATCATTATTATTTTTTTATGTACACCTACTATAAGACCGGTATGAGATGCAAGGAATGGGAGAAGGAGTTTTATATGCACTGTGGAGCTGAGCTGAGGCTCAACTGAAGACGTACGAAGGAATGAAAACAGAATATGGCCAGTTCAGCATCAGCAAAGGAGCAACACAAACAGAAAAACAGACAGATTTTGGGACAAGAAAAGTCAGCATTAGTCTACTGGGTACAGATATCAGGGTTTTCTTATGGTTACTAGGGGCAAGATAATCTCAGCTTTCTATTGCTTTACCATTAGTTTATAACTACATGATTTATTTTTAAATTATGTCATAAAAATTAAGAACTAGCCATTCAAGCCAAAAATGGGGCAGGATTCTACAGGGATAGGTGTCTAAATAAAAAATAAGGTAACATGTTACTTAAGGCAGTCAATATAATGCATTATATATACCTTCATAGTGCATTATAATGCATTCATAAAGTATCATAAACATGGCTATAACTATTTATAAAAAGGCGTAACACATCATAGCCATGTGCCATGTTTATTATGCATTAGGAATGCTCTATGAAACTCTATGAAAATAATAACCTGTGTAGCATATGCTTCGTATGGAGAGATGTCTGCATATCTTTAAAGTGTCTACAGCTCAAAAGCTACACTGGTTACAAGCTGGAAAATTATGCAGAAGATCTGTTTGGTACCAGAAGATGCCATCGCAATAATCCCATGATGGGGTGGAATTTAAATCCAGATTCTTTTGCACACCAGTTTTTCTCACTGGCACCTTCACATTACATTGTTCTTAATCAGTATTGCTTGACAGTTTTTAATGTCCCATCTCGTATACTTCCATATATTTATCTATATCCTACCTGTGGGGGGGGGGGAGGGGGCTCATGGGTGGATCCAGCTCCATCACAAATATGTAAGCCAACCGTGAGAGTTTGAAAAGGAAGCCGTTAACCACATGGAAATGCCAAATGTGTTAGTGTGGGAGCAGCACTCAGCCCGTGCTAACATCAAACCTCTGCAGCCTAAGAGCTTAGACTAGCCTGCGGCTCTCAGGCACGGCGAGAGCCTGGGGGGCGGGTCTCTTGGCCTGAGATTAATGTTGCCCATGTCTGTCAGGAACCGAGGTGGAGGAAATGGAGTGTAGCTTCTTTGTGGGGGTGGTGGAGGGGGGATCATAATGTGCCCATCACTTTGACCAGTCCAGACATGTCCACTGACCGCCACCCACCCCCTTGCATTTTCTCTCACTCTAGTTTCCACCACCTTCAGTTCCATATTCCATCTTACTTCCCATTAGCCTAAAACAGTATATGGCTGAAATCGCACTCCCAAATGTTGTCAGCTGGAATCATGTTTTTTTTTGCACAGGAAATGCATTCCTAGGTGAGGATTCTGCAGTTGGACACACGCTTCACAAGAGGTTCCTCTACACACAGCCCTCCCACAAGCTGCAATGACGCGCAGCCTACAAAGGCCTGATGCATGCCACATTTTTTCCAGCTTATTACTACCACAGAACGTCACTCAGGAAAAGGTGGCAGGGGTCTTGAAACAAGTAAGAATAAATTCAAGAATAACTCCGGACAAAAACACATTTGCTACTGGCTTCATATTTAATAATGATTTCCCCTATTTTACCTGACTGGCAATGAAAAGCCAGAAACCCCATAAATATGAAAAGTCGCAGGTGGACCCTGGCTCACTGCTGCACCAAAATCGCTGACGTGATGTCAGGCCTCGACAGTTAAAGCTTCTGTACCCATTTGGGGACACATGCTGTGTGTAGAAGAAGCAGGAGGCCATCTGGAGTCATGTTGAGCCAGGAGCACAGCCTCGCACCTCCACCCTGCCCACAGCGCCTGTATGCCACCCCGCTATGCAACTACTTATACGATAAACATTTTTGACTGTGGTCCCCTATACTTAGGTGGCACAGCTGGCTTCCTTTTGTAATATGAACTTTCAGGTAAGGCTGGCTTCATATTTTGTTTACAAAAAGCTACATATAAATAGCCTACTCTGGTGCCTCAAAGTCACTGATGTCCAACAGCCCCAGCAAGAGAAACTCAGCCAAGCCTGAGGTGGTGTGCTGTTAATTTCACATCCTGTAATCAAACATCACTGGACTTTTCAGCGAGTGGCACCTTATTTCTTATATATTGATAAAAAGACAGATCCAGAATGAAGAAGATGGTGCTTCTTTTGCCAGGGTGGGTGATACTCATGCAACATCCAGGAACCGGAACACTTTCATCTGCCCCTCTCTTACATAATATAGAGATGGGTGGAGGAGTGCTCATCTACAAGACCACATCTGATCTGGGGTGGTAGCAGACAGCTTTGATGCGTTACCTCACCATCTGTGGCGGGTAAATACAGAGACCTGGGGAACATCAGAGAGGAAGAGGCCCACAGCAAGCTGGCACTAGGCCACCCAAGAGGCTTAGCAATGAATAGTGTTTAACTATCAAAAGCTCTCTGGAGTGTTCATCCCCAATAAAAGTTACAATTCAGGCCTATTTTATTCTGCAGGGCATGATTATTACAGAAAATATTCACATCCACATGTGATTAGCAAAATTAATTCACACTATTTTATATCAACAACAGGAGATTTGTTTTCGGATTGTGAGGGTCACATTAACCTGGGCAATAGCAGGAAACTCCTTTTCTCAGTCAACATGTAGGTTCCTTTTAAACTCTGTTTTGTTTCAGCGATCAAAAGCAAAACTGTTGAAAGGAGATTCTTTTTACTACTAGATATCAAGTGAATATTATCATAATCCATTTATATCTGGAGCCTGATTGCTCTTGACTAACCTTTGAAGATCACATTACATTACACTGTAATTTTGTCCGGGAAAGTATGGAATCCCAGGAACCTCTAAACGCACAGAATACTTCAACATACAAACCAATGGACTATAGCACAAAAACGAAAATAAGTGCTTCAGGTTTTAAAAATAGCCTGGCATTGTTATTTTGCAATGTACTGTATCATCACAATCGGAGGACCGTGGCTAACATGATAACTGAGCTTAACTGCCATGAGAACACCAAATATTTCTGTGGCAGACACCCCTGTTTTCGTCAGCAATGCACGGAGGAGGACACTCCTGTGGTGACACCCAATGACAAAGCATTCAGCGGATGTGACATCCAGTTAATGCAGCTGGGCACAGCTCTCTGTGTTCCCCAAATGTGATTCCGTGTACCTTTTAAATTGCATTTGCAAACAGGTCACAGGTGAAAAAGGCTATTTTCTTCCCCAAATTCAATTTCCTATCTCTCCAGAAAGTACGGTGCCAAAATAACATATTCTCCTGCTTTATCACTTTTTTTAAAGTGTCTTTTAGCACGGCTGCCCTGGGAATGCCGGTCTGTCACATGTTTAATTTAAATCAGGAAACCCAGGGTGCAGAACCTTCATGCTGGTTGCGGGGGCACACAAAGCATTTATTTAGCTGACAACAGGCCCCAAGGTGACTGTGATCAGGCCGGGGCGCTAATGAGCGAAGACAGAGGAAAACTACGCAGGTGTAGCATACACAGGGTCTCACCTGGCAGAGCACGGAGGGCCTTCGCAGCCAGGAAATGTCATTTCAGATATCTGATTACCAAGAAGGAATCTGAGGGTGCAAGGGTACTTGACAGCCCCTGCAATAAAACAACCTTTTCAAAAACACCCGAAGACCCCACTGTCCATAGACCCCACTGTCCATAGACCACGTCGCCCATAATTCCCACTGTTCTGAGCAGTCATAGACCATAGACCCAGTCATTTGTAGACCACACTGCCCCTTCACCTGGAGAGCCCGATGTCATTAGACACTGTCACCCCACCATCTATAAACCCCATCAGTCATACACACCACTGCCCCTAGACCCCATTATTCATATACTCATTGTCCATAGACCTCATCAGCTATAAATCCCACCGTCCATGGATCCTGTCACCCATAAATCCCACTGTTCGGAGATGGCAACACCAATAGACCACACTGTCTATACAACCAGTGACCCAAAGACCATACTGTCCATAGATCCTGTCACGTGTAGACCCCACCATCCAGACTCCATCATCCGTAAAGTCTATCTGTTCATAGACCCTATCACTTGTACAGCCCAGTGTTGATATTCCCCCCCTGACCTGTAGATCCCACCATTGATAGACCCTGTCACCCACAGACCACACTGTCTAAGGACAAGCTTCATCCATAGACTCCACCGTCAACAGACACCTTCACCCATAGACCACACCGTTTATGGACAACTTTTACCCATAGACCCCCCCACCTCCCCTGTCAATAGACCCCATCACCCATAAACCACACTATCTATGGTTGACCTGCACCCAAAGACCCCACCATCAATAGATCCCTTCATCCATAGACCACACTGTCTATGGACGACCTTCATCCATAGGCCCCCCCATCAACAGACCCCATCACCCATAGACCACACTCTCTATGAATGACCTTCACACGTAGACCTAACCATCACTAGATACCTTCACCCGTAGACCCCACTGTCAATAGGTCCCTTCACCTGTAGACCACACTGTCTTGTTATTGCTTCCCCTCTGTCCAGATCCTTCTCAGAGCTGCTGCGCGTACTCCTCTATAACTCTTCCCATTGTAACCTAGTTGTTCAAGTTAAAGGACCTCTAAAGTTAAATGGACAGAGCGAGTTGTGCAGCAGAGTGCCTCTCCTATCCTCGCACAGACCGTGGTGTCTGGCTGTGCGAGCGGGATCTCTGAGCACAGCAGGCACTTGCTGCTAGGTGCTGAGGCTAAGCCTGCCCCATACAGTGGCAGGGAGCTCTGCCATATCCCAGAGGCGGCTGACATGACGTACTGTGGCCCGTTTCAGCCAAAGATGCCCTTGCAAATTAAATGTTAGTGGTAATTTTAAAAAATAGCCTGGGTTCAGGGCTAAAGCTATCATGAGGGCATCGCTCATTGGAGATGTGGGCTGAAATTTGAACTAAAATTGCAGCAGAGCTGAAATATGAATTGCTCTTTCTCTGGGATGACATGGAACAAAAAAGGCACAGTTCACGTCAGGAAAGTATGCATGTGAGAGCTGCAGTCTATCAAGCCAAAACCCCACAGACACTTCGACGGGGGACGGGGCGGTGGCCTGCAGCTGCATACTGACAGATGTTAGGGTGGCCCTTACCTCTCCAGAACAGCAAGAAGACCTACGGGGACTCTCACAGGTGACAGGTGCATGCTGACATTATCACAGCATGGGTTGCGGGGAGAGGTTGGGGTGGGGGGGTGTTTTTGGGGAAGGATGGGGGTGAATGTGAAATATGAAAGATCAATAAAGGAAATGTCTCGTGTAAAGTATGTAGGAGAGTTTTAGGTCAATAAGAACCGTAACTCGCAAGTGTGTCTGACAAGGTGATGACGCTGGGGTGGGAGTGGATTAACCGGAAACAGGCATGAGATGCAGTAAACTGATGGGAGAGGGTAGCAGGAAGCAGGAGACGCATGGGGAGGTGTAGAATGAGACAGATGGGGAGGTGTAGAGGGGGACAAGGAGACGAATAGGGAGACCCACAGAGACTTGCAGGAAACGCCCAGGGAGGCTCACTGAATCATTTTATGTCTCACTGGCCTCCTGCATGGGTCGAAAGGAAGGCGATGGAAGAACAAAGAAAAAGAACACCTTTTGGGGAGACATTAAATCGGTGTGGGGAGGGTGAGGGTTGGGGAAATGTTATTGCCTCCACCTGGCGTTCTGCGAGGGGGGTGGGGGTGATAGATAGACATATACATAAGGAGTGAGAAATGATCCTATGGGCTTGGTCACCAGCTGAGTCCATCAGGCTGTAGAATCACCACAGCACCCCCCCGACCCCCCCCGGCGCTCACCGATGCTTTTAGATCTGTTGTGTCTGAATTATGCAGGTTATGGGAAAGCAGGACTTGCAGGCAGAATGAGAGCCGCCCTCAGTGCCACAAAGGGATCTCACGCTTTTCACATACATGCATCCTCTGCCCAACCGGCATATAAGCCGAGCACAAAGCAATTAAGAGTGTAACACAGTTCCCGCTGACTGAGGGCTATGGGTACCTGTGATTGTCAGCAAAGGGAAACTGGGCTGCGATCATGGAGAGAAGCATGCTGCACATTGGACATAAATGTTGAGGGGCTCTGAGATATTCAGGATGCAATCAGCGTGCATACCGGGACCCTTTCTTAGGTCAGTTGTAGTGAGGGAAGTCCCCTAAAGCCCTCTCTTCACAAACACTATGCATTTTCCAGGGACTGAATGTACTCAAACATCTCCTTCATGCCCCCAAACGACCTGGCTTTCCACAAATCCACCTGAAAAGGCTGCTTTTCCTGAGCGGACTAACGGGCCCAGTTCGTCCGCACACACTGGCATGCTGGAATTTGAGCTCCAGGACTGTCAGCGACAAGGCTAATTACGAGCGAGCGACAGTGGACCACTGTGTGCTGATGTCCGTTTGTTGTGTTAATGGCCTCAGCCCGGCTCCGTGGGTTCAGTAGGCCCTGTTTCTGTGTGTTTTTAAGTGCTACTCTGCAACTGTGGCTTGCTGTCAATCATAAGTTTTCCATTCTCCGTAGAGTTGAATTCTGCTTCTCATCAGCACCCCCACTTTGACAAATCTATCACCTGTTAATGGCTGCGCTTCAGAAGCACCAATCACAATTGCTATTACTATACAGCTTAACCAATCAGCCATCAGCAGTAGCCAGCTTTGTTCATATGTAATATAATTGCTGTTATTTTGTGAGTTCAGTTTGATTTATGCATAACTGGTTCCATTAGAGATGAACGCATTTGAACTGAACTTATACTAGACTTACTACCGGGATCAATTTGACCCCTATGTTACAGAAATAAAATATGAACTCTAAGTTCTAAAAAATGCTGTAACTCTTGAGTATAAAATTGGACCTCACATGCTGAATTTTATATAATGAAATTCCCACATCCCTCCACCTTTTACAGGGTCAAACTGAGCTCTGTAGCATTGTTGTACTGGCCTGTTTTACTCTTGTTTTAGTACTCTAGATTTCCTGGCTGCAGGAATTCGGTCAGTTTCAGTCATATTTTTTACACAGATAACAAGGCCTCACTGTCAGTTCTTAACTCCAAAGTCTTTGCTTTTGCAGAATCAGCTCAACACATAGTTGTCTATTGGACCCGGGCCCATCCTTTGCACTTCATGTTAAGACCAAGGTAGGCTTCCAGTAGTTCAAAAACCATGCCAGGTCTAAAGGATGTCTTCCTAATAAATGTAACTGTAAAAGCTTAGATTAGACTAAAATGATGCATGAACTGAATTAAGCATTTTGGGAGGCTTCAGATATAGGGTTCTCTGTTTATGGGAGAGTCAGTGAGCCGGTGTAAAGCGAAGCCCCCTTGCTGTCAGTGTTTAACCCCAGACTGAAGGCCTCTTGTTTTAGTGTCGCTTACCTTTGCTTACTTTTAGAGAGACTGGGGCTGCTGCATGCTTCTACACCTCTCTGTCATTTCAGGATCAGTCCCAACCCCCCCCGGTCTCCTTCATCGCCCAGGGTGGACGTCAATAGACCTCGTCTCCCGTCGTGGTTCCGGTGACACCATAGGCTAACTGGGAGATAAGGGAGGGCTGTTTGAACACTGGGCTGAGCTGCTGTTTATGTTTCCTACCTATTTCAGCAGTCGCTTGTAACATTGTACAACTTTAAGTGCAGCTGTTCTCTATTCCTCTTCTCTTTTTCCAAGTTTCCCCAGCATGCTGAGCTGCCTGCATCCCTGCCCAGTCCTTGTAAACTCTGAAACTCTACCTCTGCTAATTTCTGCCTCGAATGTGATACATCGTTTATTCACAACACTGCCTCTTACACCCTGGACATATTATGCCCTCTTATTGCTTTTCAGTTTCTGTTATTCGCTTTGTAAAAAAAGATTTATGAAACAAATCACGGTTTCTTAACTTACACTACAAAAATGTACTGAAATGTAGCATGAAATGTAATGGAAAATTCAATACTTTTACATTTGCAGACTGTTCCTGTCTTTATACACGAGTAAGACATCAATAACTCCATGACTTGTTTCCCTAAACAGTTCACACCTAAAGAGAAACGCAACCTTCCATGGGTGAGAAATAGCAGATAGTGAGGAAATACAAAGAGCCCAGCAGGTCCTGTGTTTAAGAATATCAGGTCTCTGTCTCCTTTAAAAAAGGATGTACGTTTGAAGAGATTCTTGCACATAGTGGTCTGCTATAACTATGTTTATTTGGAGACTTCTACTTCAGTGTCCCTTTGAAGGAATGCACATGCATGTATATGTGTAAAATGTATAGTATATCAAAATAAATTATACATCAAACACTTTATTCAGTTTTAATAAATAGCTTATACCCAAATACACTTTTCTCAGTGGTCCTCTATTTTAAAGTTTGCCAGGAACAGGCTCTTTCACAATATATTTTATTCATAAGCATTAGGGATGTTACTATTCTCAGTGGATTCATACCGTCAGTCACTGGAAGTTTGTGCTCATAGTTATACAGCTCTCGCCTCCACCAAACAACTCCACCAGAAACATTAACCGTCTTATCGAACTTGATTAGTTCCCTCACCCCTCCAAAAGAGTATAATTCCCATCATATTAAAGGTGTGATGAAAGATCAGTCTTGTTTTCCAGTTTGCTCACTGTCCAGAGGTGCCATGCAGTATTGCATTTGTGTTATGCAGCAAAATGGAAAAATCCATTGCACAGGTAGTTTATTCACCTGCCTGGTACATAGTGATTCTGATTAAGTAGACTGGGTTAGTCATCTGTCTCCCTGGTGAGTGACACACGCATCTTGTGTATGGTGATGCCATCACACATCTGTCATCTCATGTGGAGTATTGAGTCAATCCGTCACCTTTAACTGTAAACATTGATGCTGTTTTACGCTATTGAACTCTTGATGGTGGCCTTTACTGCGTGACTTTTTTCATCATGGCCTGAATAGCATTCATCCACCCATGCAACCTGTTACACTCATCATACTGCACAAGCCTCAGTCATGGAAACACAAGCATTCACAATTGCCTCACTTTAGAGTCTGTGTTGATTTATGATTTAAGCTAGAGGTAAATTGTGAAACAACTCTTCTGGTCCGTACTGAAAATACATTTATGATCCAAAGGAATTTAATTACTTTATTTAATATCAAGATAAATATGCATGCAACATCAAAGTTCTTGAATTTGTGCTAATTACTTATAAATGAAATGTGTTTTCTCAACATTTTATCAAATTTAGAGCAATACAAACAATTAACT
Source organism: Mormyrus iriodes (assembly GCA_011763525.2). Classification (NCBI taxonomy): domain Eukaryota; kingdom Metazoa; phylum Chordata; class Actinopteri; order Osteoglossiformes; family Mormyridae; genus Mormyrus; species Mormyrus iriodes. Next base: position 17,842,179 of record JAAGVU020000035.1, on the reverse strand, counting down.
TGCTATGCACAATTCTTTGAAGAACAGATATTTAGTGTTGATTCATTTTGTTACTGGCAAGATGAAATCTGTAAGATTAGACACGATGATTTCTACTCGTCTGTTTTTTAGAGCAAAACATAATCATCTAATCAAGCCATTTTCCCAAGTTAGTTTCTACACCATTTCTGCACAAATCAGGTACCTTTCTTTTATTTGACTACAATTCTCATTTGTTATCTTTATAACTGAAATATTACTAGTAAAAAAAATTTAATTGTCAATCTTTGGAGAGAGATCCCTGCTGAAAAAAAGAATACCCCACACCATTCTTCTCCTCGCCGCGGTGATGGTTATTAACCATTTTCGAAGTGTCACCTGCAAACAGAGCTCCAGGGTGATGAGCAGTTTTCCTCTGAAGTGCTTTGAACTGCCATCTCAAACAGCAGGAGCAGAGGCTTGTGTCAGAGAGATGGCGCTCTTACCGTACGCTGCTCGGGGATCAGTGAACAGGCGCGGCTTATCTGTCAGATCATGCTTCTAGACGTTCTGTGAGTCAGTCATGCTGATTTGCTGCCAGCTGAAGCGTTGACAGCATTCCCATCTCTCGCAGGGAAGTAGGTCTCCAAACTTTCCCAGGGAGACTGACGCAGATATGCAGCCAAGGGGAGAGACTCGTGTGAAAAATTAGGAAGCAGCACAAATTAATTGTTATCGTCACATTTTTTTTTTTGGAACCTGGTAATTGCCTCTCAGTTTATCAGTTTTAAATAATGTTCATTAAGAGCTTGAGCTGCATGCAGAGCTTTGCCATTTGCCACTGTGTATGGCCTGGGCTCAGGGACCTGGCTGATGGAAAGGAATGTTTTTTAGAAATGTCAGCTTCTGGGTCAGGAGACCAATGCTCAGGAGGGTGAGAATGAAATGTGATGTTATCGCCTTTGCAAAAATAATCACGGCACTAATATTTGCACAGCTGAAAGCTCTAAGCTCATGTATAATATATATTTGATTTTCAAAGTTAAATGCATTATCAAAATTAGATTGCTAGTGACATCTCATATAAGGGGCAAACAGGTATGTCCCAAATTCAAGACTTTTCTAAAATGTAGCTACCATATCCATTGTTCATCAGAAAAACACTATATGTCACCTTTTTAGAAGTTTAATTGCATCCAGTTCTAAGGGCTTTGTTGGTTTATTCTTTTTAACATTAAAATGTACCTTCGAAAGATTTAATGACGGCTGTTCAATATGAACTGTACTGCTGCTGTTGTCTATTATGCTGGCTGGCATGTTGAGCAGCCACATAGGACCTCAGCTTCTCTCTGTCTTGGGCAGGTTTTTGAATGGTGCTCCAGCTGGGATTCGGGGTCTCCAGTTGTGTTTCCACAGTTCATCTCCAGGGGTCCTATAGCCTCTCTTCCGTTAGCCTTCCGGGGTCCGATGGAGAGCTCTTCTTGTCGTGGAGTCTTGTCCTGCTCTGATGGTGTGCCCCATCCATCTACTCTTCTCATAATGATGGTGCCCATGTTCGCTTGCTTTATATATGGTGAGCAGTTCCTGGTTGGAAATGGTTTGCGGCCAGAGAATATGCAAGATCCTTCAATAGATACTGGTGTGGAATGTTGGCTATTTGGTGGTGTCACTTCTGATCATCATATTTATACAGGAGTGTGGACAGAGCGCAGCTCTGGTAAAGACTTTGGTTGTTTTTGGTGCTGTACTGCACTATAACGGGGTTTTTTTTCTTTTAAAATTGATATTTCCCATTCACTGTGGAAACTCTCAGCATGCCAGAAAGTACTATTTGATTTTGGAATCACTTCACTCTACAGAGTGCCATGATTCCAGAAACTGTAGTTATACCGTTGTCTGTAATTATAAACATAATCAAGGTCAGAATTTGTAAATTAGGGAATCCATAACGAATGTAACAACCTACCAAAGTCACTGAAGACATCACTCCTGTCTAAGTTTCTCTGGAAACCATGCAAGACACAAAAAGGTATGTCCACAGCTGATGCAATAAGCAAGTGAATAAACACATGGGGAATCATTCCAGATCTAAGTGGCTTTGTGCTGTATGTAGGTGACAGCTAATACTTACATGTGTGGGCACATTTTCCACATTCCTATTCCAGCTTTGCCATGTTGCACTCTGCAGACAAGGTAGTCTTAAGGAAGGTTCCGGATAGCAGGGGCCCTGCCATTCTGTATTCATGTGGGGTTTCACTGCTTCATGTCACAACTCTGGGCCCCCTGGGAATCACAAGCAAAGTGTATCACTTCCAAGTCTATATAACATCTTCCACGTTTCATAAATTGTATCCGGAAGAGAAATTGACCATATCTCCAAGGAGGTTAAAAGACCTCAACTTATGAACCTCCTTCCAAGAAGAGACCCACTTTTAACCAGGTGAGAAGGCTCTTGCGGGTGTACCCATGATCGGAAGGTCGTCGGTTCAGATCCCTGGGTCTGCTGAGTAATTTATTTGCTTTAGCAATGCCTTTAACCTGTAATATCTCCAGGGACTCTGCTTTGTCGAGATGTACATCTCTTTAGATAAAAAGGACTGCAAAATACACAAAATATAATGTCGTAGGACTGCAAGTCAGATCAGGAAAGACACTTGTGCATATGAATCTGGTGTTTTTTAACTGCTAACTGATAGGTTTTTTGAAGGTCTTAGGACTGCATTCCCCCGATTACTGGATGTGTCTTGTCATATTAATAATTAGTATAAATACAGGGCATTGCTATATAAATGACATCTTTTGGAATTGCAGATGAAATTACATTTTCTCTCCCAGTCCCTCTTAAGTAGAGAGAAATTAGAGAAATCCTTATAGCATTGATGATGACACTAATTTAGCATGTTACCAACACAAATTAAGGGACTAACATTCTGAGTGAGCCTCATGTAGGCACCAAGTCACATGTTTAATGAAATAGCTTGTGATTATTTAGGACTCAGTGCTGAGGGATGGAATGTTATTAATCATTATTTAAAGAACCATCTACCACAAAACGCAAAACACAGAAATAAATAAACACTATCAATCTTTGCATGATGACTTGTGATTGCTGAGTTCTCATTAGACTTCCAGTGTGTGATTGGGATTGTCGGAATCTGTAAATGTATCAGGCCTGTTCATTTCTTTGGTTTCGTTTTAATGAAATGGGCTGGCTATCATGAATGATTAAAAATCTGTCAGTAATCCCATACTTTGCAGCACTCTTTGCTAGTAGTTTATGTTTCAGTAGGGAAGTATATACACGCTCGGTGTTTATATATGATGATGGACAGAAATATATGGGTGTACACAAGCTTGGCAGATCTGACCAATCTGGGAGAGCCTCACTGCCATTGGTCACATATTAGATTTGGATAATTAAATACTCCCATCTTCTTCTCATGGATTTGTCCTCATAAGACTAAACACTCAACTTTTCACGATAAAAAACATAAAGCCAAGCTATTTACTTTGGTGGATTTGCAGAATTCGAGCAGCTTCGGGTCTTGATGGCTGTGGGTGTGGTCTATGACTTTCTGAGCTGTGTGTTTTACATGCTTTTGCCTTGAGGGGGTGCAGCCTGACCTGTATATCCAGCTTATGGTTATCACTGAAAAAGCAATACTTTGAAAGCCATGGGGCGATTATACTGCAGTGTCCATCAGTGATTTGTTTTATGCACATTCCCCCTTACTTTCTTTCCTGGGACCTACAAATCAGTTGAAACTGCAATTCAGTCAGGGCTAATTCATTAAAACCTGGCTGAAAGAATCACTCGTAGGGTCAACCGGACCACAACTAAAGCTTATAATATCCCCAACGGCTAAAACTGCTACCATGCTCCATGTGTTGATGTTGGTGCTCCTGCTATTGCTAGTAACACTGCACTTACAAAGGCATATACTACTATTGCTGATAATACTGACACTGTTACATTTCAGTAGAGTTTATTGTCATACGCACAGTAAATAGTCAGTTACAGTATGCAATGAAAGTCTTTGAGTGCATTCTTCAAACGAAATCGACAGAATCTATGTCATTTTAGACGTAACCAACTGATTAACTGTCTGTGTAGGGTCCCCAAGGCAAACTTTTTCATTTGTTCTGATTCCTCCCACTGTCAACAATTGGCTGACATAATGTGACGCCACGGAGTTGGTCAGCAAAACTAATTATGCAGCTACCAACATGCTTTGCACCATACCACACGTAAGTAGTATATATTATGTGTACTCGTTTATTCTTGTTGTAAATGTGACTGTGTTATGTTTGCCATGGAATGCTTGTGTGGAATGCGTGTAACCGTGACTGTCATGTAAATTGTTTGCTTTCCTGTATGTGCTGCTGCTAGCTGCTGCCAGTGGCTGTTAACATAGAGAGCAACATATATTTTAAATGAGCTGTCATCTCCTTTATTAAAATGACTCACTCACTTGCAACAATACATTTGCCCACTGCATGTGGATCTGCTGCATCGTGTTAAAAATCATAAATACAAATTAAAGTGCTTATACTAAGACAATAAATACGAGTACAATTATGTATCAACGATGTTATGTTAAGTATATTAACCAGCTTAAGAACAATTGTTTGTAAATGGTCTCATATTAATCAACACACCACACGTGACGTGTAATTGCACCAGGAATGTGATGAATCTTATCACCCATAGAGCAGGGTCACATGGTCCCATGCTGCATGATATTATGGTGTATTCAGACATGGTAGCAGTGAGTTTTCGGGGAGGGCACAATTTCAGTAGAGAGGATCTTCCATTTCTGCTCCTCATTCTCCATAATGGTGCCGCAGGCCATTGTCACTCGGCAGCGCGGGGGGGCGGGGAGCTGAACTGGCTCGTTAGCACCGGGTCACTGGAGATGGGCTTGCCTTGTCAGAGATCCCAGTGCTAATCGGTACCTTCAGAGGCCTGCCGCTCTCCTTGCACATCGCCCAGCGAGGAATGCCGTCTGTGGATTTGAGACGCTTGCCCCGGCTGGCCGCTACTGAGATGATGATTCAGAACCAAATCACGCCCCACGCTAAAAGTAGACACAACTGAAAACAGGTCCCTTAGCTCTCCAAAAGCTGTCGGTTGTAGAGTGGGGATGTGGGCTGCCAGCAGGAGGCCCATACCAGTGTGATCCTGCATGACAGCCCCTTCATGGCGGGCACCAGAGCACACGAAACCAAGCCATGGAGTACATGAAGCCAAGCCCTGGAGCACATGGAACCAAGCCCTGTTGCACATGGAACCAAGCATTGGAGCACACAGAACTAAACACTGGAGCACATGGAACCAACCCTGGAGCACACAAACCATGCACCGGAGCACATGGAACCAAGCACCAGAGCATATGAAACCCAGCAGCAGAGCACATGAAACCAAGTCCTGGACTACACAAATCAAGCACTGGGGCACATGGAACCAAACCCTGTAGCACACAATCCAAGCACCGGAGCAGTTGGAACCAAGCCCTGGAGTACATGGAACCAAGCACTGGAGCACATGAAACCAAGCCCTGGAGTGCATGGAACCAAGCACCAGAGCACACAAACCCAGCACCAGAGCATGCTGAACCAAGCCCTGGAGCATACAGAACGTCTCCGAATCAGGGTAAGCATGTCAAGTGACTAGCCATGTGGACACTGAGTTGCCATCAGAGCAGGGGCAGTGCCCCCATAACAACATACATGCACCCCCATGCCCCGCCCCAAAATATGTATGCTGCTGGAGTCTGAAATAAATGTATTATTATTACTAGTACTATTCATATTATTTACATTTATACATGTGGGTTAAAATTTAGTGTGCTGGGAAGAGGCAAAACTCAAACGTAAGAATATTTCCTGATGGACTCTTAATGGGGCTTCACTGGGTGGTCGATTTGCTTCAGTTGGTGAAAAGCAAAGTTAACAACAGAAAAAACAATCAAGCTCGTGGAAGCAAAACAGTCCAAACAAGAAATTAGAGTGAGCTTTTGTAAAAGCTGTAAAATGTGACTATAAAGCATTGCATAAATTACTTATAGGTTTTCAAAATTGTGTTTTGCTTCTTAATGCTGGCATTAAAGTATAAGTAATACTTGGAGGACATTAAGGTCGAATCCATCTCCCCCCCTAACCGATCAACTCGCCCCAGTCAGGGCGATCCAGTTGAAATGGACTACAACTGCCACTGAATCAGAGCTTTCCTATGCATATCCTTTCCAAACAGATGGCTTGTTAGGCTTTCCCAAAAACTCAGCTAAATTATTTCTCATGCTCATTTCATAAAACACCCTGTTTAGAAACACCTGCCCCAAATACTACACCCACAATGTTACATGTCAAATTGACCCAAAATTGGCATCAAAAATAAAAATGATTCATAGTGTCTTTGTGTACCTGAAAAAAATCTATATTTACCTAACTATATAGCTAGCAATCCACATGATCTTTAATGAAATTTGTGGTATTAGGCATGAACTATGGTTTACCCAGTTAAGATCAAAAAATTTGTTTAAGACTAAAATTAATTCCTCTATACACATCAATGAAGCCACAGCATTAAGGAGCAATTCAATTATTTTAATTCAAGCAAAACTGACAGACAGGCAAGGATTAAGAGGCTGCTAGACTATATGTCACTTCTGAATGCAGAATCTCCAATAAAATCACCTTTTTGACCACATTGAGGTTAATCTCTAACTGTGAAATCATTCCCAGCAGAGCTGAAAATAATGTTGCCGTTTAAGCCTTTTTAAGCTCCTGGTCATTTCCAGACAAATCCTAACTGTATTACTATTTTTTATTTAATAAAATCATCCAAATGATGGTGCAGGCAGGGAAGAAGGCGAGTATAAAAACACTTTCAGTTCCTTTACAGCATCGGGATTAACAAAGTCTCAGTTTTCATATCACACTTCTCTCACACACACAGACAAATAAACATGTTCCATGTGGTTTGAGTAAGAAACCTTACACATTCAATGTATTTCTATTTTGAATTAAAATATAAGGTACAGATACAGGTATACTTATAGCAGTGAGGATGTCAGATTAATGCTTATCACTGTATCAGTGTGGAATTTATGCTAATTTAGCTCAGCACAAGAATCTCTGAAAGCCAAAAAGACTAGATGCAAATTAAATGTATAAAAAAAGGTACCCCCCCCCACCCCTGTGAAAAACAGCAAGTTCATTACCCATCTTACAGAAGGTCTGCACCAGGTCACTGCATTATTGACAAATGACTGTATGAATAGCCTTTAATGCATAGACTGAAGTGATGTATATTTCACCTACACGTGCCGCTTTGATTATGCTTTCTCCCCACCCAATGCCGTAATAGTGTGCATCGCTTAACACAGAAACCTGTGGGCAGTTTTTGGAAACATGCAGTGCTTTCTGAGGCCCTGTCACTCCTCCACCCATCTGCCAAGCTGGAATCAGGTCACCCATTGACAGAGGAAGCAGATCCCTGTCATAATTTGCATGTGGAGTTAGACGGGACAGTGAACCTATGGTGTACCTTGCAGTAAATGTATCTGAAATCACCTGCAATGTGTCATCCTTTCAAAAGTACTACCAGGAGCTGGGAGGTAATAGAAATGTGGGCTGTCTGGCAGGGAGCTGGGAGGGAGCAAAAACATGGACCGTCTTGGGGTCCTGAAGGAGCGGCTTGGGAAACACTGGTATATTACACAACTGGAACAGAAGATTTACTGTGGTGCTTTCTTATTGTGCTTTATCTTCGGAAAGGTAGTTATAAAGGATATATAAAATGCACATAAACACATAAATAAAATATACACGTATTAATGGAATGTAAATATAAAGGTGGAAGACAAGGAGTTCATCAGTCTGGTTATGTATTTCAGCAAAAGTCCAGGGTCACATTCTGGCAATAATAAATTACATTAAGAGGAACACCACGGGGTTGTATGGTAGTGCAGTGGTTAGCATTGTCTCCTCACACCTTTGGAAACTGGATTCAAGTCTGCACCATGGCTCCATGTGTGTGGAGTTTGCATTTTCTCCCCATGTTGCCATGGGGTTTCCTCTGGGTACCCCAACCCCCCCATACTCCAAACACACGCTGAGGATTTTAAGAAACAGTGTTAACAAATTGCCCATAGGTGCAAATGGTGTGTGAGTGTGCCCTGCGATGGGTTGATGCCCCATCCTGGGTTCTTCCCTGCCTTGTGCCCATAGGCTCTGCACCCCCCGCGACCCTGAATAGGACAAGCGGTTACAGAAAATAGATGAATAGAATCAGGACAGGGGAGTTGAATCATTGGGAACCATGTAATTGGTGCCCTTCCTCAGGTTTCAGTGGGCTGGTGAACCTTCGTGCACTTTCAAGTCATCATATACATGATAGGCATCATGTGATGTTAGATACTAAACTAGAATCTCCACTAGAGACCAGATACTAAGGTGTACTGGAATTTGCCTGTACTTGTCCCCATCGATGCTACCCTCCTCAACAAAGCCCGTAATAAGTAACATGCTCAATAGGGATTCTTCTTATGAAAGACTCAAAATCAGAACAACTTTCAAGAGAGCAAGAGAAACTTCAGAACAACTTCTGTGGAGGATAATTAGTAGTAAGCACGTATTTGCACAGAACAAAAACACAGCTTAACATTAGAACATATGAATATGATCAGTAAAACAATAAAAACTAACATGAATTTCTTCTGTTCTTCAGAAAATTATCAATATCTTGTTATATGGCTAGATGAACACCATTTCAGTTCCCAAACTCAGGGGCACCTCAGCCGTTCCCTGTATTCATTACATTTCACATCCAGCTCAATTAATTAATTAACTTAATTAGTTAAATAACTTGATGAGGTATTGATTAGCCATACGAAATGTGCTATAGGTCGAGTCAAAAAGTATGTTAGTCTTGAATGGTTACTGCAAATACCAGAATGACTTTAGGAGAGGCTTTCAAATAGTCAAGCTAGCACACTTTCACAGATATAATATCATAGTTTTAGACTAATATGAAAATCATTTAAACATCATTTTTTTTGGCTGCCTAAGACTTTTTCACAGTACTATATATTGCTTTAAACTGATAATTTTTCAGTCTGTAATACACAGCTTCTCTGACCACAGTGAGGCTGTCCGTGATGTGACGTCTGTCTCATCCAAAACCCAAGTGCGAACAGGATTCAGACAAAACAATGTTTATTCCAGTAAACAAATTTAGGAAAAAAATACAGAAGTGGAAAAAAGTGAGTAAGAAAGTAAGGCCTGGAAACAAGAAAACTCTGCAGCACTGGTGGCAGCCTGTGTGTTCTGTGTAATCTGTGCACACTGTACTCTACAATATCTGCGTATGAGATACCTTGACAAGGTAATTAGTCGAGCTTGGGCTAGTTTTTATTTATCGGGTTACCTATGGGCACCCTGGCTGCTAATCAATAGATATATAAATATAACCCCCCATCCATCTGTGACTGGGCCCCTAGCTCGTTCCTGGGTAAATATAGATGTGCTTGCAGTGGTGCTCTGCTAAAGAGATTAGGTTCCCTTTTAGTCTTTCTTGGGGGCCAGATTTAAGAGCCTTGAATCTCCTCCTGCTAATAGCTTTTCACATTCTCTGCATGGCGTGTATGTCCTGAATATACATGAGGCTGGTGACTGTTGCGTAATACAAATGAAATGTTTTCTCGATTTTATTAGTGCTTTGATTTCATTTTTATGTGACTGTGGCATCTGGGCAAAGGTGATTTGCTTGTGTTTCACTCCCCTATTTATCAAATGCTTCAGGTAATCCAGCTTTACGTTTTTGTTTTTTTTATGAATATTTGCAATGATTTAACACCTAATCAAATCATAAAGTCGGTCGACATTCTCTGTTCTTTCCCTCCAAAACCCTTTAAGTTTCGCCAGTCTGAGACCATCGATTCTTTAAACACTTTACTCAGCCTCATGGTTGATGGAAATATCATATGCGGAGGAAAGTGATTAATCATAATTAATCACTAGGCATCCCCTGGTATAAGGCACATGATGTGTTATACATTGCTGTATGACTGTTGGATGTGGTATTATATATCACATTCTGATTCTGCCTCTTCATTGATGTTTTATTCTGCTACTGAGCAGGAGATGAACATCTGCGTGGTCTGGTCCAGTTTGTCGTGCTGCTCAACATCTGCCGCTCTCTCAGCAGAGCTACAGACTAATGCTGTCCCCACCGCTTTCGCTAGAAGATCGCAGTTAATTACCTGTCACAGGAATGAGCATCATTTTGAAAAGGAGGACTTAGATCTCATTAAACTTTTGAATGGAAAAAGACAAATAAAAAAGGATGAAGCCACGTGATTATGTGTGTCTCTTAGCTTAAGGCCCTCGCTAGTGACAAATTAGCTGGCCTGGAATAAAAATGGCATCGATAAGGCAACCATAATCCCAATCGATCTTCTCGCTGACTTGACGTCTACAGCACCCCCTCAGTCGACCCGGAGATTAATAATTTGCTCAGTGTCCTGTGTTTGGCTTATCTTAGGGTGGGTGTCATGTCAGCATTGAGAGTTTGACATTTTGCCAGATGTGCTTCCAGGAATCTTAGCCTTCCCCACGTCCCTTAAGAAATACACTTTTAATGGGGTATTGACTAGGTATGAAATAAGGTAAGGCTTGGAAACTCAGTAATACAAAATGGTTACCAAGTATCTTAGCCTTTCTATATGAGCACCTGATCAATAGCATTTTAATTGCTTTCCCTGGGCACAAATCCATAAAACCGCAGAAAAGATACCCTTCACTGGGAGCAAAAACTCGAAAAAAGCACCACGCTCCTGCACAGCTGTGAGCCGCTGTGATAATGGCATCATACGCTGGCACACTGGACAGAAATTAGCACCTCGAGGGCTGAGATACCGGTGATAAGTCCAGCTTACTCCCTGTGAAGTGAGTGCTCTGTCCTTTGCTTCAGATCGCTTTTTAGATTTCTATTCCAGGTTTAGGTCTATTTTATTTTTAAATAAAGAAAGTGAAGAGATAAAATTTGACATCCTAGTGTGACATGCCAGTGCATCAGTTATAGACGCATGTGAGGTGGCTGTGAAATGCTGTTACCTCTTGTTAACTCTCCATTCTGGTAGAAAAGCTTAAGGGATGTTTTACAAACAGAAAAGTATCCAGAGGCGTTAACTACAGAAAAAAAAACAAGCAACATATCTATACAACTGATTATAGGACAACAAATAAATTGCTCCTGGAAAAAAACTTCCAGATGCCAGCATTCATTGGTCGCACAGCTGGAGGCTGGTGAGACTGGTGAGGTTGATGTGTCGAAGGCTGATCCCAGAATCCCCCAGGGGTGGCAACTCAGGTCCATCCCACATGTCTGCCACACAGACCCCAATGCAGGACTCCTGGTCCTGGATGCGAGTGGTTATCAGCAGGAAGGTGATGAGATGAAGTAAGTCCTAGGGTAAACATTTACAGGACTGCCAAGAACAGCACATTTTATGTACCACCTACTGAATGTGCTGTGTGTGTGCACACATGTGTGTATGTATGTGTGTGTGTGGTCTAGGTACAAATGTCCCAACAATGTGATAAAAACCTGTTATTTTTACATTGTGGGAACCATTTTTTCAGTCCCCACAAGGGAAAATTCAATTTTATAGAAATCTGTGACTGCAATCAAAGTTGCCATGGTTCCCTGTGTGGAGTTTGCATGTTCTCCCCGTGTCATCTTGGGGATTCCTCCGGGTACTCTGTCCCCCCACCCCACCCAGTCCAAAAATATGAGTTGCCAAATTGTCTATAGGTATGCATGTGTGAGTGAATGGTGTGTAAGTGTGCCCTGCGATGGGTTAGCGCCCCATCCTGGGTTGTTCCCAAGATAGGCTCTGGACCCCCGTGACCCTGAATAAGATATGCTGCTACAGATAATGGATGGATGGATGGGTTAAGGTAGGGGCTGGGTAGGGGTTAAGGTTGTTATCGTTGGGATTAGGGTTATGCCCATACAAATGAATGGAGAGTCCCCATAAAGATATGAGTACTTTTTTTGTGTCTGTGTGTGAATGTGTGTGTGTGTGTGTGTGTGTGCATGTGTGTGTTAGCTATGGGATGGTCCATTAACACAGACGATGAGTCAGAATTACTCCTTGTGAATATACAACTTAAAGGGAAATTCACTGTGCTGAAATGTAAGAAACCGTCTGTGAGTAACACTGGAAAGCAAAAATAAGCATAAACCCAGAGTTTAAAAGGCATTTTTGACTCAGGAAAGTCAAGTTGAAATACATATTCAGAGATATAATGTCAGCCTAATTTATAAATTGTGAACATTGTATGCATATAAATTCACCTAAGTATGAAATATTGAAATGGCACTTTTATTTGAATTTAAGCAGCCGCTGGATAAAAATCCGAATCCAAAAATTGTTATACGTATTTGGCGGCTGTGAGATGGGAGAACAAGCCTGTCAGTAGGCCGTCTACGACTTCAGAGCAGATGGATGGCATGTGACAACACTGCAACAGGGAATATAAATCATAGATTTAATGATACCAGAGGTATAATACACTGCTCATAATCTTGAAGTATAACATGATGGTAACACATGATGTATTTAGATTCTATTCAGAAGCACTTGCTGGGTTTTCATGGAAGACCACCTAATCCTTATAAACCTGACTGGATGACAAGACAAAAAGCCTGGCGGTTAAAACTAGAGAGAATGACTTGTGCAGAGGAGTTACCTCTTACCTCTTAAAGGGGCAGTTCCAAAACTGAACAAAATAGGTGTTTTGGTGGGCTTAAGTGCAATCAATCCATCTAGGTTGTTCTGCTGGGAGATGCCTAGCATTGGAGGTATTAGGCATAGTAATGTCGGTCTTCTCTCAAATATAACAGGAGTGACTGGTTTTGTTTCTGTGGTGAATAAAGCGCCAGAAAAATACATTTGAAAAAATCAGCAGCAATGTTTTTAACCAGAAATCATGACCTGTTATTGGTGGTAATCCACAGACTTTCTAGTGAGCAGTATAATGTAGGAACTGTTTTCTTCTACTGAACTCCACACACCAGTCGTATCACTCCGCAGCAGACATGAAGACACGCGCCCCGGCGATGTCTTCTCCTCAGTGAAATTACTGGCGTGTGGAGTTTATTTGGGGTGAATTGCCCCTTTAAGGCTTATTCATACTTCGGTGTTGAGACTATGCCGTGACCCATTCATGTGGTATGCGCCATGGCGAGCACTGATACTGGCATGCTGGCATTTCTGTGTCCCTCAGCAATTATTCTGCCAAAACGCTAGGGTATACATAGTTTTGAATGTCGCATCATTGTCTTCCCACCCAGGATATATCTAATTGTTGAATCTCGCAATTAAAATAGAAAAAAAAACAAACAAACATGTAACAAAGTATCCATTTATGGAGACCTGGTTATATTTGTGTTGCTCCAAACTTCCCACAGACAAATTTGGAAAAATGTCAAGCTGTTACAAAGGCACTTTTTAGGCAATTTCCCCTCTAAAGTTAGTGTTTATACTGCTTTTTATGTTTTTTTTTTGTCTTTTTTTTGTCTTGTAAAGTATGAAGTGAAATTGGTGCCATCATCCTGAGCGTTAGTAGACCTTGTTGCTAAGATGCCTAGGGTGGGTTATTTAATGCTAGATATAAATAACACTTCAGTGTCAATCAGCGATATAAGTAAACCTGGGATGTATACTTTCTTCGCTCCCAGAAAAAAAAACAAATGCTACCAAGTTAACCAATCACAGTTCTTACGGTCGGCATCGCCGTGACATGTAGTTACATTAATGGAGAGGAGTATATCAGGCTATGGCATAGGGTCCACAGCTACACCATACTTACAGTGATGATTCGACACAAGAGTGTAAATCAGCCATTAGTCAGTTACTACTTATTCAGGAGAGCATGCAGAGGCGGAGCCACAGGGGCACAAGCCCCTAGCTGAAAGCTGATTGGCCCCTGGAGTGCTCCCTCCCCTGTCACACAGTGATTCAAAGTATATCATTGGCCAATGACAAAGTTGACCCCTATCTATGAATTATGGCCTCTGTTATGCCCCTCCCACCTTAAAAAATTCCAACATGCTCTTATTACTGTTTCCAACACATATTTATACTACAAAGTGGATTTATAAGGTAACTTCCTTAAAACATCACTTTGAAACACTTGTAAGAATTGTGTAACAAAGTAGTTATTTAAGGATAGATAAAAATATCAAATGTGGCTGTCCATGATCTGGAGGCTCTGTTTTCCTGCTCCCTCTGCTTGGAGTGAAGGGATGACATGTGCACATGTGCTTCAAAGTTACCCCTACGGCGATTTCGTCAAGACCCTTTTGATGGGCTTTAGTAAGGCGTGTTCAGGAACAGTGAGTGTGGAACTGCTTGTTCAGACAGTGATATATTACATTTGACAGGAAGTCCTAAGGAGGCATCGCACCCGGCAAACTCCCACTGGCAAGGGTTTCCATATTCGCCCAAAACTGAAAAAAAGGTGATGCTGATTAATAATTTAACACGCAACAAAACGGTACTTTTGTGCTGGATGACGGGCGAGCTAATGCGATGTGGCAGCATTTGTGTCAGGGCGCTTGATGAATGGCCGGGAAATGACCAGATTATCCTGTCGAAGCATTTAAGAGAGAACCTGCTCAGGGCCAGCAATCCCTCTGAAAATTCGGAGAGATTAATCTGGTGAGTGTTTGTGTTTAGGAGAATTACCCTGCTCACATCTGAGGGTAGTACTCTGCCCGATGCATGACCTTGAGGTGACTTTTCAGCCATAGGTGCTGAGATACTCACTGTGGAGATCTATCGGCCGTTTAATAAACGTCGAGTTCTCTGTGTTGTATTTCACTGGATTTTTCAGATTTTTTCTTTTTCTCTGGTGAGCGATGTGGCTCGGGGTGAGTCACGAGGCTGAGGTTATAGCCGCGGGGTTGGTGCTGAAGCTTTTCGCTCAGCTCCCAGCTCATGCCTTTCGAGTTTGGAGAGGCACCACGTCCATTAATATCTGCCAGACGTGTCCTTCTGCTAAAGATGCCCTAAGGAAGGTTTCTGTGCGAAGCTGCATTGGGCGCGCGTCACCACTCCTGCTTGAGGGCCCTCTGTCTCACCGAGGCTTACACGCTCCCCCGCTATAACCAACGCCCAGAATTCATTTCGGAAATTACCCTTGGAATCAATCACCAGCGGACCTGGCTACCATTTTCGAGGCAGATGTTGACAGCAGCCGATGAGAATCAAAAAGGTGAAAGATACAGCAGGAAGGCAAGGGGGGGTGGTATTTTTTCCATGTGTGGCTGGCAAATCAACACAATATCATTGCTGGGAGAGGACTTGTACAGAAACCACGTAGTATCCATCATCTGCTTTCCTTAAGCTAGAGTGAACTTTAACACATAAAAATGATCCTAGTTTAGAATCACAGATACTTCTTATTGTCTTATAAGTGCTTCAATGCTTTAGTTTTTAAAAGACTTTGATAAAAGCTTTATTAATTTTGCACTAAATTCCTTGATGGTATAAATAAGGATATACATTTTTTTTGCCCTGTAAGGTCCACCTTGATAATTAATTAACGTGTAGCTAAAGAATGCAGCACCCTGCTGGGTTGGTCAGACGAGAAACAATTTTGTTTTAATACTTATGACAGACTTAAAACCCAATTCATAAGCATGTATCTATTAAGATGTAGCATAGGGCTGATGGACAGGGAGGTAGATTTATGAGCCGGCTGATGGGACCTCGTTGTCGCAGGAGAGAGCAGTGCAGACAGGCTGCAGGACGCCCCCGTCAGGGCCGTCAGGAACCCACCTCATTTCCATTTTGATAGAGGTGGCAGGATAAAAAGAAAGCCATCACTCTGCCCCACCGCCATAAGCTCATTCTATGCTTATTTATTTTTGGAGTGAAAAGGAACCTTTCCTTTTCAGAGCAAAGAGAGGTTAATTTGTTTTCCACTGAAGGAGCAGTCATATTGCAGGGTATACAGTGGATAGCTGGACAAGAGGGTCTGGGTGTATAATGCTGGTCCCAGAAGATGCTGCTCTGAACCAAATGGAAATGGGGGGGGGGGGGTTCAGCCTTTAAAAGTCACATGAATCCATGTTTCTTTGAGATCATTACGTCAAAATAAGCTCAGCCCGCACACTGCAGCAACGCAGCACCCGACAAGACGAAATCAAACCCAAATAACTCAGTGGCATGATACGCCTGCTAAATGATAGTGAGTCATTTCGCTTCTCGTCCTTCTGGTGAGTCACTTTCAGCGTAGCATAAGAGTAGTGGAAGCATGCAGCTTTGGTGATTCTCAAAGGGGGACGACGAACACCAAAAAGTGCAGGAAGTTCAAAATCAGTCCTGAGTAAGACAAATCACAAGCCCAGATCACATGCAGAAATGAGAAGCAAGAGTTCAATACAGGTTCAATACTCACACAGAGCCTCCTTCACTGAAGCTCCATATATTTCCCTTAGATTAATGAATGGTGTCATTAGTATTATAGGGGACGGAGCATAGTCTGGATGGGCGTGGCTTCTGGGACTGCAGATTGGAGGGAGCTATCAGAGTCTTTACCAGTGATGTAGCCATTCTCCACTGTTTTTAAAAAGAACAGAATACTGCTGGTATTTATTTCACCAGCAATCTTAGTTTCAGAATCATATACGTCTAATTATGCCACAAGCCTCCAACAACCACCTAGAATCAAATGTCCTAGAAGTGTAGACTGGACTGCTGGTTTCGGGCCGGATGTGATCCTAAAAAGCAATCCAGCCCTGGGTGTTGCTGCTTTTATAGCAGTGTGATGCCCACATGACACGCAGCCCAGATATTCCTGCGGGCCGTGCCTCTTTTGTGACTGCCGAGCTCAGCAGTTAACACACGTGGGATGATGGTGTCACATGACTGCTACCATTTCTAATTATGCTCTGTCCAAGCTTTCCATTTGCGAATTGATGCATTTAGAAGTGATGTTGTGGCAATTTACTTAATTGTAAGCTTTAATAAACACATTTCTCTGGCTCCCAGAAAGGTTTTTTTTTTTTCTAAAACACATTATGTGTTCAGTAGTGTTTCCTCTAGGTCCCCCATGACATGCCAGTACTTGTGTCGTAAATAAACACTAAAAACACTATTCATTTTCACACACACTGTGCAAGGATTCCAGCTGAACACAACACCCATCACATTTGTATAAGCACAACTACTATCATATCATGTAGAGCTCAACACCATCAGATCCCAATGAGCTCAACACCATCAGATCCCAATGAGCTCTACACCAAGGTATCCTGTTGGACTCAGCACCATCACATCCTGAGGAGTTCAACACCATCACATCTCAGACAGCTCAGCACCATGACATACCAGTGGAGCTCAACACCATCACATACCGGTGAGCTCAACACCACCAAACCCCAAGGAAATCAACGGCATCACATCCTGAAGGGCTGAACACCGTCACATCTCAGAGATCACAGCACCATCATATACTAGTGAGCTCAACACCATCACATCCCAGCTAGCTCTACACCATCACATCCCAGAGAGCTCAATACCATGACATCTCAGAGTGCATAACACCATCACATCCCAGAGATCTCAACAACATCACATTCCGAGGGGCTCAAAACATCACATCTCAGAGAGCCCAGCTCCATCATATACCAGTGAGCTGAACACCAGCTCAGCACCATCATATGCCAGGGAACTCAACAACCTTTATATGTCCCAGAGCACTTCTTCTGCTTAGGGACACTTTGGGTGGGAGCAGGTGGGAGAGGCAGGGACATTGGAACAGAGAACATCTGTGCCCCCCACCAAACAAGGTCCTCTCAGGGGCGCAACGGCGGCTGCTTGGTCCAACATTTACAGCGGGAGCCATTCTTCCTGCGTGGTATCCCTACTTTTGCCCTTCTGGTTTTTATACCCTGGTGCTTGAAGCAGACACTATTGTTACTGTCAGTCTGATGCAATGGTAACGTAAAGTGGACATTTTAATGTGCATCAACTATATTACAAACATGCCGAATAACCATTAAAGATGTGGATATCCTCCATTGTCACACCAGGCTGTAGAAGCTTTCAGTCTGTAATCACCTTCACCTGCAGTTTCTGCCCGATTGATTCCCTATTTGTTCGGTCCGGTTTATGGTGCTGCTTAACACCTTGGTTCCCATTTTCCCATCCCCTAATATTGTTTAGTTCTTTGAACACCTCGTTTACGATACTCTCTACAAATGAATCCCGTTTATGTTCTGCCTCACCTCACGGTCAGTGGCCCCAGTCCCCTCTGAGTACTAGGAGGCTCGCTCGAAGAGGGTAGGGCTGACAGGCAAAAGGCCTGGCCACATGGGTATGCACAGTTTGAGGCATGACCTTTTTCCTGTGACAGTGTATCTAGTTTCTATAGTTATATATGCTTTAAATCTGTCCCAGTGTCGTGACAAGGTTGAATGTCGGTTAACAGTATGTGTCAGTACGATCTGCACTTTGACGCTGAGCAGCATGACGCAGAGTTCAAACGCGGCTGAATGTTCTGAGTCTGCAAGGCATGTTCATCCGACATGAAAATGGGGAAATTATTTGACATGTCAAGAGGAATACAAGAGCATATGAATAAGCTGCATCAACAGAGAGGAAGAGCTCACCAAAAGGGACGGACAGACTCTTGACTGGGTAATTGCTAAACACCACAAAATAACGGCTGCCAATATTGCTACTGAACTGAACTGGAGCCTCTCTGACCCAGTCGAAACAAGACCAGTACATTGTGTGCTTCACAAAGCTGGAATTCAAGGGTAGGCTGTTATTGACGTCTCCAAGGTCAGATGCATTGAGATGGAAAACTTGGTGTAAGGAGTATAATCTGGACCCTTGATCAATGGGAAAAAGTAACACGGTCACCCTTTTCTGTACCTACGGACTGGTTTACATTTGAAGTGAGCCAGTGGCTGCCTTGAACCAACAATAGCTATTGGTAGAGACAACAGTCTTATGGGAGTCATTAGGTCTGATGTTTGCTCTACATTATCATATAATGGCCATGGAATGTGAGGTCATTTTATGGGACCAGTTGTTCCCTATAGTGCAAACACGGTTCCCTCATGATAGCGTGATATTCCAAGATGATAATGCCCCCAAACATACTGCTTTACAAGTGGCTTTTTAAAGACCAGTCATCAGATACAGACATCATTTCACATTTTCACCTCCTTCATCTCTCATAGAACTGAAGGTTTCTTTTGTTATTTTCTTCAAGTCCAAAATCCATTTGCACACAGCTCAGGATTTGTATGGTAGAATTTGAAGAAGGATTCCATATATTCAGAAAGTGGTGGCTTATAAATTCTTGATATTTATATTCTTTCTTTTTTTTGTCCACACCTATACTAGTAACAGGGGCAGACTAACTTCTTTGGGGGGCCTAGGCTTACATGGGTAGAGGCCCCCCTAAGTGGGCCATTGGAGATATTTTTGGAGCCAAAAGATAAACATGAAGGGAATTAAAAACAATGGAACATCAATAATATGCAAATCAAAGCACAGAGTGCCAGCAGTAAAACTTACCGATCAGGCTGGGGGCAAGAGTGCTGTTGGTAAAACTCACCAATCGGGGGAGGGGGCATCATGTCAGCGGATCAATCGGCCAAGTTTAAGAAGTATATCCATTGCATCTTTTGCTAAGGTTTGTCCTGAATTTTTGCATATGCTCATTAAATTTTCTTCTCTCCACATCCATTCACAATTTGTATACCACTCTAGCAGGATAGTATCAAAGACACAGGAGATTTAATGTCAGTCTTGTATCTTTGCACCATTTTCTTCTTCTGCTAGGCTGCTCTGTGCCAGTTAACTTGGCAGTGGACAACCGGTAGACTCCAGTGGTAAAAGAAAACTGGATAGTGCGAAGTCTCATAGTAAAATTGTCCATTACAGCTGGGACAGGGGCAAGTTTATCTATCCTGCAAATAACAAAAATACAAATAACATCCATGTTGCTATCATTTAAATGATCATATTGTTATATCCTTAAATGTAACTACTGGATATTCTGTCTTCATGGGGGCCCTAGTTATTAAGAGCCCCATACAGCTAGTTGCCTTGCCTAATGGTAATGTCCACCTCTGATATTTAACCAATGAATAGGATATATTATTTTTTCTTAAACTATTAGAATGCTACACCTATTCCTTCCTGACATGAACTGATCATTGTTTTGTTCTAATATGTACTGAAGGTGTGCATTCAGGTAATTAAGTTTTGACTGTGTCTTGCTCTTGGATACACCATGGGTTGAGAGGATGCTTCTTGGCTAAGCTTTGTGTGTGACTTCCAAGACACTGTAGATGATGGCAGTTCCCTTTGTTTGCAAAATGCAGGCACATAAAACCCTGCAGCAATCCTTTGAAAAAAAAAAAAAACGTGGTGTCGGGGCTCTCGGCATTGTGAGAAAAATCCCTGTAGGAGAATGTGTCTGTTTTCAGCATCCATCATGCATTCGAAGGGCAGACAAACAGCAGAACAGCTTCGGTAATAAGGACTCATTGAATCCACATATAATTATGGCAAATGCTGTGTGGTCAGCAAACCCTGCAGCCCTGTCAGCTTTATCAGCACGGCGACGTTACGGAGGCAAACTGCGGAATGTTCCACCGTCAGTATGTCGTCAACAAGACACGCCATGCAATAAAAAGTAAATGTACTTCATATTCATAATTATCATCGTTGCTTTTATTCAGCTGTTTTTGTTCATTTACTTCTTCCCACAGGCCAGTAGGTGCTTTGTATATGGACGACAAATCTGACTGAAATTAATTAATCAATCAATAAATCTTTGGCACAAGCAAACAAAGAAATAAGCAGATAGATAGATAGACCTTCCCACAAATGAACGAATGAATAAATATGTTGCATAAATAAGTATTTGTTTTTTATTTACTTGTGCCAACGATGTATTTATTTATGTCCAGGTTTATTTATTTATTGATTGATTCCAGATTTATTTATTTATGGATTTTTTTATGTGTGTTAATGCGATGGGCAGCCCACAAGAGTCAGCGTGACATTACTTGATTACGCAACATCTGTGTCTATAAAATCGCAATTTAAGCACACCAGTATGTATATAGATACTCCTCACTTAAGAAGCTACCTGTTTACCGACCGCCCGGACTTACGATCGGCCGTCGGTATTGTCCGCTGTACGGGAACTTTGGCCGTGGAAGCGGCAACACAGCGTCTCAGCGCCAAGCAGCTTATCTCTCATCAGCCTGTCTCAGTGTCGGTCTCAATGTCAGTCTCAAAATCCCGCAGTCCGTCAGTATTCCCTAGTACTAGTAAATCTCCAAGGCTGCATAGAAAGCCATGGATGGTTTCCTCGGTTTTGTCGGAGGCTTGGCCTGCGCAGCTGGAGTGTCAGTGGGGAGGCGGCAGGCACGGACGTGGAAGCAGCGTAAAATGTTGTTGACCAATTTGATGAAATCGAGATGCAAATTAGAACAAAGTTATCAAGTTGGAATTTCCTTTAGACCTTTTCTTTATTCAGAATAATTAAAAACGATTACCTGTATTTGCAAACCTACGTAATGTAGATTAGAGCTGATTTCCTCTGTTCTGTTTATTACAGTATGCAGTACACTACTGTATAAAGATTTTAAATATTTTAAGATAGTGCAAGGGTGACATTAAACAATATCTAAGCATGGATGGCACAAACCCACTACCAGTACAGTATGCCTGAAATACCGGTAAGGAGCGGCTCCTCGCTTAGCAACCAATTCGCTTAAGGACCAGGTCGTAGGAACGGAACTCGGTCACTAAGTGAGGACTGACTGTATTATTGAGGGTCTCATTATACCAAACCAAGAATATGCAACCAAGAAATGGTGGCCGCATTCCTCAAACGGCATCCAGACAAAATAAATAAATAATAAAAAAAAAACATGTCGGCGAGGAGTTCACGTCTCCGCCCGGGTTCCATGTGTGTGGAGTTTGCATGTTCTCCCCGTGTCGTCGTGGGGTTTCCTCCGGGT
>JAAGVU020000035.1:17807500-17820046 GCA_011763525.2 Mormyrus iriodes | reverse complement strand
AAAAACATGCTGAGGCTGATTGGAGTTGCCAAATTGCCCGTAGGTATGCCTGTGTGTGTGAATGGTGTGTGAGTGTGACCAGCGATGGATTGGTGCCCCATCCTGGGTTTTTCCCTGCCTTGCGCCCACAGCCTCCGGGATAGGCTCCGGACCCCCCGCGACCCATATGGAATAAGCGGTCATAGAAAATGGATGGATGTCGGCGAGGCCAGTCTGCCTTATTTGTTTTATATCAAGCCACAACGCTAGAGGGCGCACTATGTTTTCAATGCAGCAGACCAACATACAGAGCGGAGATAAGCGTATGGTAGTCAGTGCGCATCATTTTAATATAGGCGATGAAGGCTGTTTTTAACTGTATGTTGCTCTTTAGACTTCATTTGAAGTGTGCGGCCTGCTAGTGTTCATGCTGCTCAGTCACCTCCGTTCGCACAGCAGATGGCGGTCTCCATGCGGAAACCGCAGCGTGGCTACAGACAAGCTAAGACAGCTAGTCTACCAGTTAATGGTGCCTGGTTTGCCCGCCTGGCCAATAGTCCTTTAGAAAAAAGGCTAGGGCTGCCCACCATATTAACATACAGATGAAGAAATTCTTTAAAAAAATAATCAGGAAACCCGTAAATAAATGAATCAATAAATAAATACATCTCTGGCATGAATGAATAAATAAATATTTATCATTCATATATTCATTTATTCAACAGATTTATTTATCATTCATTCATTTATTTATGGTGTAGGATTTATTTAGTATCTCTATTTTTTTATTTCATATTTATTTTGTGTTAAAGATTTGTTTGTTTGTTTATTTATGTATTTATTTTTAAGCTACGTTCTGTCCTCCATACTGATGTTTCTTTAAGCTGATAAGGACAATATTGAAGCTGTCAGGGTCACCGCCGTTTTATGCTGTCTGAGCCTCCTCAGCACAGAAAGCTAAGGAGGATTGAGTCTATATCCTTCCAGCAGGACAGGCTCTGGGTTGGCCGATTTGCCATTCAGGATGCCCACTAACACGTTTATGTGAAAAATGACTCATATTAAAAAGGGTTCTTAATGCAGGCTGCCTCATAAAGGAGTGTAGCTGGAAATCAGACACCCTCAAATTGAAGTAGACGTCTGGCCCGCTGACCTAGGTGTTCTCAGTTCCCGGTGCTGATCCGTGGAAAATATTCCACTGGGCTGTGGAATACTTGCTGTTTTGGGCAGGGGTTGGATGATTTCTAAAAATAATCAATATTGACAATCATTGCTTTTTTAAAGAACCAGTTAACCCCTGTGTTATTTTGGGGGTCAAAGTGACCTCAGTCCATTTTCAAAATGAGGATAAATTCTATAGAATCTAGAATTTAGAACGGAAGAAGTAAAATACACAGGGGTTAAGCCTATTAAATTTATTAAACAATGCAAAATTTGCACCACTCTGATGCCTAAATTCTCACCAGCACTGACCATCTACTTTCACTTCTATTTGCACTTTATGTATGGAAGTATGTTGTCTGTATTGTACTTGTGTCAATATTCTACTTTTTCTTCATTTAAATTTGCACAAACCACTGTATTTATCACCTGTCTTGTGTTTATGCCTCTCTGTTATGTACCTTTGCCTTGCATTTATTCCCTGTCTGTTTATAGCCTGGTCGTTAGTTGTCCTTTGTGATGGTGTGTCCAACTGTAGCAAGCTGTGCCAACACAAATTTCTACCCACCTGGCCGTGTGGCAGTAAAGAATCAGATTCTGAATTAAATGTGTCCCGCAGATCTATACCCCACCAGCCTTGCTAGAGTTCCTACCCCTCTTGTGAATTACGCGATCGTTCTGGATTGAAAAGTGAAATTTGAACCGATACGGGACATAATGTTATCACAAATTTTATAGTCCCCCCACCCACACACACACACACACACATACACACTCAGCACTAGGACTGCACAAATTCTCCACTCTGCACAAATGAGCTACATGTCTGGACTCATCCTCTGCCTTCCCCCTGCCTAAACCCCCTCTTGCATGACCTTCCTCTCCTCATCTTATCATCTTCAACCCAAAATGGCGCCTGTTTCAATTTTGCTGCAAGTTTGTGACCCAGAAAATGGCTTCAACACAGTGAATAGAAAAAAAGCTTCATGTTCTCACACTGAGCATTTTATGCCCCCCCCCCAAAACCTGCCTACAGCCTCCTACCTGTCTCTGTCGTCTAATTTCCACTCTACATTTATCTAATTACTGCCTGCCACCCAACCCTTATCCACCAAATGCAAATAACCCAAAGTTCATATTCACAGCCGATGTGTGATGACTCTAAGGACTGTTCACTTCTTCATTAGATTTTATAACTAGCGGGTGAAAAAGGTAATTTAACTGCATATAATTGAACAAGTGGAGGAGGGTATGGAATGTGCTGTATTTAAAGGGGGCATAATGAAAACTGTAAATTCATATATGTTGATGTTTACAGAAGGAGTCTGATGTTTTGTTTCTCGCCAATAGTCTTATAGAATTTCCTGCTATCTCCTCCCTGGATTTTATTCTGACTGCTCCTTACCATTTCATACCACTAAGGATGGATGGGAAAATGGAGGAGAAAAATATTAAGTATAGGGAAGGAATTCTGCGTTCTTCATTTAAGAGAAAACAGTTTTCAGTGACATCGACAATAACAGCAGCACTAATGATTTTCAGAATACATAATTTTACTCGCTGGCACTGATTCTTGGTTGACATTTTTAGGTCATTTTATCACAATTGAAGGTCATTTGTTTGTTTGTTATTTCCATAAAGCTGGTTCAGTATTGTGTCTGATTCCTCCTTTTTCATGAGTGCCTGTAAATGGTGTCCTTAATTTCTTTCCTCACCATATTTGATTTCTTGTTGAGGTCACACGAAACTTAGGATACAGGACAAAGTTTTCACTTGGGAAGCTGCCATCAATCACGCCACTGGCTGAGACTTTGTAACATATCAGTCCTTATTCTCCTACAAATTATTCTGCCCCCAAAGAGTGCTTTCAACTATTTTTTTCTAGGTTAAAAATGCACAAAATTAGCCCACCACACAGTCGGATGTTAAACTCAAGGACGTTTCAAGAGGAGCACTCAAAGTGGGCTAGGCTGGCGATGGCTTACATCCAGCTAAGCCTGAGACAACCTGTCAAGTGCTGACACAACATTTGTCTGAGTATCACTCGATCCATGATAAGGGCGGAAACATTTTTTATACACATACTATTTTATATAATGCCATAAAGGGCTTACAGTTGGAGAACACAATCATTTGAGGCTCCATGTGTAGTTATGTGATTTTTCCTTCCTTTTAGCATGATAGGACAACATGAGCATTTTCAGCAGACACAAAATGTCACACTCTGGTCTGGAGAGTACGTATTTATATAGGCAGGGAGACTCTGTAGCCATTTTATATTATACCATATCCAGAAGTAGACCACTGTTATACCCACTATATTTCTGTTATTACAGAGCAAAACTTATTTACGTCAACTACTACACCATCGTGGAAAATAGTAGGGGGCTGTCTGACAAGCCAAATTGCAATGGGGCCCCTGATCATGATAATAGGCTCCTACCCATAGATCTTTGTGATGCCACCTCAGAACTCTAATGTGGACTCAACACTGCAGTTGGCACTGTATTCTTATATGACCAGCTACCAAAAGGAGACCTATCTGTCCTTTTAACCAGCGTCAATGTAACAAATATCAGTTATGGTTATGGTTTGGGGTGGATCATAAAATACAGACACATTTCCACTTCCCGCCTGGGTTTTCGATGTTAGAAAGTCAAAATAAAAAGGTACAATGTGAGGATAGGAAAGGATAAGCACTGTGCCATTAATAATTAACGCCCACAGCCATAAATCACACTTTAGTTTGGGTTATCGGTTTGTGCCGGAAAGCTGTATTTCCTGCTGGCTTTATCATACCCTGATCTTATCGTGCTAATTCTTGTAGGATGAGTTTGATGAAGCTGAACAAACATTTCACAGTCACTTCCCTTGTTCACGCTTCATCATCTCCACTGCGAAATTCAGGACGAGTTATGCAGCTTCCGAGCGATCAGGGCCATGGGGTGTAGGATGCCGGCCCCTGTCTTCAGGGAGGGTCTTCCTGTTTTATGGGAGCTGTTAACTACTTCATTAGGAACCATTTGATTGTGTTTCCCATCCAAGTACGTAAGTCATGGCTCCATAAAACCTCGATGACAGACACCCAGCAGGCATTGCTGGAATAATCTTTTTTTCAGGAATACACAGCAGTGTAATGAATTTAACTAAGAAAAGTTGAATTTGTTTACTAGACTCTAGGGTAGGCCGTTCTGGTCCACTGGCCCCGCAGGCCGCAGAGTTACTTTTCAATTAGCGGGCCATTTTCCAGGTAAGAGGTTTTACTATCTTGATAAAACCAATTAAGATGGAATGAAAACTCTCCATCCTGCAGCCCTTGAGGAATTTAACAGGCCACCTCTGAAAAACACTGGAGTATTACTCTAACTGGTAGGACAATTTCACCTTGTCTTCAAAATATGTGCAAATGGGGACTCTGTAGAAATACAAGAAAAACCTGGGGAGGAGGGGTCACTGATGACCCCTCAGGTTGTATATGGCCTTTCAGGAGTATATTCCATCCTGCTTGAATGTTACGGCATGGTTTAGTCTGCAGAAGATCAGATCAGATATTTGTGGACCTTTAATTTGGTGGCCACGTCTGTATGATGATTTCTTAAGGAAGGAGACCTTGTTTGGAAGCAGGTGCCAGAGTAATTAAGGATTTGGATTTGTGTCAAAGAGGTTTTAAGTGCAAGTCTCAAGTAGGGAACTGCTGGTGAGCAAGGTGTTTAAGTTAAAAAGCTCTGCTAAGCCTCCAGGTGTATAAATGGATATTAAAGTGTCATTTTAAGGCAGTCAAGTCACGTTGGATAAAAACGTCCCCTAGGTCAACGACAATGTAATTGTCCCGTTAACCCCAAGGGCTGGGTGGCTTTGAATATTAACCAAAAAAGACAGGTCAGGCAACTAAGACAGCCAAAACTAAAGCTGAGGAAAGGCAGTGATTTCAGTGGTACCTGTTCATGTTAGCTACTCGGGACAGGCAACAAAGAACTATTATCGGAATAACATCTTAGTTTTACTCACATTCATCCCAATGGGATTGTGGTTATTGTTGTCTCACTGATTTGCTAACTATAGTGTTTATTTTAGTAGTGGGGATGTTAGTATTTAATACTCACTACTATAACTGGCCATGGCATCTGCCTTGACTTTTCGTTATGAATGGAGGGGAAAATATGAGCATGGCGGATGGGGGATGGGCAGGTGGTGTTGTCTGTTCTCCATAAGTAATGAATGCTAATTGTACTGTATTGCTTCAGTAGGGCTGGTGCTGTGGGCACTGTGCGTTTAATGTTCTGGGATCATAAACTATATGAACTAGTGTGAGAGATCATAACATTGTGAGGGGTGAATGCTTAACACTGCAGTGCAGAAATTAAAAGGAAAAAAAAGAACATGAATGTGATGAAGGATATCACACTGTTTCATTGGTGTTTCAGAAGACATTGGGGTCATTTTAGGTCTTTAGTCAATTCAGCAAATTGATCATTTGCAAGCCGTTATTATGAGAATTATTATATATAGTATTATGGTGAGTATTATTATTATTAGTAGTAGATGAAGTAGCAGAAGTATTAGTCGTAGTATTAGAATGTTGGACAGTGACAGAGTAACTAGCACTGTTGTAAGGCAAACTGGAGTTGCCCAATTGTCCATAGGTGTGTGTGTGTGTGTGTGTGTGTGTGTGCTCTGCAATGCGATGGTGCCCCATCCTAGGTTATTCCCGGCCTTGTGCCAGTAGCTTCTGGGAAAGGCCCTGGACCCCTGCGACTCTGCATAAGACAAGCACATATAAAAGATGGATGAATGGTATTAGTATTACTATTATTCGGCTGTTGTTGGGATCCCCAAATGGCATCAGCTCGAGCGTGTGCATGTTTTCTACTATCTTCTCAAACTGCAGCCCATTGTCGGTGAGAAGAATGCTGTTTGGCTTTGAGCACTCCCCATGGCTAATGAGCGTGAAGCTCCCCAAAGAAAAGCCAGTGGGATCGAGGCCAGCGTGCAGATTTGGGAGAAGAGCCGGTCAACAGAGGAGGAGGATGACATGAAGTCTGCTCCACATCATCCTAGCTGGGGGGGGGGGGGGGCTCAGCGAATGGAAGGGGTGTCTCCTCAGCTCTTCTCGTCTAGCCGGGAGCAATCCACGCAGGAAGGAACCTTGGCTGCCGGCCACAGGATCCCAGCTTGCTCTTCTTCCTCTGTCCCCCATACAGGTGGCCCTGGACCAGCTGCTGACCTTCACCCCCCCACATTCTTGTTTGGGTTTGAGCCCCCTACTCCACAATCATTTTATTTCATTGCTTGGAATTACTGTTTCGTTCGCTCTGTCTGAGACGTTAATCATGGGCGGCTTGCTTGCCATGAAATGAAGGGGCTGCTTCTTAGCTGTTATGGGCCCTGTCAAAACCTCCAGCCGGTTTCCTCACTACATGGTGTCAGTCTCAGGTACCTGGTACCTGCGAGTCGGCAGGTCAGCCCTGTTTTCTGTTCCTGTGTGTTTGCCTTGTGCTGAAGTTCATTCCTCTACTGCAGTGTTTCCCAAACCAGCCATCGTGGAGCCAGCTGGGAGGGAGCAAAAATTTGAAATCTCTGGCAGGGGGCTTGGAGGGAGCAAAAACATGGACTGACTATGGTCCCCAAGGACCGGATTGGGAAACACTGCTCTACTGTGCTCCATTCCTCCCTGAGTGAATGTTACAGCCCAGTTTTTCATTATTTCAGTGATGCGCCTTTGTAAGATGTTATACATCGTGTCTGCTTTCTTTCTGCCGACATGTTATCTAAATTTCTGAGCACAAATTGTTCTTTTTAGGAAAATGGCAAAACGGGAGTTTGGGGCTGAGCTGCATAGGAGGTTTAAAACACTCGTCCATTTTTCTCGTGTTTCTGTATTTATTATCATTTTTCCTAGGAGCATAGCACACATTCATGAATGATGCATCTGTTTGGTGCTGCCGTCTCCCTGCCAGTCACGGCGATGGCTCCGCACCGGTGTCTGACACGCCTTTCTACTCACAGCGCCTCCCTGCATTTATTTCTGTGACTCGTATTGTCTCCACACATGGCGACATTGTCTTCTGTAGCGGGAAGCTGATACTGTAAGAGGGAATGCAGTGGTCTTTTGGGTCACACAAAAATACCCATCCTGCAAAAATCAAGTCCTCTACTGCTTAATTAATGCCTTTATAAAATATCATTGGCCATCCTGTAAAGGTCAGTTTGTCGTCAAAGTCCACTATCTGTTTCTACAACAAAGGCCACAATCATTAGCAATTATACAGTTGAGTAGAACATTTAGGTTAATAGCTTTCAATAACTTCTTTATACTAAAATAAGAAAGATTTTTTTTCTTTATATATAAATGTTATATTACCTGTGTTCATAGACGCACATTTGCATTCTTTTACAAACAAATATGCCGCACAACTTAAAATATGGTTGAGTTTCTGTGTCTCAGGACAGCTGTGTTTATGATCTGGGAGGAAGTCAGCAGAGGTTTTTAGGCAAGTGCCTCACCTGCTCTCTGCAAAGGCAGTGATGTGCATCTCATTGTGCTGGTAGAGATGCTGGGCAAGGGGGGGACAGCGGGAGCCACAGGTGCTGGAGAAGCCCAGTCAAAGCAACATTCAAAGCCATTAAAGAAGTATAAATATGAATAAGTCATAAAAGAGAGGGACTATAGATCAGCTGATTAAGAATACAGGCTAAGTCTCAGAAGGACGGACCATTCACACTTTCCCATGCAAAACTGATGCTTCATCCACTCAGAGAAGGAAGCGTCAGGGAGATTAAGGAGTACAATAAGGTTCCCTTTCAATGTGATGGATATTAAACATTGCCCAAGTCAAGACAACTCTGTGTTTTTAATATTGTGTAATTAGATTTTAGATGGGGGCTTTAACGTTACTTCCATTCTCTCCCAAGTCTAATCTAATCCATCTGTAGTCTCAGCAACTGGGGCCTGACTTCTTCCTGGCCTGGTGGCCTCTGTGGGTCTCTCCGTGCGGCTCTCTGAGCAAAGGCCCGGCGTGAACATGAACCCACGATGCGCATGGCAGGAACTCAGCTCTAAGTACATTATGCTAAAAATCGTGTTTTAGTGGCAGAAAGTCAAAGCCTCGTGTGCGAAACTGCACAATCAAAACCATTCTTGGGAAGAAATGTAATAAATATGAAAGCATTAGTAAAACTTCAGGGATAATTTGGTCACATGGAGCAAATGTATTAGTGGGAGAAGCGGCTATCATCCATAATAACAATTCAGTTGTCAGCTCAGGGTGCCATGACCAATCAAGGAAACAAAGATGAGTGTTATCGCTTGTAATGTTTCATTTGGCTTTTCATTGCAATTCCCTCATGGGTCAATACATCCTATAGACATCAGTGAAATGCTTACAACTCACAATTCCACATAATCATTCCCTCAAGGGTGGCTTCTCTTGCACCAATTTAGAAGGTACTCTTCCTTGCCCGGACAATCCAGATCGATTTCATTCATTCATCCACCCATTCATTCCTTCATTCATTCGTTTGTTTGTTTGCCCTTTGTGATTCTTACAGTAGCTAGGGTCACATTATCCCTCGCACCATCTGATGTCCATAATTGTCCTTCTAATGCAGGGTTATATACTCTGATGACATGATGACACACATCAATGCTGAGGTACCAAGCCAAACATAAACCCTGAGGCTTTGGATTGTGCAAGGCAACACAAGAAGAACATGCAGACTCCATAAGCACAAAAAGCCAGGAGGCAACCAGACCCACAGACCTGGAGGGATTAGCCCACAGTGCTACCCAGTAAAGCACAAAGTCATAGTCACAGCATCACTGGAAATGGTGACTCTCTCGGTGTCTGGTTACAGTGGGACAAATGGGGACTTGGCAGTATCTGTGACTGGCCTCCTAACTCTTCGGCAATGCCGCTATAGTCCCGCTGCTGTGAGTGACAGAGCAGCAGCGGTACTGATTGGCTGGCCAGAAACAATGCTGATTGGCTGGACAGTAGCTGTGCAGATTCTGCTGTTGCTTCAGATGTGCATTTTATATAGACGTTGTTTCCAGTCTTTGGTGTTACATCAGCCTGTGCTGAACAAGTCCGGGTTTTGGCTCGTGGTGTCGCGCTGGCTGGTGTCTAACATGTTAATTGAAAAATGTAAAAGGTTTAGAGGAAAGACAAAAATAATCAAGCTCCTCTTACTCTGAAAATGGGCTGTTTCGTAGTTTTATAATACTCATAAATTTATCAGTTTTCATTCATCTGGTTTGCATTTTCAGTAATGGTTTCTGGATTATATGCTTCCGAGTCTAACCATTAGTATCATACCTTGATTCCCAGCATGCCTGTAGTTGATAATGTGCATTTTTCCGCTCTGTGAGCCTCTCAGGCAGCAAAGAAAAGAGAGTCTCCAAGGAGTCATGCCATAACATTAGACTGCAATCTCTTCTTTTTGCCTGCAAGGTACAAAGACTTGAGGAAATGGTTCCCTTGCGTGTGTCCAGCCTCCTGCTCTCAGCACTGGGGGGTCCAGTGGCGGGGTTTTGAGTCTATATGATGGTCCACAGCTTCAATAAAGACTGGCACCATTATATTATTATATTATATATAATTTCTTTCTCTTTCCTTTTTGCTGTTTTATTCCTATTCTCTTAATATCATGTAAAGCGCTCTGGGGCGCTATGTGAAAGGCGCTATATAAAAATAAATTTAATTGAATTATTAAGCTGAGACTTCAAGGATGTTATGGAAATAGAGGGAGACTGGGGGAAAAAGCACTTTAAGCATTGTATTATAATCATCACTGTCATCATCATCAAGTACACAATGGTAATATGCATTCCAGGCATTCGTTATATTATCATATTCCAGTTATTTTCCTGTCGTTTACTGTTGTTATTATTATTATTATTATTATTATTATTATTATTATTATTATCCATCTTCCATTAGCATTTATCCAGCACTTGGTCATAATGAGCCAGGAAGCAGGAGCCAGACAGTGCCCACCTGGACGGTGCCAGATGCCGGTCCATCACAGGACACACACTCAGTCACATGCATTATGGGAAATTTAGAGAAACTCCCCTGCAAAACGGTCCATGGCCTGTGGGAGCAGCATGGAGTACCTGAAGGAAGCCGGCATAAACATGAAGAGGGCGTGCTAACTTGGCACACACACAGACAGGGAAGGTAATCAACCTATCCACTGAGCTCTCTACAACGCTGTACTGTATAGGTGCTTGTATGAATGGATGGATGGATAGATGGGTAATATGAATTTTAGCCATTTCAGTTATATCATTGTATTTCAGATATTTCCAGTGACACCCCATTGAGAGAGGATGCCGTTCATTATCTTCCATTTTTCCTCTGTGATGATTTTGAGCTGGGACCCACCCAGCCGCACCCCATCGCTGCGCTGGCTGGGGACAGGCCCGCTGCGGCCTCACCGGGAGAGGCGGCACATTAAGCGTGAATCCGGAGATTGTGCCATCAGGGCGAGCAGCCCCACTGGCTCCATCTGCAATGACATGCCTCAGTTTCACCGCCTTGACTGCAGCCTGAGACCCCTCCGCAGAGTCATTAATGTCCTTGCAAGCCGCGTGCCTGTAACCCTTCACTGTCCTCCTTAACCCCCCACCCCCCTATGTGGTTTTTTAGCAGCCCAGGGAGCAGATATTAGCCCCAAGGAACCTGTTTTTCCTTCATCACACAGCGCAGTAGAGGCTGAAACTGAGTCCAATTATTGTGTAGCAGAATCAGGCTTGTGTGCCATTATCTCTCGCTTGATGAACTCGTCCGAAAGAATACCTAATACCCATTATTATATTCAAAATTCATTTTAACCTTTTTAAATAATAAGATTATGCAGTACGTCTGTAAAAATAATTACATGATGTTTCCATAGACACAAGTAAGAAATGCAATGTGGAAATTGGAGGGAGATATGAGCTTCAGGTCCCATTCCTGAGTGTGTCTCCATGTTCATTCCACTGTGCAGTGCGGAGTGTCACTAATGGCTTCAATCTATCGCGGATGGATGTGTCCTTCCTAATGGACGCGGCCTCCGCCTCCACCAACATGCCATTTGTTTTTCGGTTTCATCTATAGTATTTGTTCAGTCGTGAACTCAAGGCCAGCCGTCACTATTAACAGCTTATTAAAGCCTTCACTGTGGCAGTATTTAACAAGCATGTTGTCTTCAAACATTAGGTGTAGAATTTAAAAGCTAAACAATGATACAAGATCCCCCCACTCATTAAATGACTATTTATCAGCATCAAATAATTTCGAATCCATTGTGTTACACACACTTTGAAGATAAATTTCATTCTCTGTTTTCTGAAATTATTAGGGCAAATCTCTCCAGAAAATTGTGTAATAAATCTAAGGATATTAAAACTTCTGTGCTATTAATTTGAGGGGGAACAAGCATTAGCATATCGAATTCTTTCTAATCCTTAATTTTGTGTTAATTTTCTCATGCCAGGCGAAGGTAGGTAAAGTATTCTAGATGATAATGACATGCGCTGTTGGAATGTTACAAAACTGCCAGCTACTGGCTGTGATCCACACACCAGGAAGCCAAAACTGAAAATGTGTCTTTTCATTCTTACAAAAACAAAACAGGCCTCATTAGGAACAACATGAAATAGCCCAATTTTAGTGGACACCCCTTTTCAGTTAGTCTGTATTTGCCCGTGTCTTAGACGGTCTGCTGAAATTAATATGAAGTGTTCAATAAATCAGGCAGAAAACAACAACTTGTTTAAATGTGTTAAGGAGAATCGAGGACAAATGGAATGATGGTAAACTTAAACCCAGGGCTCATTTTGAAAAGTACTTTGGCACCCTCTAGTGGCGAGTTTTAAAACTTTGGAGCCCGTGTCCCATAAAGGAGGGCATCGTGCTCGTTCACTACAACCTGTTAGGTCTGCGAGGCTATGTGGAAATTTAAGAGCCGGTTGAAATGGAAAATGGAAGAATGTGTCACATACAATACTGCTCAAAAATCAAAGGCAGTCAAAGAAAATGATGTTTAAATGATCTTCATGTTGATGTAAAACCATGATATTATGTCTGTCGAAGTATGTCAGCTTAGCCATTTCAAAACCTATAATAAAATCATCCCAGTTTTTACAGAAATCGTCCAAAACACAAATTTGTTTCTTGACTCAGCTACCAGCACACCTTGTATGAATAATCAATACCTAATCGAGCTATTTAAATAAAATTTTATTAATTAATTGCGCTTGTGGCAAAATTTAATAATTACATAGCATGGCTGAGGTGCCGGGGCAGCATGGTGGTGCAGTGGTTAGCACTGTTGCCACACACCCCTGGGATCAGGGTTCACGTCTGTGCCCGGGTTCCATGTGTGTGGAGTTTGCATGTTCTCCCTGTGTCGTCGTGGGGT
>JAAGVU020000035.1:17771710-17788751 GCA_011763525.2 Mormyrus iriodes | reverse complement strand
ACCTGCTAGCTTTAATGACTCTGGTAACTCTGACCTCAGAGCCCGTCTGGGGACCAGAACCGCAGTGTTTCTGTAGTGCATATGATAACTCTGACCTCATTAGTGACCTCATCTGTAGACACTCGATCTGAAACCATTGTTTCTCTACCATACTGATTTTATTTCTTTTTCATTTCCAGTTCTGTTATATTCCATTTGTTAAATTAGATAAGCCATTACTGTCAGAAAGGAGAACTGGTAAATTCATGGTGGTCTCCTCAAATAGCACATAAAGTTGCAATCTTTCCTCACTAAATATCAACGACAGGTCTCATTATATGTGATGGATATGACTCATAATTAGTCTCAGCCCTGCTCCAGACTATTAACATAAATGTGCGAGAATGTGTTTTCCCCTCATGTCCCATTTGCTTGGCTGCACACCTTCAACATCCCTCCCCACCTGCAGTGTCTGTGGCCTCCCTAATTGACAGATGGATAAAGAAAGACACAGAAGAGCAGGTCTGGCTGAAGTTTTCCTTATGATATGTCCAAAGAGCATTCCCAGCTCAGTGTCCAAGAGATTTGGTTCTCCTACCTAATCTGTGAAAAAATTCCATATTCTGTGAATATCATTGTGTGTTTTCTTTATTTTTAAATGTATAATGTAAGTACAGCACCACCAGTCTGAATATAATGACATAAGTTTTATTTTATTATCATATCCATGAAACCATGTCCCTGCTGTTTCATAATTCTAGTATTGAGATGTACAGCTTGCTTGAAATAAATTGGGGCTTAATTATGTGGACAGCCCATTTTGTGTTAGATTAGCATCTACAGTTTATTATTATCAATATATTCATGCAATATATTTTCATATTGGGTGGCACAAAAAATAATAAATCACACTTCTTGGTAATCGGTTCATAATGAAATCATTGATCAATATTATTTAATGCAAGCATACTATTCAATGTCAAGACCCAATGTAATATGTGAAAAACTAGATTAAATGAATTCAGAATAGTCAGTCTAAAGCTCCAAATGATATTATCATCCCTCTAAAATAGGCAGATGCACTCTTGGAATTTGAATGTAAAAGTGATATCATATATCTAGCCTTTATTAGAATGATGCTTTTGTGAGTTGTCATTACACTAGTTCTGCACACAAGGCTCTGCCTCCACAGGTATGCTGTTGATTAGTCTCCTGTTAGATGTTCATGCTAGTCTTTAAACGATTTAAGTGAAGTAAACAAGAAGCAGTTGTAGTTAATCTGTTATCATCAGGTTGCAAAAACACATCACTACTTTCTACTAACCGTTTGCAGTTATAAGTAGACCTGACTAGAGGTTACAACCTCTACCCTCCTACATAACAGTGTGTGGACACAAGGGACCCATATGTTCAGGGGGGCAGTGTCCTTCCAAGTATACTGCAGCTGCTCAGTCAATTGATAGAAAATATATTAGATGGAGACATACCTGGCAGGGAAGATACCATGATCACAAAGGGGGTTCTCCCAGGGTGAGACTTAGTCATTGCACTGTGGCTGTGCTGACCCCTGCGAATTCCCCAAATGCGGGAATCTCAACTGCATAATTTCTGGTAGTGGGGGACTGCATTTGTGTTTTCCCCTGGTATTTTGTAGTGATGGCCAAATGAAGCTTCATGAACCGTTTGCTGTATTTTCTGACCCCACTAGATTGTGCTCTCTGTTCAAAAAGAGGTAAAAGCATGCCCTAAAGCAAGCCAAGAGCACCATCTAGTGGGGTCAAAAAATACAGCAAATGGTTCATGAAGCTTCATTTAACCATCACTGTTTCATTTTTTTTTTGAGGGGGGCAGGGAGGGGGGACAGTGTGTGGCTGTCCGCAGGCCCTTGAGCGAGCCCCTTAATCCCCAGCTCCACAGGCACCGTAGGTTACTGACCCGTTGCTGTGACCCCAAGCTTGCTCACCAGTATTTCTGTCTGTGTGTGTCTCAGAGAGAGCAGGATGGAGTAGGCGTGCATCATCATCATCATCATCACATACATAATAAGAGGTAATAAGTGCATTCTAGTATCATTTCCGTTTTATTTTATGTTGTAATACTAATATAATATATGTTTGCCTATAAAGAATGCATTTTTGAAAAAGACCAATGTTTGGCTTTGACCACAGTTCCTTTTAATGAATCAGGGAGGAGCAAGTGTGAGATATCCCAGTTCCTTGACCTCCAAGAGAATGTGTTTGTGGAGGAGGCTCTGGGAGCTACTGTGCAGGGCTCCTTTGCTACTTGCGATCTGATGTTGTTTGTCTCCCACATTATTGTATATTAAGATATATTGAGATATTAAGGGTCTCTTAGTGATGTTGGAGCGCAGGTGTTGAACTACCCTCAGTTGGAACATGGATTATTCTATGAGGAAACATCTGAGTAGGGTCATAATTAAAGAAGTTACTTCACAATAAGACCTTGCTAGAGGTTCTGTGTCAGTGCAGGAATTTCCGGTATGGGACTGGAACCAACTAACTGCCAGCTGTATTTCATGTGCAATATGTGGTATGGAACCAATCAAAGTAAACCGCAAAAACTGTAGCAATGACACTCAAGGAGGTACATCCATGCAATTTCCTTCTGGATGCTGGGCAATGTCTCACTATACTGTACACTACACTATAAGTGTAGATCATATTCCAACAGATTTCATGAGGAAAGGGACTAAACTGGGATAGGGTTGGGGTTTGACCTGAACCTAGGTTTTGCGTTAGGAATAGGGTCAGGGTGAGGATTAGAAATCGGTTGGTAGTTTAATCTCAGTCTCCAATATTCCAAATGATAAACTAAATGTGTAAGTCAGGGTTAACTTTTATGATGATGGTGATGACGGTGAAAAGCTTTGAGAAGCAGGAAAACATTTTCACATTTTTAATGGGAACATCGCATATCCCTCTCCTGGGATTTTGCAGGTTGTTTTGGTAACTTCCTAATTTAAACATTCATTAAGCGAAATATTTTTCAGGCATCCTACTTTCGATACATTTTTGCTTGTGCAAAGCCCATTGTGTCCTGTTAGTGAGTTTGTTGGCAAACGGTTTTCAGCATGCTGACACAGGTGCCAGATGATAAATCAGGCCCTAAGAGCTTTTGGTGTGGGAAAACAACTTTGTGACACGTTTACCTTACACAGACTTTAAAATGACACATTTAAAAGCTTTACATTAGGCTACAAATCAAATGCCAGCTTCATACTTTTAATGTGCCTCTTTAAGATATTAATTTCCATTTATATAGTATAAAATTATGATGCTTTTGTTATTTTACCTGATAGTTGCATTTTACTTATAAGCTTTGATACTTTAACTTGGTCAGTTGGGTGATGTCCTTTATATTGTTGTTGTACTCGAGTATTCTTGGTGCTTTGTTAGGTTACCTTGGGCTCAGGGGCAATGCAACCCCCGACTCCTCGAAAAAGGAGCACTTGGCCCCACCGGCTCCTACATGCAATGAGTTGCCCCCAGCTGAGTCTTGGGGGCTCCTTCAGAACTAGGGCAGTAGAGGTGATCAGGAAAGCTGTGTTTTTCTTGATAATGTGCTCTGTGTGGGGGTGGATGTCAATTGAGATGCATTAATATTCCAAGAAAAAAAAAGAACAAGCATTTCCTGCACGAACACTTACGGGCTACTCAGAAAACTTTTAAGGGATGGATGATGTTTTTAAAAGCTTTTGATGTCAGATGACTTCAATGGAAGTATTTTTTGCTTTGTGTAAAAATAGTGCCTGAGTGGCTTGAGTAAATCATTTGGTTAAAAAGCATATCAATTTTGTTTCTCCTGAATAAAGGAGCTATAAGCTAGCCAATAAAATGTATACCTGAAATCTACCATGTCAGTAATTGAAGAGAATTACATTGAAGGGAGTATATCAGACTGAATCTTAATACACATCACTGAGCCCTTAATTGCAAGAGAAAAAAAAAAATGTGTTTGTTTCATTTCCTTTAAAGAAAACCTACTTAACTTCCTGAGGCTCTTCAGTAGTCCAGCATCAAACTCTAACCACTGAATCCACATCATCCACGGTATATATTCCAGTTTTCAAAAAGAGTTTTGGCAAAATATGTAACCATACAAATAGGTCAAGTCTTAAAATGTTAGCTACATGAGTTGCTTCAGTCTGTATGTGTAGCTAAACAATGGGATGGTGGGATTTATTTAAAACCTCAGCGTGAGGAACAAGTAGGAGATTTAGTTTACTGGGCTCCAGTCAGCCTAGCTTGCTATGGCCAAGGAGGCTGATAATGTGGAGCATCATAATAAACAGGAACCAATGACAGCTGCCGTCTCATATCAGTGTTTGAACCCACAACCTTGGACAAATCAAACCACACCCCTTTCTGTTCCCATAATATCTTAGTAACCAATTATTTCTGCCATTTATAACCAACGCACTAATGTAATAAATTGGTTTTGGGCTTTATAGCTGGATCATTTGAAATGGAAGGCAAATATGCTGTAAAATGTGATTGGTTTAAGCTTACTGAAACTGAAGCATTTTCCAGCATAGCTCAAAAAAGTGAGGTGCTGCCAAAATATTATTACTCATAAATGTGTCAGAATCTTTCATATGACTTCATATTTCTTGTATTTGCACATTTAATGCTTCTTCCAATCATGTAGGACAACGATCACACTAGGCTGGTGTTATAGATACAGAGGATTAAATGTGTTAATGGGATGTTCAGCCATTATGTAACGTTAACTGGATATTGACCTTGTAAATCATACAAAGTTGACAAAGGCAGTGATCATGGTCACTCATTTCAGACGGGTTCTATGTGTTTAAACTTTAAGTCTTACCATTCTTTGATTTATGCAAGTTGAATACTGTTGAAAGTTGGCATATAGTGTTTCATGTATGTTTATATGGAATACGTTTATGTTTATATATCAGTTATAATTGTGTGTAGGTCAGGTACTGGTTTTAATTTTGAATACCCTATCTTTGTGCTAAAAAATTATACATTTAACTTCCAAATCATGAAGTTTTTGTCTTGTTTAAGCTCATCAGCCATCCATATACTATCTGACAACTGATAACCCCACCCACTCTGGAGTTCTTGCATTGGATTTACAGAAAAGTTAAATGTTGCGTAAAAGCAGATTGCAGTAGCAGATTTAATTAAGGATGTGTACAGTGCCTGTACATTTGTCATGTCACAAGAGATGAATGACTCTGGGGCAGGCATCAGGGGAACAAAAGGGTTAGGGTTTGGGGAACAGGAAAACAATGAGGACCTTGAGGGGTCAAAATGGGAGGACTAACTCTGGGATGGGTACAGGCAACAGGAGGGCTAATGTTAATGACCAAACTGGGGAACATAGGACTGGGAAGTCTCTATATACAGGACTAACGAGGGACTGATACAATTTTAGTGTTGATGTTTACCACATTAGGGTCGGGGATTACGAACAGAACACAGCTGGGAAGAAACAGGAGGGTTCCAGAGCCCCAGCTGTGACCCCTGCTGGTCATACCGGGGGATGGACAGGATGGTTCATGACAACATCTCCCTGCTGAAACAGCATGACAGAGGACAGTCACCTGTTAAATTAGGTTTTGGATCTGGACTTCTCACTGAAGATTAAGTGCTTTGGTGACCTTAACCGTAATTTGGAGAGGTGTGGTCTTTGGCTTACATAGAACAGGGGAGTTTACGTATTTTCTGGATACCAGCAGAACCTGTGGGAATCCAAAGGCCATCAGTACTTGATGGAGGGCTCGGGTCACAGATGGAGTTCTCGAGGAGTGATGATGGATGATACCTAAGGCCTGGAGGAAATGGGAGGGGTATGGAGAGGACTCTGGGTGCTGCAGGGAAGTCGCACGCTGAGCTTAGCTGTCTAGGGCACTGTAATGAGGGTTGTGATCCCGTCTTCAGCAGGAGATGGCCTTGGCACATTGGGGACTGCTGCTGTAAGTTCCGCTTCTCAGTAAAAGGTGTTTGGTAGAGCTAACTGTCTCAGTAAACAGGAAACAATGGATATATGCTTAATGTATGGAGACTGTGTAGAGCCTGCATTTGTAATGTGACTTGGATTTGCGTTATAAACCCTGCTCAGTGATGACCAAGAGAGCAGGCAGGAGGTAAGCCCTGTGTGTAACGACTTCTTTCTACTTATATGGAACAAGGGCAGCAAATTAAGTTTAATTATTTAAGCGTAATTATTAAGTTTAGATTTGATGGTGTAACCATCCATCTTTGGATTAGCGGACCATTATTCTTCAGTGTATTAATAGAAAGTGATTCATCAGATGCCTGTGTTAATTGTTAATTGTTGCATCTGTGGAAAGTAGATAAAGTTTCATGAGAAGAGAGGGCAGCCATGACCGAAGACAAGGAGAGAATATAGTTTTTCGTGCATGTGCTGTTACATGTTTATCACTCTGTTAGTTTTTGACTGATGCATTTTTAGTTCTATGTCTGTATATTTTTTGGACTATTGATTCTATTTTACATTTTTAAGATAATGGGCAGTTTGTGCTCCAGTGTTTTTCAAATTTGAGATTCTAGTCCAGGAAACTCAGGTATTATTACATGGAGAAGGCAGACAACAAAGAAGTAAGCGGAAGACAAATGGTTCCACAATATACTCTCTGCTGGACTGTTATGGAAGCAATTAAATATCTTCTTTACTGTTGTTTCCATTGCACTTGGTGTCATAACTGTTATAAATTGAGTGCTAACTATTCAGTGTGTAAGAG
The DNA here is from genome assembly GCA_011763525.2 of Mormyrus iriodes. Classification (NCBI taxonomy): domain Eukaryota; kingdom Metazoa; phylum Chordata; class Actinopteri; order Osteoglossiformes; family Mormyridae; genus Mormyrus; species Mormyrus iriodes. The sequence goes on along the minus strand of JAAGVU020000035.1, from coordinate 17,782,018 downwards.
CTCCCCCTAGTGGGCAGAGTGAAAATGCATATCTGTCACGGTGCACTGGTGTCTTAAAGTCACTGCTAAAGAAATGCACTGTATTATCAACACACTGGAATAGTGGCGCACCGGTGTTATTAACAATGTATCCTTTGACAACAATGTTAAACTCAATTATGCCAATGACACTACATTTATCAGACATATTAGATGATAATGTGAAACAGCTACCAGGAAATTAGCAGGAAATTAGTTGGTTAACACCTTGACTAGAGTAATAAGAACTGTGGAACTCCCATTAACATGAATTGTCATGCAACAGACCTACCGGACTGCTTTCAATTCCCTGCTCGCCTGTGTCAGTCCGTGAAATGGGCCACTTACTAAAGACTGAATGGAGTCACACTGAAACATTTCAACATCCACACCGTTTTACCTACAGGGAAAAAAACAGATAAATGCATCCATCCATCCATCCATTGTCTATAACCACTTATTCCATATGGGTTCGCGGGGGGTCCGGAGCCTATCCCGGAGGCTGCGGGCGCAAGGCAGGGAAGAACCCAGGATGGGGTGCCAATCCATCTCTGGGCACACTCACACACCAGTAACACACACATGCATACCTATAGGCAATTTGGCCAGATAAATGCAAATTTACTGAATTTCCCAACGACACTCTAAGTGTCCTTCTGTCTCACTGTTTGGCACTGCAAAAGACCCACTCAGTGAGACAGTTCAGACAGCTTGAGCCTCACAAAAGACCAATTCCCATCTATCTAAAGCACCAGAGATCATTTACATCATTTACCACCAGAAGACAGTAGCACACAGGAATGTTAACCTGAATACGCAAACAATGGGCTCAGCCTTGACTGTGTCACTGACCTTCACAGTGTATGGAAACAGGATTCATTCTGTCTTCCACATGCTTAATATTAGTACTAGAAACTTTTTTCTTGCCTTCCGTGCTTGTATATATCCAGTCATTCATTGGCAATGGGTAACGACACTTACGTTTCGCAGTCCTTCAGTAGCTGAGAGAGTACAGAGTGCAAAGTACAGTATTCTAGCTAATGAGATTTTTGTCTGTAGTCTGCAGTGGCCGTAGGACTTTCAATAGACAGCCGTGCCACGATTCTAATTCCCACGTGACATCGATGTATGGAGTCACATCGGCGTGTTCTCTGGGGTCAAACGATGCAGAGCTGCGTGAAAGGAAGTCAGTAGCTCTGAGTGATGTTTCTGCTAAGCCAGCTGAACAGGAAATGGCGCAAGGCGGGATCTGAAAATAGTCCATACAAAGAAGTTTAACCGGCATGATCTATCTGCCCATTCAGCAGAAGCGTGTGTACGTGAGGAGCCCGTTCGAATATGTGTACCGCAGGAGTGAACCGGAGCATGGTTCTTGTTCATGAATAACCGCAGCGATCCCTTCATCAGCTAGGCTGTAGCTACAGGCCATGGCTCTCCGTCTAAGGAGATTTACCTGGCAGAGAGTTCTGTGCTGTACATGATCGATTCTGCTTGTCTGTCAGCAAGGCTGTATCTTCAAGGCAACAAACGCTAGAGATGGACCTTTCAGTAACTTATCTGAAGTTACCAGGCTGGAAGAACCAAGTAGAAAAAAAAAATTAAAACCCAACAGCTGCAGAAACATTGCAGATAATTCCCTTGTGGCATGTTATGGGAAAATGAGGGTGAGAGTTTATCAAAAGAAGATAACCGGTGGGATGAATCTTACTGCATGCTGGGCTGAAGAAGCAGTTTATAAGGTGGTCAGAACTGAGGGGGAGGGAGGGGGGTAAACTTTAAAGACTGCCTGAGATTAATATTAATACTATAAAAAGAAAACAGAACTCAGTGATAGTGGAACTTGAGAGGACCCCTGTGCTACATACTTCAAAAAGACCCATGATAGCAGTTCTCTTCAAGAAGATAAAATTCCTGCAGCCATTATGAAAATGTCTTTCTTGCAATGTAACACGCTGTAAGGTGATTTAAATCAGTTTGCTGATTGTTGTGGGGTATTTTCATTGTATAACAATTTATAGTCCCAGCAACTCATAACAATTCTGATATGGATGTAAAAAAGCCATCTTGTAGAACACTAGTGTACTTGAGGTGTAATAAAAAGTCAGTGTGTTTCATTAAGAGCTATTGTGCAGGTTTGTTCAATCATTCACTCTGGAGCAACTGAAAAGGTAAGGTTCTTGTTATCCCTGGGGTTGCTGAGATGGCTCATAAATGCCCCCAGAAGTTATCAGACATGCTTCCGCATTTCTTGCGCTTGAGGAATATTTCTGTATTCCCCAAAGAACATCCAGGTAGCGCCAGAGCTACTGGCAAGATGCTGACACAAAATGCAGGAAACATGGAGCTCGGGGGCCAACATTACAGAGGATATAGCTTCAAAAAGAAATAAAAGATTCTCGACAGTCTGTCCACAGCAGACTGCGGCACAAAATAAAGGGAAATTGTAGCTTGGAAACTCTGAGATTTACAGCAAACATAAACAAATAAGCTAACGGCTTCTGGAGAAGAGTGGAACAGAAATTGAAGGGAAGACAAGTCTGCAGGCGAGGCAGAGCATATCCAGCCCAAGGAAGTCAGGATGAGTGAAACAGCCTAGGAGCCATACAGAGATCTGGCAGGGAGAGAGCCTGCGAAATCCACAGCTGATTGGGGGAAAAGGAGGCAGAAAGTAGCAATCAGTGCGAGCCAATTTCCTGAAGATGATGCGGACCATGTGGATCTGACGCAAGACTGCGGGGACTCCAGGGCTTCCTGGTGCTCTAAGAATAAACTTGATGGCTGTACTGGAAAAGTATAAACACTTCTCTCCCAAAGTAATTTTAGACACCGGGCATACACCCATTTTCTATAAGCACTTATCATGTGCAGGCTTTCAGAAAGCCTGAAGCCTATCCCACAATGCAGAAGGCAGACTTACGGCTTGGTGCCGGTCCATCACAGGGCACACATTTGGATAATTTAATCACACAGATTCACCTAAATGCTGTGTTTCAAGGCTGACTAAAAACAGAGAACCAGAATCCAAGCCATGTGTGAGGCCACAGCGCCACCAACTGAGACACGCTGGGATTTACTGCTAAAATAGTCAGGCATATGCCCCATGGCACTAATTACACTTCCCAGCATTTTGAAACTTTCCTGTACTCACTCCCCAGACATAAACTCCTCGGATTTGGGCTCTGGCCTCCACGTCCGGCTGTCAGAAAATTCAAACCGACGAGAGGAAGCAGAACTGAACTAAAGCAGGTGACCTGGCATTCTGGCATTAATCTGCAACCACGGCGCTAATGACAGAGCCGGCACAGCGGAAATGCCTTGCCGATGCAGGAGCAGCTGTCTCCCTGCCTCCCATGGCGCCCTCCCTCCCCCGTCGATATGGGCCACTGTCATGCCCCTAGTGCCAGGCTCCCTGCTACCGAAAATCAGCAAGTGTCCACTTTAGGCCTGGCTCCATCAGCTGCCTTCTCTTAGCATGCCTAATATTACTTATTCATCTATCCATCCATCCATCCATCTTTGTTTATCTTGGTCAGGGTTAATGAGGGGGGCCTGGAGCCCATCCCAGGCAGCAAAGGGCATTAGACCAGGGTACATCCTGGACCCTGGGTAGGATACGAGTCCATCACAGAGCATGTTATATTCTGAAAAGTGGATCCTAACAATGTGGCTGGGTACCAAACAATTCAGTTACACATTTTGTGTTAAAACAAGTTACTATATATTTTTTAAAACACCTGAACAATGTCTCAGTTCAGTAGTAAATGTGCAGAAGACATTACTGTTACCTGTGTTACACATTGAAGGAATGACTTTGTAATCAAACAGAATCATCTCATTTTATCAGTCATCCGTATCATTATGAGAATATCTAAATGAATTTTGGCTCAGCGATTCACAGGTTAACGGGCTGAGTCCCATCAAAAAGGATAGAGGGAGTTTAATGACCTGCTGTCTTCTGTTCTCTTTCCCTTTAAGCTGTTTGATGGATGTAATTCTTAGTACTTTTATTATTCTTTTCATCAGACTAGTTTTGTTTTTTTCCGCAGGTGAAAGAAGGACGGCAGCAGCAGTATAACAATCTGACATGTGACACGCACCGCGCTGGTCTGTCAGCGACAGAAACATGTCTGGGTATTCTGAGTGGATCTTCTGTGCTTGTTTATCAAGACAAATACAACACTAAAAAGGAACACGGTCCCTTTAAGAGCAAGCAAAGCATGAATCCTAAAAGAAATCCCACTCACATTATCACATATATACAGTATGTTCACAAATATTGGAAAAAAAAACTGCCTATTCGTGAAAATTATATAATTAGCCTTTAAATCTATAAATGATTGTGTTGCTTATCTGATCAAATAGACGGCATCTAGAGAAATGCTGAATGAAAAAAGCTCAAATGTATTTTGAGAGTTTGAAAATCACACGTATAAAAGTATGCTCCTGTATATCCCTTATAGTTATGTGAAGCAAAAGGTGTCTGCACAGTCAGCGTTTTGGTTTAATACCATACAGTAATTTATTAGTGGACATACTGTGTAATAATTCAGTGAGTGACCATGCACATTTGATGTGTCCTATTTGGACATTCCTACAGCAGAAGGTTATCTAAATTTAATTCATGCATGAAAGTGTCGGCAGTCTTTCTCACGGCATACAGGCAACGTTGAAAAGGCATACGGGAGAATGGCAAGTATGAAGCACACACACACCAGTCTACAGCGTGTGTGGAACCAGCAGGACAGACCCAAAACGGACCCAAAAGGAGATTCTTTCAGAGGAGAAAGGCCACATCTCCACTGGACAGAATCTCTGTGGCAGGTACACGGTATCCATCAGCAGCAGTTAATCTAATATGCCTCCCTTCTGCTCCATCTATTTCAACCTCTCGCGCAGATGGAGGCTGACACAGAGACAAAGGTGAAGAAATCTTAAGCTGTCTGAGATACCTTCAGGAGACTGACAGGCGGACAGGACTGGTGACATCTCAGATGTAAAAAGGCGATGATATGTCAGCACTGGGCATGTGTGAGCTATTTTCATAATAGTTTTTATTTAACAATTTTCCGGTATTTCTAAGAAATAATTACGTTTTTTTTTTTTTTTTAAGCCAGATGGGAAAGCAGAAGGTTATTTCCATAGTCAATGACACCCAGAAAAAGGAGCCTACGTGAGACTTCTTCTGTTTGACTTACGAGGCAGCATAGGTGTGTAACTGTAGCTTCATTGAGAACGACGCATGGCCCAAAAGTTGACAGAGTATCGGAGAGCTTGTCACGCCACAAATGGCACTCTGTCTGGTCCCGATGGGCTCCAGCGGTCAGCCATCTGCGCATTTTACAGGGGTATCAAACCGACAGTAATTTAATTATTACTGTAAAAACGGAACTGAAAAAATAAAGATTTTAAAAACTGCACTTTGCCAGCATAAATGCCCTTTTAAATTCGAGTTATTAAACCTGATTAACTCTACAAGTATTTAGTGATGCACAGTGACTGTTGCCGATGCCCTAATATTGTTTTGTCAATATATAAACTGAGCAAAAGGATTTTTTTCATAATTTAAGATAAAACAGTCCTGTGCAAAAGTCTTAGGCAGTCTAAAAAAATAATGTTTAAATGTTCTTGTTGATGTAAAACAATGATATTTTGCCAGTTAAAGTGTGTCAGCTTAGCCACTTTAAAACTTCTTTGAAGTCAACCTGGTATTTGCAGCAACCATCCACTACACTCATGTATTTTTTGCCAATGTTTGGAAAATCAATAGCTCATTGAGGAATTTAATTAAGCTAATTAATTAATTGAGCTGGTGGTGAGATGTAACAAATATATGGAATGGCTGAGGTGCCCCTGAGGAGAGGTTTGGGAACTGAAGTGGTGTTCATCTAGCCATCCAACAACATATCAGTACTTTTTTAGAGAACAGAATAAATTCTTTTTAAATTTTATTTTTATTGTGTTGTTGTTAATTTGCATATCTTCTAATGTCAAACTGCGTTTCTTTTCAGAGCAAATGTACTCTTGCTACCCAGATAAATAACCTTTAACCTTATCTTTGACTGAGTAAAACTTTTGCACAGTACTGTATATGTTTAGTTTTTGTTGAAAAGAGTAAGATCTGTTAAAAGCCCCCGTCTCACGTCCCCCTCTGTCCCTACCCCAGACTGAGGACGACAGATCGCAGTAATGAAAGCCATCCACCCTCCCCATTTTGGAACACCGTTTACCCTATCCACAGCAGACGTTCTCTCATTGCACATGCTTGCACTGATGCTTGGCTATCGACAGTTCAGCCATCCTCTGTGGGAATCTCTTTGGGTGAGTCTTCAGACCAGTAGAGATTTCTGGGAGTACACCGTTCCGTCTGCTTCACAGGGTCACATGCTCACACTCAGGATCATTCCGGGGGATTATGTGTCAGGTTTGGTCTCAATATTTTCTCAAGGCCCCAGTCTGACATCAAACCCGCTTTGATCTCCTCTGATTCCAGACTCCTCTGATAGACCAGGTTTATCAGAGCTTAGATGGGCTGCGGGGTATGAGCTGTGGTCATGCTCATCATATGCAGCTGGAAAGATGGGGGAAGATCAGTATCTTCAAGCCCAATTAGAGGAATGTCAGGCAAGAGGTTCAGGGTGACACCAGATGCAGCAGCGCCCACCTGCAGCTCCTGCCCCCGCCTGGTGGCTTGTAGAAACCAGGGTTCATCTGATCCCTATTTATCTCAGGTGGGATATTTTCGTGTTGGCATATTGACACTTTTTTTCCTCCCTGATTACAAGGTTACATCAGAATACAGGCACACATTGCAGCACATCCACGGTGGACAGGCTCGCGTTCTTTGGCTAAAAACAACAGATTCACGTGTGTAACTTAAAGACAGGCATCTCACATTGGGCTGATCGAGTCTGACACAGAGCCAAAACTAGCCGTGATGCCCCATAAAGTCTCCCTCTCTCATGGATAATAATCTAAATGCTCACAATTAAGCATCATTATGAGTATTTGACCATATCTTTGAAAAGCAACATAACATGAGTATTAAGCTAATGATATAACATGAGTCTCATAGCAAACCCTCAGCTGCTAAGTATATAAATTATCTGAGTCGACGTCAAGGGCGACTTGGCGCCTGCAGCCTCCATTTCCCCAAAGAGACGTGTTCATTACAAGACCTCTGCTCCCCATTGTCTGTGAATTTCAGCTGCTATATAATGAATGCGTGTTGCCTTGGAGTCACAAATGAAAATAATCGCCACCTCCTATTACTAACATTTTTCAGACAGCCCGTCCTCACGAGGCTTGCCGTCAGAAAAGGCAAAAGCTGACCTTTAGCGGGAGAAAATATTTTTTGCATATCACAGCTGTCCTCATGTACGCCATTTTCAAATCATTAACAGAAACTTCTCCTAATTAATATAAGGCTTTGGTGTGTATTCAGTATGGTGGAAAAACAGATAGTTAGCCAGCTGTAGGGTGTGGGCAAAATAACCACCATACATCCATCCATCTTCCAACCACTTATCCACATCCGCAACCACAACCACTTATGAATTAAAGGAGACAGGAGAGCTGGGTCTTTGCTTTGTACACTGCCTCTAAGGCTCAGAGCATGCAAGCTTTGTGCTCTTAATTAGAGAGTTAGTGACTAGGGGGACAGTGCTCTAACCTTTTTCCAACCCAAAACATCCCTGCCCTACATAGTACAATATACAGGAAGAATTCACTTGTCGGAATTATAAAATGGTCACTGCTGACCCTTACTTTACATCATGTCTATTTCTTGTGGTACAACACTGCCTCCTGTGGCTCATTTTAGTATTACATTATCTCATTTAACCTTAGGGACACGAAAGTTTGATGTTTATTTTTTTCCAATAACCTGATGGTGTTAAAGTAACTGTATAAAAAAAAAAAAACCCGTTGGCAGCCTTTTTAATAATGTGGTATTTTGAGCTAAATGAATGGCAAAGCATTGCCTTCTTAAACCACATTGATATAACACTATAAACTGAAACATAATCGTTTCTCCTTGCAGTTAACGAGATGATTTAAATCAAATGAGAGATGGTGTACGGTTTGAACAACCAGAGTATAGGACATAATGTGCAACTCTCGATTAATTTTAACCCTGAATGTCTTTAACACGGAAAAAAATCACTTTAAGCAAATTTTGAAACATGACCAAAAGTCATTTTGTGGAAAGCAAAATAAAGTGCCCACTGAACAGTTTATCTTTCTTAATTTTGTCAGTTAGGACGACCCCACGTGAAGCTGACCAGAAGTCTGAGTGCTTCCTCAAGTGCAAAACAGTGACTCCAGGCACCATGTGACCTTGTAGTTGCCTTTTACTTACAGGTTTAGTGACTGCAGCCCCACTGCTGAATCCAGACTCATATATTCTGTCCAAAAAACTCTGTAGGTGACAGCAATTAAGGGGAATGTTTTGCAGACCTTCACCTAAAACACCAGCAGTGCCCCGAATGGGAATCTGGCCCAGCACTGGCCTTCAGTAGGGAGGCGTGAAGGACCCCTGCTCTGAACACTGCTGCGTAAGTCAAGCATGGCCGACTGGGGGCCTGTCTGAGCCCCATAAACCGTGTGCATGTCAGTCGCCCAGACTGCTCCCCACTGGCCACCGTCTAGGCTTTGTTCCGGCTGTCAGGTGGAGGTGACACAGCTAGCCAAGCTGGAGAAGTGAAAACCTGCTCTCCTCCAGCAGGAAGACCAGCAGATGTTACTACTGCCGGCCACCCTGGGGTCAAACAAATGTTCCCGATACAGCTAAGGAAATTAATTATGAAGCAATTTGATCAAATATTTCCATAAACTTCAACACAAAGTGATAATTTAACAACTTTACGAATAGTGATGGCAGGCAAGGTAAAATTCTAACTAAAATAACCTTAATAAACCTGAAAATTCTCTTCTTTAGGCTTTGATATTACAAACAATGCATACAGGCTGATAGAGTTTCAAGCTTGGCTGACTGCAATTATAACGGGTCAGCCGGGCTGGACTGGGATTAAAAATGGGCCGTGAACCTTGGGGTCCCCCACAATAAATTTTACCAACCTGGGACCTACCATCCCGAGTAAATTGGTTTACTGGAAAATGCCAGATGGCCAGTCCAATCCTGCAAATTAGGCGTAGTTAAAACATAACATAAAACACTTAACTGTACAGAAAAGATCTAAACATTATATTGCATTATAAAGGTGTAAAATAAGGATTAAATGTTGCCTTATTTAGATTAATTTTGCCCCTCGAACAAACCAGTAGAATAAAATAATAATAATAAATTAATTTATATATGAAAACTCCACACAGACAGACCAAGATTCAGGGCAAGATTCAAACGGAATTCAAGATGTGTTTCACACTTACAAGCAGAATCTGGAGGAGCCTCGCCCACAAGGAGATGTTTCTGTGTGACACACTAAGATGAGACACCTAAAAGCATCCCTGTCTTCAGGATGTGTCCGATTGTTCTGTGATTTCAGTTTGAACAACAGTGAATATAGTTGTGATTAATTATTTTTCTACCTGTGATAAGTTAAACTGTAGTTTATGAATGAACCATATTAAAATAAGTCAGACAAATGCATTCAGAAACAAGAAATACATGAATGGCTGGGGAATGGATGGATGGATGGATGGATGGATAGCCTTCAAAAATATGGGTATTACCTTTTTTTTCCCTACTTCCTCTGTGAAAGAGATTTCTGCCTGCTGTGATGTGAAATGGGCTGTGATGAGAAATGAAAGTTAAATTCTAGCTGGATAATATTGTATGTTTGTATCCGACTGCGATTGTCTAATCTCCTAAAACCCAGGGGGTGCATTTTCAGTTCCATCCCAAGCAGCTCAGTGAAGTTACTGTATGGTATTCAGCATCCTCACACAGAGAGCATGCAGATGTATAATTATGATTTCCCATTGTGTCTTGCATCTGTACTAAAGAACTTCCCGAGAGAAATGTTTTATATGTGCTCCAGTGTTCCGTCAGTCATCCAGACTGTTAAGCATGGTGAATTTAAAGTGCCCATTGCAAAGAAATGATAAGGATTTAAATCAACACATTACTTCCAGCAATTACTCATATTAATCTAGTAAAACCAGTCCACTGCAGAAGACACACTATAGGGAATTTAACGTCTCCACATCGTATAACTGCCAAATAGTATAAGTGGGGGGGGGGGGGGGGGGGGGGGCAGGCAACCCCCCAACACGGGGGGAGGGAGGAAATTACATACTCTAACCCAGGGGGGCTGAGGCCCCAGGGCTTTT
>JAAGVU020000035.1:17743145-17771700 GCA_011763525.2 Mormyrus iriodes | reverse complement strand
GGGGGGGGGGGGGGGGGGGGGGGGGGGGTTTTGGTTGGGAAGGGGGCGGGGGGGGGGGGGGTGGGGCGGTGGGGGGTGCAGTCAGACACCACACACAGTGGAAGAGGCAGAATTCAGTACTCTAACCCAGGGGGTATGAGGCTCCAGAGCTACTTTATTACCCTTTATTCATTTATTATTTATAATTAATAATTTATTAAATGTTATTATTATTGTATGAAAATATTGGGAATATATGGGGAATATGGGGAAATTACGGAACATTCCATCCACATAGTCGTTAAGAATCAATGTCAACCTGAAGGCACATCAGATAAATAGATAAATAAATAAATAGATAGATACTTGTAGGCTTCAGGTGATGACTGAACCCATTTCGTCCCAACAACAATGTGGGCCATCATTCGATGTTTGTCATTCCTTAATCCCGGGCTATGATTGCTTTCACAGCCATACTGCTCTCTGAGGACATGTACAATATCGATGACAACGCAGGGTATTAATGTGGTTGTGCCGCATGAACGACCAACCAGAAATCAGAATCAGTTCCTCCAGCCTGAATTCAGGACCCAGTGTGAATATGTGAGTTGTCAGGTTACATTGGAGAATGTTCAAGATTCAAAAGCCTGACATGCCAGGTATGAAATATGAGTCAAATGGAGATCTGTTTATAAAACAGGACATATCAGTTCATCTTTATTGCACACAGAGGTCTCTGACAGGCGAGGTGCTAAAATAATTCTGTACTGAAACTTTTGAAGCTGCAAAAATATAATCTTAGGTGAACGTTTGAAAATATGAGAACTGCTGTTAGACACCTTTTCAGCTTCATACCAGAATCTTTTCTCCAAAGAAACATGACATCTTTCGGTTAAACCCAGGCCTTGGCTATTGAAGGTGCGAATATATGGATATGATGATGTCCTGGATGCACATCAAAGTCAGCACCGAGGTTGTGATTTATAAACCCTGAAATTGACATTAAAACGTTTGCAAGTCAGCCTTCAGCCTACGGGTGCCAACATTTTTCTTGTGCTTGTGCAACTGTGTTGCTGGTACCAGACAAATATTTTTTCACGACATGCGATGAATAAAATGGAAAAGAACAAGGTGTGCAGTAACTGTCAAGAGAAAATGCATAAATCTGGATGGTTAAAACCAATAACAAATGTGAATTCTTGCAAAAGATACAAGTGCCATCTAGCAAAGTTTTTGAAGCCATTAAACCTACATGTATAATTTTGCTATGCTAGTTGGTATCTAGATTTAGGCCACTATTTATGTATTACTCATTAAAGCAGTGTCAGAAATGACTATATGAACAAATAAGATGTACGGAATGCATAATGTAAGAACACTGTGACATCATGATGAATGTTCCTGGAACAGACATAGTGACTATTTCAAAAGCGCTAAATCATTAGTGGTTAGGGAAGCTTCAGAGGACTTTGCTAGGGATGCATTACTGGCCGCGCATGCTTCCAGAGACGGGCCAGGCTTTCCTTCCCGTCGTGATGGATAGCACTTTGGCTGGCATTGCTTGTTCAAGGCCACCCTCATAAACTCACTGCTGCGGGGCGTATCGAGGGGACGGGTGACGTTCCTGAAAAAATGTTTTATATATACCATTACTATTTCACCCAATATTTTAAAAGTGCTGACCAGCTCCACATTTTATATTTAATTTCCGAGTTGAGGCAGAACATCTTTGACCTTGCTGTTTGTCACACCGCTGTCTTCATGGTGTAACGTGGCTTCCCACAGGCTTTAAGTTTATTACTGATGCCTAACTGGGATTTAATAAATCAACCATATGTACTCTTGCTCAGTACATACTGCTTTTGAATTAAATATACACTATATCTGAATGGGTAGTATCTGAGGTGCAGTGGGTGAGTGAACACTGTGAAGGGACAAAGTCTCAAGACAAAAAAAAAAATCAATCATAAAAAATAAGACCACTAGAGTAAGAAAGACAGTTCCAGTGAGAGGACAGAAGGATACACGTCCTGCAAGAGGACACATGACTATAGTTGCTGCGAGAGGACACAAAGCTACACTTCCTGTGAGAGGACACAGGGCTACACTATCAGGTAGAGGACACAAGCCCATCTCACCCCATGTACAATAAGACAGAGGTTAGAGAAAGGTGGCAGCTAAAGGCTCTTAAAACAAGCTGAAATCTTGGGTTTATAAAGTTTTAAAATCCTCCATTCAATATCCCAGTGTTAAAAATGGACTTTTACAGAAGGAATTCAAGGAGAAAGCTTTTTTGTGAGGTCTCAGTGCATAGTGAATACACTCATTTTACAGCTGCATCCGTCCCATGTGGTTTGAAGAGATAAAACTGCGGGTTTTTGATGTGCGAAAGTACTCTTTCTTTCTTATCTTTCTGTCAGAAGGATGAAACCTATTCCAAGAGGAGCCTCGTACAGCACAATGTCTTTGCGTGTTTGAGTCCACTGGACCTGAGGTTAAAACAGATGGGAACAGTATGAATTCCAGTTTAATGCATTCCAGTGCACCGTGGCACCAGAATGTACCTGCAAACTGGCTTTCTAGCAAGACAATAATCTTTGATAAGACCAAAGTATAAAACCAAGACTGAAAAGAAACAGATGACCACTCAACATTCCTAATTTAACAATGGGGATCATGGAAGTATCATTTCTCTCTCTCTCTCTCTCTCTCTCTCATTCAGTTCAATTCAATTTTTATTTGTCATTAACGCAATGTGCAGGCACATGTGTAAATGAAAGAGACTACAAAGAAGCACAAACAAGACTAAAAATCTTAGTTTTAGAAAAAAAAAATCTAGTACAGTTTTGAAGTGTGGATGATGTTCCAGAATGTAATACCTGGTAGGAGAAAATCCCCACCAACCGCAAACCTCCTGAAGATACATTAAACCTAAAATGAGGAAAATAGGCTCATTTTGGTTTCAACCCAATATGTTTTTAAGGAATTTTGTAAAACATGTCGACGTAAACATTAGATGGGACATAAGTCTAATTCACCTGGACCAAAGGTCTTCAGACAGCCAGAGTGGTCTGGGGTGACGTAAGAGAGCTGACACCAGAACAAGCAAGCTGGGGTCAGCCACAAATGGAAGCATCAGGCAACACAGCTGCTGAGCTGCATGCCCCCCTCACATGCTTCTCAGGAGCCATTTCTTCAGTTTTCCATAATGATGCAAAGCTGTCAGTCAGATTCTCGGGGTCTTTGATCACACTCTTATTTTCATAGTCAATTTGCTCTGTTAGCTAAATTATTTCATTCTTCATTTAATCAGTTTAGTCCCAACTGACAGAAATTCTTTTCTTCTGGGAGATCATTTTAAAAATTTTAAAATCCCACCATAATTTGCTTGTAATATGAAGAATGTAACGAGAAAGTTCCACAGCCTCTATCAGTAAGGTCCAAAAGCAATTCTGTTCCAAACTGTCTACCAAAATGCATCCCTTTGTGCAACAAATTGATAAACAAGCATTCAAAGCATAACTTTTCAGAAAACAATCAAATGCTAAGAGATTCTCTTTTTGACCAAATGTTTCCTGTTTTACCTAAACAAAACAGAAGCAGTGCTTGTTTGCTATAAACTATATGAATTAAGTAAACACTACTGTCTAGGCCGGGGGTGGGGCGTAAGTTTTGATGTTTTGAAACAATGGAGAGAGAGAATAGTTTTGCTTTTATGGTAGGAAGTCTGGCAATTCAAAGCCATTTATTTGTTAACTGTTCTCCATATACATAAAAGTGTTCACGACACACCGAAAGCACTAAGTGAAAATTTATCAGTAAAAGACCGAGAAGGCCGCGGCTGCTCATCCCGCCGGGACGTGTCAGCACGCAGCGTCGATACGCCGTGCGCCTCGTATCCAACTACGCGAACAGCGTAAGTGCAGCGAAGCGTGTGGGCGGCGCGCCTTTTACGCCGCTCTGTGAATAGCGCGGGAGCGCGGCGACGTCCCTCAGTTCCGCTGTCGGCCGCTTGGTCGGTGGATCGGCGTCGGTACCGAGTGGAGACGGGATGCGCACGGCACTGCAGTGAGGTAACGGCGCCGTGCGGGTCGTGCGCAGCGCGGGCTGCGGGGGTGGTGCTCGGCTGGCGGCCGGAGGGAGCCTTAGTAGCGCTCGGCACTCCTCTGATCGTAGTCCGTCTTTTTGTCGCTTTTGTCGTGATTATCGTATTAATGTTGATGTCGCGGTCGCCATTGCGCGCTCCCGGGACCTTCCGACTGCGGCGGTCGAGTATGGCGTGTCTTAAAAACATGGAATAACTCTTCTGGCTAGCCTGCCCGGTTAGCAGTATGATGGGTTCTCAGTACGGCGCTTCCTCATGTTTACGGCTCGTTTTATAGTAAACTTCACTCTGAACCCCGACGTGAGCGGTTCTGTGCCGGGGGGCCGAGTGAGCCGGCGTCGGTCGGAGCCTTTCCGCGCACAGGCCTGTGTAGTTACCGGCTTATAATGTGTTAAAACACCGAAAATGGGGCCGCGGAAGCGGCGTGGACTTGAGCTGGAGCGTGACCCTGCGTTAGATACTCCCTCCGAGGGGACAGATGGTGTCGAGGGGCTGGTGGGGCTCTGAGTGTCAGGGGCATTACAGTATCTGAGTGTCGAGGGATGGGGCAGAATTCTTACTGCTTTTCTTGTTCCCTTTAAAAACTATTTAAAGACTAGTGTCTGACTGCTTAACGATCAGTGTTTGCTGTATCTATAAGCTTTTGTCCACATGTAGATCTATGCACAAGCACCTCTAGATTCATTGCTCTGTCAGTGTATGTATCTGGGTACTGGAGACAGGCACCTGTCTGAATATGGATGCTTACCCAACAGAGCAGATCTAATGTTAATATATTTATTGGTTGGTTATTCATTTACCAGCACATATAGGTCTGTCTTAAATCAAATCACTTAATCACAGCAGCTAAGATTTCGATCATTGCATTACATAATTTCACACTAAAGCTGGAACCACAGCTGTTCATCATGTCGAACTGACCTTAGATGGCGCTGGATTGCAGGCCGGGCTGAACATAGGTGTCACTGAGTATTAAGCAGTTTTTGCGCCTGGCCATAGTCACAGGGTGCCGCAGAGTTGGTGCATTCAAGCCGTCATCTCACCATAACGCCTCGGCATCCTTCACGTAATACCTATCATTTACAGCAGGGTACTATTATCCTAAGTGCACACGCAGTAAAATGTCATGCATTAAAAACATGCTCTAAATGTTTCTCCTTTGAATAGACACCAGGACCTTATTTGTCCAAAGGGCAGTAACTTTTCTGGATAGTGAAGAAGCCCCACTCAGTCCTAAAATGGATACAACAGCTTGATTCTGGTTTGACTTATAAACATTTATGGTTGAAAAGACACTGCAACTTGTTTGTAGTTGTTTTGCCAGTTTTTCTTCATTGTGGAAGTGGGAACCTTTCGTAAACAAGCTTCCTTGAGTCATCATGGGCACACGTGACCTGGATGCACCATGGATCACACTCATCATTGCCGTTAAACGTTTCAGACTAAAGGGCAAACGGTTCGGAGGAATTGTGGCGTTTACCCGGCTTATGGTACTGAAGAATGTCACTGTCCCAGATAATCTGCTTCCCCCGTGATCCCTGTTGTAGAACTTGTTTATGAAAATATTAAATATGTCGAAATATAGTTTTATGACAGTGAAGGATGGTGCTGTGGTCTCCTGTGGCACTGAGAGTGTTATTTATGCCTTGGTGTCTGTCTGTCCGGTTCAGTTACTCCCTCTGAAGTGTCCCCAGTCTAAAGATGTGGTTAAGTTGAATTGCACTCTGGATGCTCTGTACTAAGCCAGATTCAGGCAGCAGAGGACCAGTAAAGCAAGAGCGAACAGCCAGAGGCTCCCCTGCCTCCTTTTCTTATAAAAGGCTGCATTTAATGTCATTATATGATGGACGATGGTTGGCACTGATATTTGTATCTCGTCGGTATTCAGGATGACAGCCCTGGTGATTGAACACCACAGGTGGATATAGGCCCACGTGCCCTGAAATGTGTGGCCCGTTATTCTGCTTCATTTTGAGGCTTCAGTCACTTTTTATACCCATAATACTGTTAGGATAAATAAAACAATTCAATGGCAATACAAAGCTGGCTCTCTGGCTCTTAAACAAGAGGTTATTGGATTCATCATGCACTCAAATAAATGACATTAGCATCAATCCATCCATCTTCTAACTGTGTATCCTGGTGTCCACAGTGCCCAGATTTAAATTAACGTTATGTGTGCGATACAGTGCCGGCTGCGGTGTTCTTGAACTCAAATCGTTTTGAGCCTTTTTATAGGGACATCTTTGCATTTTCATACAGCATATAAAACGGAAAGCCTTTCATTGTTAAAAGGAAAGATTTAGTGCGGTTTGAATGAATAAAACTATAGCCGCATTTGTGTTGCTACTGTAATCTGAGGCTACATTGTTTTTATTAGACGTTTCAGTTTTGCTGTTCTTTCCATTTCCAGGGTTTTTACAATGACAATAAGCTGTTCTCTTGCAGCCAGAGTGATCGTAGGTGTTACATGGGGAGTTTCATTAACCACAAGACCACCGTGTGCCCAATCTTTCTTCTTTTCTAGGCCCTTAGAGGTGGGATCTGGTGGTGGTTACAGCAGTGTCTTTATCAGTGTTTAGTGGCGATACCTTTATCCGGACACTGATGGAGCTGCAGTCAGGCTAACCCAGGATTATGTGGGTGGCTTCTGAGGCTCCCGTCATATTTCAGAAAATGACCTTGTGGGCTACTTTGCTTTGGAAGCTTTAGTTAGGTTTCACTGACCATATTCACATTATACTCATTCAATATAATTAGTAAATGAAGACAGACCATGAACTTAGCGGTCAGCACTTTTTTCTAATACGCCGCTGATACAGGTGTATTTGTTTTCATGTTTCCTGAGGCCTTTGCGGTTTCTCTGGAATGTGACATTTGAAGTTCAGCATCCTCATCCCTTTAAGGCCCCCAGGGCCCCTTTAATCTGCTGATCTTGTGCCTGACCTGCTGTGGGTTTTGTAGTCTAGGTGGCTTGTCCAATAGCCAGAGCCACTGCCTCCTTGTTTCCCCCAGTAAATTTAACTTCGCAGAATTATAAAGCTGGCTCATCTACTGGTCCAGGTTTTGATGTGTGAACTTGTTTTCTGTTCCTTGGCCTCCTAAGTTTTTTGTGGTGTGAAGAGGTGAGTTCTCCTTTGGGAATGAAGGACGCCCTCCCCGAGTGTGTAACAACCTGAGTTTATGATGTGGGTCTTCCTATCACTGGTTGAGGGATGGGGGTAACAACGTTGATATCAGTGAGAAGGCGCAGAGCCTGAACATTGTCCTCTGTTTTCCACACCAGTTGCTTTGTTTTTAAGATTCTTTATTTGCCTTTTGACCACTGGAATCCTCTGGTTTCCACATACCTCATCTTCCTCTCCAGTACAGACAGTTTTTGAGGGTCATTATTTTGATTTGTGTTCCCAGTGACTCATGCACTTATGAGCTCCTGCTTCTGTCAAGCCAGTTCATTTCATGGTTCAGAAATTAGCTAGAAGGGTGACATGTTGTTCTGGAGTTACGTTAGTGAGGGTGTTTTTTGTAATGATTCTTGATTTTATGTATGTGTGCTAGACAGGTGTTACTCTGAGGTGGTGTTTTTGAACGTTGTAAAGGAATTTAAATGTTTTGGTTTGCAGCATGTAGTAGGTTTCTTTTAAGTTTGTTGGTAGTGTGAGTGTGTTGCACTAAGGGTCAGCAGCAAGTCACTTCTCTCTGATGAAATAGTAACTTCCTGTGGGCTGGATATCTACAGTCAGCATTCCCACAGACATAATAGACCTTGGAAGAAAGTCAGGTCTGGTGTGACCATCCCCACCCACCAGCAACGAAACAAGAGCTGGAAGGGCAGCAGAGGGTGTGGTTCTTAAGGATATGCATGTGTAACCTGAAGGTCCCTAGTCAAAATCCCAGGATGGGATCTGTTGTTGTACCCTCGGTTAGAGTTTTTAGTATGGTGGTTCAGTTTAGCTTGGGATCTCTGGCCATGCAGACCTGCATCTCCTTATCGCATTGTGTGACATCTAGGATTAAGCAGGATGGCAGATACCCGTCAGTAATGAAAGAAAGCTTGATAATCTGAGCAGCCTGTTGAGTTGTTTTAGGTGAGGAGAATAAAAGGGCAGAATAATCTGAGAGCTTTCATGGGTGGAATGAGTTCCACAGCTGTACAGTGATAATCTCAAATGGAAAGGCAGAGTCTGCATGTCAACCGGGGTGAGGAGTTTTCCAATGTCCATCCATTAAATAAGAGTTCACTCACCTGTTTCTCCAGGGGGTTCCAGAGCAAAGAAAGGGTCTAGTTTCACATTCATTTAGTGTCCACCTAAAGGTAATTGCACGCCTTCTGAGAGTATGCTTTGGTTTAAATTGTGACAGTGTATCAGTCAGCTCGCTGGTGCATACCTTGAAAGCCTCTCTTAAAGTGCGACCGCAGCCTCCGTAAGGCATTGTGCAACAGAGCAGATGGTGGACACCTTGTGCTCTGCCGTGTGAGAATCATATGAGGGAACTGTTGGGGCCTCCAGCCAGAGCTCCTCAGCACATGACCTGGAAGCTGAGCCAAGAATGCGGGCTGTCCCGGACCTTGAGAGAGAGCCGGAGGCCTCTCGGTGATGATCAGGCGGTGAAATGTGCTCCTTGTGTTAATCTGTGTATCTTTGTGAATGTGTGTGTGGTTCTCCTTTGGTTCACCTTTATCCGTGCCTGTCATAGACCAGAAATGTGACCGGTAACTTCCCCCACAATTTCTGAGTTCATTCACCACAATGCGAAGATGTTCTGTCCTTGCTCATCTATGTTACTGCTGCTGTCCTTTTTGTCAAGTGTGTATCGTCTTTGCTAGCGGTGTAACGGTATACAATATTCATGGTTCAGTGCAATTTTGGTGCGGCTGGGAAAATTTGTTTCGAGTTTATTATTAAAACTGCAGACAGTTAGGAACAGGTATAAATCAAAGGCAATGCGTCTGAATAAGAAAACGTATGACTCGGATCTGCACATTGTAAAAATAGGCCAGTTTAAAAAAATAAATAAATAATATGACAATCCTAATAAACTAATCCCATCTTCTCTATTCCCGAGTGGTTGCATATCTGTTGCAATAAACACCGCTAGCCGTGATTACTTTTTTAGCTCAGTCTGTATTTCCTGGCAAAAATGCCTTAAATGCCATGGGGAGACTAACTTGCAGAGTCTATTCTGCCTTACTCCAGTCGTACAAACGCTCGGATGATCTCGTCCCAAATGAGTATGAGTACTTATCAGAGTTCGATATAGTATTGCCAACAGAGAGCCTCGGTCTTGTCAATGACTCTCCAATGCTAGTGAACAATGTATTTATTGGGAAACTAAAATGTTTTCAAACCACTGATTATGACTCACTTTGGCCGTAATTAGCCATAACCAACTCACAGCCACAATTAATGTAGCATAATGTTTTTCATGTTAAACATCAACTTGTGAATTTATGTTCCCCCTGTGTCAGTAAATGTATACATTCTTTTCATTGTGCATAACCAGCTGAAAATGATGAAACTGAATGGCACCCAATGAATACATAGACCGTTACAGTCCTACTGTTCACTGTTCATACTGACAGCTAGAAACTGAGAATTAAACCATGTTGACTGGTATTCAATGTTACGAGAGAACGTGATCATGCTTTATGGTACTGTCACGTGCTAGGCTTCCCAGAACGCAGTGTCTTCATTGTTTTATAGAACTTCCATGTGCCAACTTACCCAGAATGCTCTCTTGTAATCGTGTTTTTTTTTTTTTTTTTTTCCTGGTATGACCTGATGCTAGCTGGCTAATTTTCCTAGAACATAGCATGTCAATGACATATCGTTGTTATTTTGTTACTTAGAATGTGGTGTTGCCGATTTTGTCTGAGTTAATCTCACCAGTGGATTTGCAGAACCTAGTGGTCGACCTTGTGACACGTCATTGTTTTTTTTTTTTTCTTTTCTTTATTGGTTGGGGTGTCTTCGTGCTGGTTTGTTGTAAAGTAATAGCAGGTCACAGTAGAATAGGAAACCAGACATAATCTTGTGGCAAATTGCTGACATGGTTCTGTTTGGGCAATTGTAAGCACTTTAGGTCACGTTGCTCTTCAAATGCTACTTTCCAGTTAATTGTGCTATTTTGTCACGTTAATTTTTATACGCCATAACAAGGAACATAAACATTTACTTTTTGTGAAGTCAGTTGTGTAGCCTAAAAATGGGCAGCTTACTGGTATTTACAGTTTACAATTGCATAGAATGAGCTCACACCCCTAATTTCATAATTAAAAGCAGTTCATTAAAAAAGCCTCGTATTTATTGAAGAAATGGTTTAAAAAGGCAAGGTATGCGGACCTCATAGGATCATTCTTTTGAAGAGGGTAATTGGCGTCAGATGAACATACATACAGACAGGTTTGGTTACCTGCTCTTGGCCCAATCAGAGGAGGTTTCAGAGGACATTGAAAGAAGCATTTCTAAAGATTATCAGTCTGTAATCAGATGAGTAGTATAGAACTGGGAGAAATCCAGCACTGTTGCTGCTCTCCCAAGGAATGGGTGTCCTTCAAAGATCAGTGCAAAGGCACGTTGTGAAGTCCTCTAACAGGTGACAGCCATGGGTCTCTGGAGGTTTCTCTTGCATTTGATAATATTGATTCATGAGTTTCCCGGTAGCAAAACATCGAGAAATAAGCGGTACCCATGGGAAGTTACCCAAGAAAAGTTCAGTAGACTGGATGTTCCCCAGCATTGAACAGATGAGACAACAGTTGAACTTTTCGGTAAATGTACACAGTGATATGTATCATGTAGAGAGCGAAATGCTTGCCAAACCTCATGCCAGGTGCGAAATTTGGTGAAGGAAATGTAATAGTGCTGGGCTGTTTTGCCGCCTCAGGGTCTGGAAGGCTTGTGCTCATTGAGAGGCCAACTTCCACATCAGAATGTCAGGGTGTCCGTGGTCATGCATCATAAGAGTGGGTCAAACTGAAGAGCATTTGTGTTTCTGAATGCCCAAGTTAGTCCTGGCCTCTATCCCACTCAAATACTGAGGTGTGATCTGAAGCAGGTGGTTCAAGGATGACGTCACAAAAATATACAGTACCAGTCAAAAGTTTGGACACATCTGGTTTTAATACATTTTCATCTGTTTCAACTATTTTGTTCATCTTACAAGGCTTTGAGACAATGAAGTGATACATATCAAAGGTTGCAATGACCAAGAGAAGTGTTCAACATCTCACCATTTTTCAGATTTTAGATTCTTCGAAATAACCCCCCTTTGCCTCAGTGTATAACCACTACTCTGATCAGCAACTTCACAAAGTCTCTGGTTGAATTTATTGGTGACGACAGTTTCCATTGGTTACCAGATACCTGTATTAGGTTTACATACTTTCTTCATACATTGTCCCTTACATGAAGATCAAGTCTCATCAAGCATTCAAGCAAAAAACTAGATGATTCCACAGGTTTTGCAAACAATTTCTCACCCATTTGTAGTAATTGTCACTTGATAATGGTTATGCTAGTGGGCGTGGCTGTCACAGAGTGTTTACGTGCACAGGGGAAGTTCTTCTGACCTTCGAACCCACTTTCAGATTAGTACTGTTCTGCAGCTTGCAAGCCACTATCAAAATTTTACCTACTTATGAATGGAACATCCTCTGCTGCCTACTTGCATTTCTGTACAGTCTACCCCTAAATAGCCAGCATTGCAGATGACAGAGGTAGGTTTCTGGGAGTCTTTTTTGGATTGTGTCAAGAACTTTCTCCATGTTGACCGGCTGGGACAGCTACCTGTGTGGTTTTGGTCAGTTGTGTTTATTCTAATCTGCATGTGACCCTGTAAGCAGAACAAGTTCGCGGGTGGTGTAAACACCTAAATAAGAATTGGCCTGAGTTGCGTTTCAGTGAAAATAAGCCCTGTAACAGTGACCGTAGCTCATTTGGCAGCAAATGGTGTTGCTTTTTGTGATCTCGGAGCACGTTCGACTTCTCCTGACTCCTGTGAACTTTTGGACAAAGCTGTGTATTGAGTGCAGTCTAAACGGACCTTCCTCATAGCCCAGTTTCAGATAGCCGCCACGTACATCATGTGACGCAGCCGATCCAGTCCTAGAGGTCAGGTGGCTGTACTGCAGCATGGTGGAGATGTACCCTGTCCTTCAGGTGCTCTTGTCATGGAAATGTAGTTACACAGGATTTTTTTTTTTGTTTTTTTTGTTTTTCAAGTAATGCAGTGGTATGCATTTAAATGATCTGCTTCAAAGTCATCGTGACTTATATTGGAAAAAAGAATTGTCTGAGCGAATAAATTATTTGTGAGAAATTTATTTGAATGAAAATTTTATGTAGTTCACTAATTACTGTTTTGGACTTTATTTAATATTTATATAGTGATGTTTGGCTGGTGATAGGCTTTTGGCTGCAAATAGAGAAATTTTAAATGCACTAAGTCAACATAAACGACACTGAGTCATTTACACTCAAAACCAGCCATGTGGTCCTTCTCCATGTCACAAAGCTGGAAAGAGTCAGAAAGCAGATGAGTGGAATTTCTCTGGGAATGGAAGCACATGTCAGGATGAGGGATGGTCTGGAAGCATGTTTTACATTACGAGTGACTGCTCACAGGTTACCATCACATGACCTCGTCCCGCCCTCAAATAACCACCCCGGCACGCCCTGGCTTTGTAATCTGCCCTGTAGCCTTTCATCAACTGCCAGCGCACTGATTAACAAAGGTTTAATAGTGTGTTCCTTTTGAACTGGGAAGTCGGAATTTCCGAGTGCATAGTTGAAAAGTTTAACTGGAACGCCCGATGAAGTCGGAATTCTGACTCAGAAAGTCAGAGGAACCTCAACAATCCTGACCTTAGAATTTGAGATGGCTGCACCCTTCATCAACACAAGTGAAAGCTGTAATAATATCCTGTTTGTTAGCACATGTGTCTTATTTGTGTCTCATTAAATCGATTATACACACAACATATACAGCCGCTATCTGTGGACGTGTTGCTATGGTGTTTGTATGCGAAAAATACTGTGTAATGCCTTATCTGGTATTAACTGGTATTGCTAACAATGAACCTGGCTAGAACTGGTTTTGCTAAATGGCTTTCTGACTTCTTGTACTGGAATGTGGGTAACTGGTGTGACGTCATACCCAGCTCCAAGTTTCGCCCTCAGAAGTAAATGGAGGATGGCATAAGTCCCCTGAAGTCATGTTTTAGGCTAGTTGCCATGGTATCTAGGTGCCCCGTGATGACCCGAAATGGGCAGTCTGCATTTCCTCAGTAAGTAAGGGCTTTGAAAAAGCCATGTGTGCTTGAATAGGATGCTCTGATGTGCAGCACTTTGCTTATAAATAGGCCCGTTGTGGGCTGTCTGCCTGCCTGCCTGCCTGCCTGCTAGTAATTCAGCTGCTTCCCAGGGATGAAAAGCTGCCACGTTAAAATTATCACCACATGATTATTCCAGAAAATATAGGTTGTGGTGTGTGTGTGAGTGAGTGAGTGTTTTGTGTGGCTTTTTTTGAGTATTCCTGTGAAACTGTAGCTACTCCAACAAAGAACATATTGAACGCAGACAGAGAGCCATTTGTGTGGATGAGAAATGTGGACGGAGGGCGCTCTAAGGCCAGATTTCGTTTCAGTCAGAGGTCAAAGTTCACACATTTAAGTTTATAAACAGGAGTTGGGAGCTTGGAAGTTTAGGCTGAAATTGAGCAATGTGTGAAAGCCAAGCGTGGATCGATCGGACGGGAAAGAACTGCGATTTGAAGTGAGTACTTTCGGGGCACCGGGACAGACACCGGGACTGCTCTATGCTGTTTCACCGGTGGTCGGCGCTGTTTGGGGTCTCCCTGGCTACAGTAGCTGCACATTTTTCCTTACACCGTATCTGCCCTGTTCATGTTCTCCTTGTTTAATGTAAATGAATGAAGCGCTGTCTTCACCTGCTGTGTACTTTGTGAACTAGCATTCAGCATTCAATTCAGTCAGTATTAACTTATAACTTAATACTTAATGTTTTTATCTCTGTTCTTGTGTGTCTTCACATAATACAGATGCTCCTCGCTTTACGATGGTTTGACTTGTGATATGTCAACACTCAGTATTCTTCTGATCAAACCTTGAATTTCGATCTGTTCCCAGGTTAGTGATATGCCGTGCGATACTTTTTACTGATTCTGGGTGATGGCAGCAACCACGCAGCCACGCTTCCAGTCTTTAGAGCGATTGCAAGCATAAACATCTAACATTGTATAGTTACTTATTTATCCAATCATATTCGACTTATGATATTTTCAGCTTGCGATGGGTTCATCAGAACATAACCCCATCGTAAGTTGAGGAGCATCTGTATATATTTCTGGGGATTAAATGTAATTCTCTGCTCAGATTGAATGGGGCCAGGTTGAGCTGTTTTTCAGACGATGTGGAGCTGCTATTAAAGCATCTGCTGTAATCTTGTCTAGACCGTCTGAATCATAGCCTGTCAGCTTTTTACAGCCTTGACTGACTTAACTACCATGTTAAATAACCTCTGTAACAGCAGCAGGGGGCCCGCCCTCTATGACGCTTCGTTTACGTTATGCTTTTATCCAAAATAATTTACACTTTTAAGAGCAGGACGAGAGCTGTTCAGGTCAAATTTTGTGCTCTAGGGATATTTCTCAACTGGGTACTTGGGGAACCCCAGACAATGGACTATCCAGTAGGGAGCTGGGAGGGAGCAAAAAAGTAGACCGTCTAGGGTACAGCAGCGGGCTTCTTGTGCCCTGCACTGCCCAAGAGCGATGGGAGATGATGCCAGTCATGCTGTCTTTCAGGTGCCCGGTAGCCTGGACGTAATGAAGGTCTGCCTGCTCTGTCTGCTTACCGTCCTGCTCCAGCAGGGCTCTCCTGGCCATGTCCACAAGAGCCAAGCCCACCGCGGACACTCCCACAGCGCACACGTCCACGACAGCCTGCGGATGTCCCGAACAGGGGAAGCCAGCAGGCACCCCCACCAGGGCTTGGGCCCCAGTGATGCTGTCAATGAGCAGAATTTCTACATCCAGCAACTCTTCATTCGCTATGGAAATCGGGACCGGTTGGACTTCAATGGTTTTCAGAGCCTGTTGCTGAGCCTGGGGCTGGGCCAGGTCCGGCTACTGGGCCTGGAACACGAGAACCTGGGGCACGACCATGTAGCCCACCTGGACATGCTGGATGTTCAGGAGGGCCTCCACACCCACAGCCCGCATGGCCGAGTGCACTCCCTACCGCACTCAGAGCCAGAACACAACCGCACCACCACTCAGCCCTCCCCATGCAGGCCTGACGGAGCAGACGCCACCGAAAGCCAAGGGGCCTTGCAGGGAGACCGTGTCGAAGGCGAGCCTGGCCATGGACTTGAGCATCACGGTAAACGTGAAAATGACAAAGATCAGAGGAGTGATGAGCAAAAGGAGCCAGACCAGCACCCGCATCACCACAGGCACGAGGAGCTGGAAGGAGCAGAGCTGCAGCCATCTGCAGAGCCCCCAGACACCCAGAGCAGGAAGCCCAGGAGACCCAACAAGAACAAAGGCCCTCACACCAAAGCCAGGGGCCACGGGAGTCAAGAACATGGCCACAACCAAAGACATCGCCATGACCCCAATCATAACCCAGAACAAGCTCATGACCACGAGCACGACCACCAACCAGGCCATGACCCTGGCCAAGACAGTGGCCACATCCAAGACTATAACCATGACCTCGGGCCCAGCCGTGACCCTGGCCAAGACAGTGGCCACATCCAAGACCATGACTCTGGCCACAACAGTGGCCATGACCAAGATAATCACGATCATGTCCACAGGCATAACAAACGCCACGTTAGTAAGCGGTCAGCCCCTGTCAGGAACATCGAGGTCAGCCATAGTGAAGACGTCGCACACCAGCATGAGGAGGTAGGGGGGCACTAATAGGCCATAGGGATTTACCTGTTTCACTTCTTATGGGCTCATGAGCATACTGTATACAAGCATGGGCACAGCCACAGGGTGTGTATATTTTACTGGCTAAGCTCATTAAAAGATTCATCCTGCATTCGAGCCCTGATGTCTGTGTGCCCTGAGAGTCATTTCTGTAAATCAGAGAAATCTGATTTCCATTTGATTTGCCATTCCTGTGTTAAAGGTAGAGCACTATATGAAACAACAAGGAACTGCTTATACTGAAATGTGTGAAAAAGGTACAGGAGCTAAATGAAATTGTTCTAACAAAATGCCTGGTAGTTAGTTGCAAATGAAATTCAAGACTTACGATTTTTAGAATGACCCTGATAATTGGAGCTGCGAACTACAGCCATGCACTTAGTAGGAATATGAAACGGTAGCAGTCTGGGAGCAGTTAGCATGAGCATTGTTTACACGGTAAGTCTGTAAGGCAGATTTCAGACTAATTCTCTCTTATCTACAGCACATGTGGCATTAAGCAGGGATTTATGGTACAGATTATGAACACGACCTGCTTACGGTACAGATTATTCACAGTATGGAGTGTTTCCTCCAGGGAGGAGCTGAATGTGAGAGAGAGGCCAGTTCTGCTCTGCCACAGCTCACGGCTGGGATCAAATTTTAATCTTTTGTCTGTGACAGAAGCAAAGCGTTGTTGGAAAGCTCTGCTGTTCATCATGATCCTTATTCCCTGTAGGGGGCGCAGCTGGCTTGTCAGACAGTGGGCCTTTCCGTTAGAGTGTTACAGCGTGCCGATGCGATCCCTTTACCCGTGTGGGTTTGGCCATGTCCGACTCCGTGGATAGTGTCTCCCCGCTGAATTGCTCACCGTTTGGCTTTCTGATGTCGAGCAGTCAGGATGTATTAGGAAGGTGCAGAGACGCCGGGCGGGGCCATGATGACGGGGTCGCTGGGGACTGCTTTGCTGGTGACGGCGCTGTGCCATCCGCTGTCTGTCCTGCTCCTTTGTTATCCTGCCAGCATTGTGCTCCATAATCTCCGCTCAGTAATGACGGCCTTTCATGTTTAGTCAGGCACCGCACGTAGGACCAGCCTAGATGAATTTCTGGAAGTGCTCCTTTCTGATTCCCTCCCCCCCCCCCCCCCCCCGCAGTGTCTCAACCTCACACAGCTCCTGCACTACTACGGCCTGAGCCCCGACGTGCTCATCTCCCCAACCCAATTCTCCTACCTGTGTCCGGCGCTGCTCTACCAGATTGACAGCCGTGTATGTATCAGGCACTACCACCAGGTGGAGCTCCAGCCCTCGGCCCTGCAACCGAGCCTCTCAGGTACTGCCCGTTATGAGCGTTTGACCACAAATGGGGGTGGTAGGGTCTAGCACTTCCCCCCTCTCATGTTTGAGAAGCTTGTGGCACACACCAGGTACAGTCCTTGTTATATTTTGGTCAAGCAGGTAGGGGGCAGTATGGAAGGTTTATAATAAGTCTGCCAAGGACCTGGTGCATTACCCTTATGAGTTTCATTCTACATGACGATTACACTTTATACACTTTTGGAGGGAGAGTATGAGCAAAATGAACAGCTGAACAATTATCCCTTCGCTTGGTCCATTAAAGAGGGTAAGAGCTTTCTGCCAGTCCGCATTTTTACACTGTTTTCGCCCCAGAGCCAAACTAGACGTTCTCCATGACAATTGGCCCCCGTTTCTGATGGATTCCCTCAGGTGTAAAGCGCTCCCCCTTGTGTCAGTGAAAGCATGGTGCTGGACAGGTGCTGGAGTGTAGCAGCCACAATGTGATCTGAAGGCTGCATTGGCAGGATTCTTAAAAACCGCTTTACCTGTGATGCAGAACACTTTAGCTGGAAGTCATCCCTGAATGGAATAACTGTAGAATTAGCACAGACAACAGGGTGTTGTCATGCTACCTTCCTATTACTGCGTATCATGGAAAACGCTGTACAGAATGATTAGTAACATCAGTCTCCCTCTCTCCCCTTGCAGTGTGGACATGGGTCTGGGGCTTTGTCTCAATCACCATCATCAGCCTGCTCTCTCTGCTGGGCGTGCTTCTGGTGCCCATCATCAACCAATCCTGCTTCAAGTTCCTACTCACCTTTCTGGTGGCGCTGGCAGTGGGCACCCTTAGTGGCGACGCGCTGCTCCACCTGCTGCCACATGTGGGTACTGCAGCTGGCTGCCTCAGAGACCGGCAGATATTAATCCTGTCTGGCTGTCGAAAGATGCAGTTGGAAGGCTGCACCTGGATTTATAGCTCAACAGGAAATGACGCTCCCGAGTTCGCAGTAAATTATCTTGGGTAACAGAAGGATTGTCTCTGTGCCTATATGCTGTGTAAGGAGCACATTCCAGCACGGTCGCATGTGCTGGGGCTTGTGACAGAGCGTCTCAGTTGTATGCGGCTAGCTTTGCCCGTTGTTTAGTGTCAGCTGTTGACTCCCTGACCCTATAACCCATAGTCCCAGGGGGAGCACGACCACAGCAGCCCGGAGACGGAGGAGGGTGAGACCGACCTCGCTACCGTGTTCGATGGAGTGTGGAAAGGCCTGACCGCACTGGCCGGGATCTACCTACTCTTCATCATCGAGCACTGCATCGGCATGTTCAAGCACTACAGGGATCAGCGGGTACGAGGCCTGTGGGTTCTCACCCAGTCACCTCCATAAAAAGAGGCACTATTAACAGCCAAATCCAGATGCTCACTTAAACAATCTGTCTACTTATCGCTTTACACACAGGACAGTTGGTGCAGCTCCAACAGGAAGCTAGAGGAGGCCAAGATTGGGCGAAAGCTGTCAGACCATCAAATGAACCGACGCTCCGACGTGGAGCTGATGCATCTGAAGCCGCTCCCTGCTGCTGGTACAGCCTCCTTCTGTAGTGCTAACGAGCTGTCCAGCTCCCGGCAGGATTCCTCTTCTCCTGCAGGCTTTACGCTATAGGCCCCGTTATTGTAACTGGCTCATTTTCTGCACTGTGCAGTGGAGAGATGCACCTCACGGAGGGAACGGTGACACAGAGGAGTCTCCAAAATGATTTATTAAAGCCGTTATAGGGGACCTCTGAAGGCGAACTGTCGGCTCAGCTCGGTGAGGGATCTAGAACTAGCACAGTGCCCCCTAATGGTAACACAGGCTCAGCGGGATGGCCAGTCGGCATCGCTGCTTTTACCTGGATCATCACTCTGCCTTCTCACTGCCCTGAGAATGGCTCTGATCTGTCTTGGCTCACTAGGGGGCATTTGACTTTCCACCTCGTTCACCCACCTGTTTATCTGCTTCTCCTGTGCAAATCCAACTAGTTATGGGGATCCAAGCTGATCTGGGAGGCCTACCTGGGACTACCAGGGACTATCTGGTCTAGAGCACACTATCAAATCTGAGATTTATCATAACATCTAAATGATCTAATCTGATGCATTCTCAGGGGCTGATAGCTCTGCATCATCACTGGGGGACCCGCAGAGTAACCCCAAGTCCTCCAGCATCCACGAGGAGTCATCTTCTGTCAGCGAGAGCACCAAGAAGGCCAAAGTTAAGAGGCATGGCCACTCTCACGGCCACGCCCACGACAGCCACTGCCACTCGGACCAGGAAATGAAGGATGCTGGCATAGCGAGCATCGCCTGGATGGTCATCATGGGCGATGGCATGCACAACTTCAGCGACGGGCTGGCCATAGGTGAGAGTCACCGGCATTCTCTCAGTGACTCGGCACCGCTTGATGGCGGAAGGCAGGACGTTTCACAGTCCCGGTTTGTGATCCGCAGGGGCCGCGTTCAGCGCCAATGTGACTGGGGGCATCAGCACTTCTGTGGCTGTGTTCTGCCACGAGCTGCCTCATGAGTTGGGTGAGTGTCACGCCACGGGGTAGCCATTCATCTGCATTTGTGTGTGAACCTTCAAGGCGCTCGATTAGCGGGAGGCTGTGGGGTAAACTCAGTATGCGGAGCTGGGGTTCACCATTGATGTGTGATGTATTCTTCACTGGGTACAGTGTTCAGCAGGCAGTCTTGGCTGGCATGCATTTTACCTTGAATGGAAAACATTGTGTAGTAATAAACTAAATTATCCTGCTAACAATACTGAATTAAATACCTCCTACTGTCTTTCTGAAATGCCTGCAAATAAGAACTAAACAACTGGGACACTTCAGTTTTCCCGCCCTCGTTTGCCAGATCCCGAGAATGTACAAGTGTCATCGTTATGGGTTGCTCTTGTATCTAAGTGACAGATAACAAATGACCTGCCCCTTACTTATTAGCTTACAGAACTGCCCAATGATCCACGATTCCCCTGCTGTTTAGTAAACGTTCCTGTATTTAATGCACCTATTATGGCTAATAATCGGCAAACCAACAATTAGCACAGAGTCAGTTTTCCATGTAGCTGTCTTTGTGATCGGGGCCGAGCCTCAGTAGCCAATCCAGTTTCTCCGATGGAGCCGTTCACCAATGAGAGGGTGTTCGGCCCACGTGGGAACTTCTGAAATTGACAGATTGTTGCCTAATAAACCAATTTACGCATTTAGTGCCTTGCGACGCCTCTTGCCCCAGTCGCAGATGGCGTGTTTCACTTTGTGACAGTGCTCGTGGCCGGGAGGTCTCCGCCATCAGGACGGGAGCGGCTTGTCAGCTGGCCGAGATGACGATTGGGACGGGGGGAAGCGATAATCACAGGAGTAGTTTTGGGTGCCCCCTTCACCCCTGGCTTGTCTGATGAGCCGGTTTTGTGACACTCATCACGAATGACAGCTCCTCAGGACTAATGACATCTCCTGTTACTGAAGCTGGCGCCATGGGGTCCTCAGCTGGACGGCAGACCTGGGAATGTCTGCCAGATTTAACTCTCAGGGAGTTACTGGGGTCCTGCCAGCACACTTAGCTTTACACCTAAGGATCACATGCTCTTCTGTCAGAGGAAATCACGCAGTCACACACAGTGTGTTTTGGCAGCGGAGGGCCGCTCGCTGGCACGGACTCCGATCCCGCCGTAAAACCACCCCCGCGTCTGTCCATGCATCGATCGCCCGCTGGATTTCCGGGGAATGCCACCCCACTGTTGATGTAGTGGTGCCGTTACGTGGGATTCAGGCGTGTATGAGTATAGCTCGCTTCACGCACTCACAGTTACACGCTGAGCCATTCGAAAGGCGTTTCCCATGGCCAGGTGTTTTAATCAGCTGTATTGTTGTCTCCAGGTGTCTTGTCACTGCATGTATGCAGGGTGGAACCAAGCTAGCCTCACAGGTGTTTGTGTATTACACAGTGGGTACCTCCCCTGATTCTGACATTTCCCATTTCATTTAATTTTCTGGGTGAGTTTGGAATTTCAGATTTGACGCGACCACTATTTTCTTCTCCAGTAAACGCATTGAGATATTCAGGACAGTTCTCCTGTAAGTCTCCTGATCCATTGCTTTCTGTGATGGCGTTCGCTGTGCTTAGCGGCCCAGGCGGGTGGCTGTGCTGACCCTGTCACTGCTCTTCTCTGCCCGCAGGTGACTTCGCCGTGCTGCTGAAGGCCGGCATGTCTGTGAAGCAGGCCATCGTCTACAACCTGCTCTCGGCCCTCATGGCCTATGTGGGCATGTTGATTGGCACGGCCGTCGGGCAGTACACCCATAATGTCACCAGCTGGATTTTTGCCGTCACCGCCGGGATGTTCCTCTACGTGGCTCTGGTGGACATGGTGAGAAATACCTGTGATTCTAGGATAGTTTTTAAGGTGGGGAGGCATAGGAAAGGCCATCATTCATACAGACAGGTCAACCTTATCTCTGGCCAGTATGTTTTGAATCTGTGAGTGACAATGGAGGGGACACTCCAGGAGCCAATCATCTTTCAGCTAGGGATCAGTACCCCTGCGGCCTCGCCTTTGGTGGTCATGGTGATGAGGTCCCTACTGCCCTGTGCCAGCTGCTTTTAGTCTCTATACGTCTGACGGACATGGTGAGAAGGTCCCTACAGCATGGCTGCTTCTAGTTCTGGTCACATTTTCCTTGGCTGTCCTCCTAAGTAAATTTGATGAATCAGAATAATACTTAAATACACTGAAAATTTGCATTATGAAGTCATCAATTGCACAGACTGGTATAGTAATTCACTAAATTATGGCTTAATTTTTTCTCTTATACTCTGTGAACACTATCCTTATTACAACTACAAAACGAGTTTTACGAGGCTCAAATTGTAAACTGCAAGTTGAAGCAGTCTGCCCATTATCTAGGGAGGTAGTAATCTTCTGGAATGCCTTATTCTCACCAAAGTGTCTACACACTGTCTCTCACATTTGATTCCACCAATGCTGTATCTTCAGGAAAACAGTCATCTCTGCCCTCGTCTCCACAGCTTCCGGAGATGCTCCATGGCGACAGCGAGGATCACAAGCGCTGTCAGATGGGTCACTTCCTGCTGCAGAACCTGGGCATGTTGAGTGGCTTTGCCATCATGCTGCTCATCGCCATATTTGAGGAACGCATTGTGCTGGACTTTGGCCTCTAGATGTGCACTGCCCAAACCATCATTGAGTGAGGGCGAGCTCAGCTTTTCATTTCCGTAAGTCTGGGTGCGTGCTCACAGCCCACCATAACGTCCTCATGGTCCAGGTTAATCCCTCAGAAGATGCCTCAGAAGAGGTCTTCATTTGATCCCATCTCTCCCAGCATCAACCAGCCTGAGGCAACTTCTTGGACGATTAGAGACTTCAGAATGTCAGCCAGGAAATTCTCCTGCTGCGCACTTGAATGTAACAAAGGAGCGATCAGATATTGGTGTTTGTTTTCATTGAAACAGGAAAGCTGCCTTTTATTCCTAAAGCCTGCTCCCAACCCTCGAGGCACAGTCATTCCAGGCTCCATGAGCGCAAACCCAGCAGGCCAGCGACAGCTGAAGTCTTACATCTGTGTACTTGTGCTATGTGTAACCTTTGTGTACCTGTGTTGTGTCACGTTCCATGATTGTGAAGTCATTGTGTGACATTGAGTGTGTAGGACCACGGTGCTAAGCTAGTCACTGGTGGGCTGCGACTCGGGGGGGGGGGTAAAATTGCTTGTTCATCAGTGTCTGTTTTTCTGTGAAATTTGTTGTACTGTTGAGAAACATCATGATCCCTGTGCTTCCATCAGTTGGCTCAAGAAGGTTTACAGATGTGCTCTTCCTCATTGGAGCAGTGAAGTACATATCAGTGTTAAAAGAATGGCCCATTAACAAAGTCCTGCATCCACAAGAGGGCTCTGATTACTCGGATTATTGTCCATGTTTGTTTTTGTAATAAGTATTGAGACGGGATGAATTGGGACAGGCTTCCGCCAATATAGAGGAATGATGGAATGACCTGGAAAAAACATGAGTTTCTGCTTTGCTACCTTGTGTTCTTTAGTCTAATCACTGATCAACTTAAAAAGCATCTGCTTTGTCCAAATTAAGCCATAGGAATTCTTATTGTGCTTACACACACATTGGTGTTTAAAGCGCCACCCTCGTTCTGTCGAGGGCCACAGGGCGGATTCACTGTGGTGTAATGATGTTTGTCATCGTACAGGCCAAGGATGCCTTTCTGTCATGTTACACAAAAGTCACAAGGCTCGCTTTGGCCCAGTGGTGAGATCCACATCTATGTTGACCGACTGGTCCACTTACCGAAATCTTAACCTGGTCTTTCTTAACCCGGTTGCCTAGGGACATCCAAGGCCTTGTCCTGTGAAGTTCTCGAGTCGTGGGTCCTGCTGTGGATCATGCTTGTAAACTGCCTCTGTGGACATGCATGTTCTGCATCAAGCTGTATTACATGTGAGTCCTCCCGCAATCTGTCTTTGGAAATGCGTTGTGACTTCTACAGATCGGAAGTTGACTAACGGTTCAGAATCTGATTTCACACCGAGTTTGTTCCTCGCCGTACCCAACAGTCGGCTAATCTGGATAGGCAGTAAGCACAAGGGGAAGGGGCAGAGAGTCAGATGGACAGCACATCCATGCCACATTACTGAAAGTATGTATTTCAGTGTGCAGGAACAGGTCTATTAACACTCAATGGCAATACTGCCAGTAGAATGGAGGCAGGAATTTGACTAACCAGACAGTCCCAGATCACTGCACACTGTGTGTGACGACGTCATTTCCAACACTTTGTTCTATATTACGGACAGATGATTGCACTGTTATGCTAATTTATACAGATGGTGTTTTGCTTCCATATCCCAAAAAATACCATCCACCACGAAAGAGCAGATCTTAATTGCAAATGGTGAAATTTTGTACTAGTTTGTTTATTTTGCATAATTTTCATAAACCAGTAAATCTAAATGTATTCACTAACATCTTCGCTAGTCCTCTATTGTATATCTCCAAATCAAGATGGAAAAATAAAGTTATACCAAAAAATGATTGTCATCTTTGTGTTGTGGTTAATCCAAAAAAATCTCAGGTATGTAATCAGTACAGAGTGATTGCATTAATTCACTATGTAGATCACAAGTATAAAGCTTTTAATGTTTGTTAAAAATAAATAATGTTATAGCCTCATGCTGACATTTTCCAGTCGCTTTTCCTTAGGAGGGTTACGGGCAGCATTGGGCTTCAGGCAGTGTAGTTCAGTCTTTCCCAATCCGGTCCTCAGGGACCCACTGTCAGTCCATGTTTTTGCTCCCTCTGAGCTCCCTACCAGACAGTTTACATTTTTGCTACTGGGAGCTGGGAGAGCAAAAACACGGACTGTCCAGGGGACCCCTAGGACCACATTTGTAAACAAAATCAGCTCTTTCTGCGAAGGGCCCACCGGTCAATGAACCTTCTCAGATATGGTATTGACTGGTTGATGAATGGAAGCAAAGGGAGTAGATGAGAAGATGTGACTTCCTAAGTGTCTTCACCTTTATGCCTCCCCAGCGAAAGGTGCGGGGACAGGCGGGTGATGAAGGAAGCCCCAGTCCACACCAATAACAGTCTGACACTCTTATTATTCCTTTGAAGATTCATGCCATGTTAAAAAAGAGGCTTTTCATTTACAGGTTTTATATATTACTACAGGTGTTATGAACTCTTCGTATCATGTAATAATGCATGTAAAATGTAATTATAAACCTAGAAAAGTGTATTTCCTAAGAAAAATGCATGTATGATTGCTCCACAGCAGCAAGCAGGTGCCGTAGGTTGTTACTTTCTAAAATCATTGCATAGTATCTACTCATCCATTTTCTGTAACTTCCTAACCTATTCAGGGTCGTGGGGGTCCGGAGCCTATCCTGGAGGCTATGGGCTCAAGGCAGAAAACAATGCAGGATGTAGCGCCAACATTGCAGGGCACATTCACACTCCATTCACTCACTCATGCACACTTATGGGAAACTGGGTAACTCCAATTAACCTCAGCATGTTTTTGGACTGTGGGGGAAAACCGGAGTGCATGGTAGCCAAGATATATGAAATTTTTGTTAGGGTTTCCCACAACTAACTACTGTATTCAATCAACAGAAAATTGATTGTTGGTGCTATGCTACTCAAAGTGCTACAAGTTGTTGCTATGCTACTCAAAGTGGATGCTAGGATGTTGCTGAAGTAGTTTAGGTGGCTGATAAAGTGTTGCTATGATTTTGCTTAGGTTGGTAGGTTGTTGCTATGCTACTGTTAGGTGGTCGCTGTGGAATCTATGGTATAAGCTAAAGTTTTGCCATGTTACTCAAAGTGGTTGCTTGGTGGTTGCTATGGTGTTGCTAAGGTAGTTAAGGTGGTTGCTAGGGTGTTGCTATGGTTGTGATGGTATTCATTTATTGTTATAAATTTATCTTCCATTTCAGTATCATCTGGTGTCTTGTTGGTGTTTTCCTTTTTTCTACCTTCTTGGGGGAAACTGAGCATGTGCTAAAAACTCACGGGGGAGATTTGTGTTTTGCATTCTTGGCGAGCCATCTCTGGAGTCGGTGGTGACGCGAGTACCTAGGAATGCTGCAGAACTGCAGGAAGTGGCATAAGGACCATCCAAACCTCAAAGTCGGAGATCTGGTCTTACTTAAAGATGCACAAGCAAGGCACAATGAATGACCTATGGGACTTGTCGGCCAGACACATCTTGATACAGATGGAAAGGTCAGGCGAATTGAGGTGAAGGTTTCTAAAAATGGAGAAGTCAAAACTCTTCGGAGACCCGTAACCGAAACAGTGCTTCTCATGTCGTCAGAAGAATGAACATTGTTGCTCTTTGCATCCTATATGTGCATGTCTATGGTGGGTTAATCATAGTGGTATCATATGATGGTATTCGTTTATTTTTTATTAATTTATCTTCCGTTTCGGTATCATCTGGTGTCTGTTAATAAGAATTGTTGCCGTTTTCCTTTTTTCTACCTTCTTGGAGGAAACTGAGCATGTGCTAAAAACCACGTGTTTTGCATTCTCGGTGAGCCATCTTGGCTGTGAGCAAGCTGTGTTAAGTTCGAAGAACCCCTCTTTTTTCGTACTGTTGTGCCTTGGGGAGCCTTCGCTTGTAAGTATGCGATAGTGATCATAGTTCTGTGTATGTATGTTTTCTTCCTTTTCTGTGACGATTGTTGTCAGTTCGTTGTACAGCTGGAAGGTTCGCTTCATGTTAACACAGGGAAGAGGAATACTTCGTCTGTCGTGCGTGTATCATGATGGGCTGGAAGTAAATGTGTGTAATTTCATTTCATATTTTACTTTATAGTTTTACAAAAAAGAGAAAGAATAAAGAACGTCAACGGAGTTGTTGTCTGTGAAAGTCTATTCTAGCTGTTAGCTGTCCGTCAAGCTAAGCAAAGGGACGCGTAGCGAGGACGGAACGATGGTAGTGTATGTAGTACGCTGTTTGTGGCATTGACAGTGACTAAGTGGGAATCCTCTGAAAAATGGAAAAATGAAGTCAACAGGAGGAACAAGTGATGAGAAATGGCAAAAAAGATGAGTGTGGGCCAATTTGGCTTTCAGTGCATGTTGTGAGGCATAGCCTGAGTTAGGCTATCAGGTTTTGTAGCTGTGGCATGTGCAGTGGGTAGAAAGAAGCCTCTTATAAACGAATGGAAGGCAATTGGAAGATGGAGGGATTAGAAAAAATGTGGGTAAAGATAAGTGTGAGTCAATTTCTCTTTGTCTAGTTTTTGTATGACCTGACCTGAAGTAGCCAATGGAGTTTGGTGGCAATGGTATGAAAAATGATTGAGTGGCATGTATCTGTTAACCAATAGGGCCAAAAAATGCCAGAATCTGGAGAACTCGTGCATGTATCCAAAAGCTGCATGCAGGCATGCCTGTTGCCTTTAGAACAGAGGAGGGAAAGTTGATTTGAGGATGATATCACAATAGCTGTAGGAGGAGAGGCTTGTCAAATACCAGGCTGAATCCGAATAATAAGATGATGAACAGATAACAATAGTGTGTTTGCTCCACAATCACACCGATTACCATTTACAATGAAGTGTAT
The DNA here is from genome assembly GCA_011763525.2 of Mormyrus iriodes. Lineage (NCBI taxonomy): Eukaryota > Metazoa > Chordata > Actinopteri > Osteoglossiformes > Mormyridae > Mormyrus > Mormyrus iriodes. Next base: position 17,744,222 of record JAAGVU020000035.1, on the reverse strand, counting down.
ATTTAGAATGTTCTCTCCATGTTCCTGTGGGTCTCCTCCAGGTACTCTGGGTTCCTTCCACTCTCTGTAAATTGCCCATACTGTGTGATGTCTGTCTGTGTCACCCATGATAGTCAGGCATCCCATCTGCGATCTTCCTGATGCTCTCTGCTACCTGGGATAGGCTCCAAGTTCCATGTGACCCTGCACTGAGGGATTATGGGAGATGGATGGAAGATGCCTCATGATTTCAATACAGCCCTCCCTTTGCGAAGGCAAAAGATGGTGTATTTCACTGAACCCTTCAGATTAATACACCTTCAGTAGAAGTCAGCCGTTTTTATTCTGTGTGAATTGAGCAATTATGGAGGACTCAGTGTGACTGAGGTCTGAAAAAGCAGAGGGGAGAAGGAGCAGCCATTGTCAATGGATGGCTCAGTTGGTCTTGGGCTTAGAACAAAAAAGGAAGATGGAAGTTCTCTATGCAGAGGGACAGTTCAATTTCGTATCATTGGGTGTCACTGTTGGGCAATCTCCGGCTGTAATGTGTTCTGAAACAACAGCCAGAGCAGGTCATGTTTGTATTGTAAGGTATTTTTCACGGCTGGAAGCCTCCTTCTGCAACCACAATGTCCATTTTGAGGAAGGTAAATCCATACCTACCTGGAGAGATCAAACTATCCAACTTCAAATCAATTACAGGTTTATAAGACCATTTTTACAGGGCAGTTGGTGACCAAGTGGTTAAGGGAGCATGCTTATATGTGTAAATATATTTTTCTGGTGGCATTTGTTGTTTTCTGTGTGCTTTCAGTATTTGCAGATACACGATAAGCCAAAACATTATGACCATTATGACGAATAATGTTGACTCGCATAAAAACAGTGCGTGTCAAAATACAGCATATATTAAATAGTAAGTTATCATTTGATCCTCCTAGGTGAATGTTGAATGCAGAATAAATGTGCAGGGATAAAGATTTGAGTGACTCTGACAAGGGCTAAATCATTATGGCCGGACGACTGGGTCAGAGCACCTCCAAGAAGGCAAGGCTTGTGGGGTGCTCATGGTCGGCCAAGGTGAGAACCTACTGAGAG
>JAAGVU020000035.1:17707071-17723788 GCA_011763525.2 Mormyrus iriodes | reverse complement strand
GTGAAAACTGACGTCTGTCTGTCTGTCTGTCTGTCTGTCTGTCTGTCTGTCTGTCTGTCTGTCTGTCTGTCTGTCTGACTGTCTGTCTGACTGTCTGTCTGTCTGTCTGTCTGTCTGTCTGTCTGTCTGTCTGTCTGTCTGTCTGTCTGTCCTAATCTAATCTAATCTAATCTAATCTAATCTAATCTAATCTAATCTAATCTAATCTAATCTAATCTATAGTTTGTGATCCATGAGGCACCAGGCCAGGAACTGGAAGTGGAACTTTTTGATGAAGACACAGACAAGGATGATTTCCTGGGCCGGTGAGAATAGCGTTTTCAGTGAGAACATGAAAATCCTATTTAATTAATGACTTGTAAAATAGGTTAAGCCCAGAAATGTTTGCTTTCTGCATACCACTGTGATGGATTAGAAATGTATCCGTTTCCCCAGCTTCAATCTGGATTTTGGAGAAGTGAAGAAGTTGCGAGTTCTGGACAAGGTGAGGTGATCGTGGACTTAGAATGTTCTTGCAGTGTGTTGAATCTCTGCACAGTGAGGAAAGCTCAATGAGGGAATATCTCATCTTGAAGCTTGAAGCTTCGAAAGACATGTAGGATCAGTGTATGGTTTTTAACTTTGCTTGGATTGAAGATTGACTTTTTGATGGGAGAGTAGGGTGTCAAGCGACCTAAATTCAGAGTTCTTGCTTTTGTGTGTGTTATCGCCTCCTGGTTTAATGTTAAGTCTTGAAATACGAGATCTCCATCTGATCTGATCTGTATGTTGCAGTGGTTTTCACTGGAAGGAGTGGACCGTGGGATGGTCCATCTGAATCTGCAGTGGCTGTCTCTTCAAACAGACCCCAAACTGCTTGTGGAGGTTAGAGCCATGCTGCAGGGAATTATGGGTACACGGGTGCTAACATTTTATGCAGAGTTTTAACAAAGAGCTTATATGCATAAACATTTCTACACGCGATTATCACCTACACTCTTGGAGATGCTGTTTGAACTGTTGCTGCCCATACAGGTATGTGCATCAATGTTGCAGTTTTTCTGCACCTATAAAAACAAATATAACAATCTGACAGGTATTTAAAAGGCAAGTGTTAGTTCTTTCAGTATTGCTTCTCAATAATTCAATAACTTCTCAAATTGGAAAAATGTTTCTAACATTCTATCAAAACGTAGCACGTGTTTCATGTTTGCAAAATGTGTTTTCAGCTCATGATAGGTTTGCAGAGTCATGTGAGCTGAGGCAGCTCCTAGCCTAGTGCAGTAAGGGTAAAAACAAATGATGTGTTCCATTCAGCACTCTTAAGGCCAAGATACACTACACACTGTGGTGACATATTTTCATGTACGAGGCAACGTACACAGGTTTATTTAAAGAGTCCAAGTGTGCAGGGATTTCTTGAAACCAATGGGACACCTGAAGAGGTGAACAAGAGACACGCTATAACTATGCTGCCATGGTGTTGGTTGCATTTAGGGTCCTTCACTGTAATTTTGGCTATGTATACATTGATTATGCAACTTTGCACACTTAAACTGCTTAGGAAACATGTCGCGCTCTGATACGGTGACAGAGTTCCTCGTATTTGGTGTAAACATTCGCCATCACTGATGTGTTTTATTGTGGTCTATATACTTAGACAAAGCCAGCTTCCAAGTGGTATTTGCCAAAGTGTGGATAAAGTAGACTTGGCTTATTTTAGGAACGGGACACCCTTGAATACCTGTGCTAAGTACATGAAAGTACATGCCAAGTGTGGTACTGTGTAACTGGGAACCAAGTGGGACAGATGGGACAGAGTCAGTGTCTGTGCATTGTTTTGGTGCTCCAGTATCAGTTGAGGTCTTCTCTTGTCTTCTGACACCCTGTCTCATGTCTGTGTTTCAGACCCTGGATGGCTGTTCTTGTGCTATGCTTGCTGTGTATGTGGACAGCGCCTCCAATCTGCCAGTAAGTGTAGTGGTGATGTCAGTGGCACTGGTCTGCTGCAATCTTATTTGTATCATAACTGCTGTAAAATTGCTTATATGGTCATTCTTAGTGGTAGTGGTGCTCTCTTGGTGCTTCACGCTACATCGTCACAAGGCAGCCAATTGACTTTGTCTCTCTCCTCTGCAGAAGAACCAAAGTGATTTCAGCCATACCGAGAAACCAGGAAAACAACACAAGGAGACCAAGGTACAAATTCCTGTGAGGAAAAACAGTTATGGAGGGTGTCAAGCAGTGGAGGTTTCTTTAAGACAACAGGTGAAACAGTGCTTCACCAGAAAGGAATAAAAATTGTAGCATTCATATAATTTGAACTATCTGTATGATGCCAATGTATCATCACAACGATCATTTCCATGTGAAACCAAAAAAGTAAAAAAAAATGCTTGTGAAAAAGTTTTGTGCAAAACGGCACCACCTGCAGGTTGATAGAGAACTTCATTAGAGTGAAACATTTTCGGTTCACAAAGCTAATACACTTTAGTTTATTTCTCATGGCCTACTCTTTAGTAGTTGATTGGATAGTTATGCACTATGACGTGTTTTTAAACCAATCCAGTAAGGCAGTGCCTCACCTAGTATTTCCAGTTATGCGTGCTCTTTCTAGTTCTCCATTTTGAACTGTTCCAGGATGCGTTTCGCCCTGCACAATTGATCCTTCTCCTAGAGCTGGCATTTTTTTTGGGATATGGTGAGAGTGGAAACTCTGACAATAAAGGATACTACAGGGAGTTGACAGAGGCACTTTTCCCAATATGGCAGTGGTCCGGCCTTTGTTGTGGTGTTTGTGTTACACGCAATTTAGGCAAAACACTAATGTAAAGCTGTGTAGCCTACTCATATTTTATCACCTCATACATCATTTTTGTCAGTTGCACTTTCTAAGCTCACCAGGTTAATAGTAACACAATTGAAGGCTCAATGAATAGGTTAAATCGGGCTACATTTGAGTGAAATTAGCAACCAATGGAAAACGTTTAGGACTACAGTCTAATAAATATTTTAATATTTAAAATTAGCTGTACTTAAACTTTCGGTCAGCAGTTGCGACTGGTTTCGAGTTTATTGCAGGTGGCTTACTATAAATGCTAAATAAACAAGCACCTACAGAGTCTTCAAAATGTAGCTGCAATTTGCACTGACCAAACCCCTGGTAAGTGTTTTCTTGGGGGGCGGGGGTTTCATTGTGCCAGCAGTGCCAGCCCTGTTAAGGTATTAAGGTTTCAGAAATGAATACTTTCTGCACCCATTTTTCATCACCCCACCCTGTTTGTCTCTGGTTCCAGCTCCAGGGCGGGTCACAGGATTTACGTTCTTTGCATTTTACGCTGTTGTGCCACATGTGACTAACTTCTTCATCCCTCTAGTGGTAATATGCTGCCACAGCATCACAGTGTGACGTAGCTTCAGTCAAAAGTTTAGGGGAATATTATATGTGATATTGTTTTGCTACTATTGAAGTGAGGTCATTATTTGGAAATTTTTATTTTCTGTTCAGAAAAGTATAGCTTTATCGACTGAATACATTCTGGTTAAGTACCTAAATAAAGTTTTTTTAAATTTTTTTTTTTTTTTATTTATTTTATCCTTTTCTCTCTCATCTTCATAGATAACCAGAAGAAATGCCAACCCCAACTCCTATGTGGAAATCTCTGTTGACAAACAGAGTCAGAAAAGCAAGGTTTTGATGTTTAAGTATCATTATTGCACACTGTTTAGTTGTGCTTTCTGTACTGATGACATTTTGAAACTGGAATTCCTCCATCTTTGCTTCACCTTATGCCTGTTCTCCCCTTGCTCGTCAACAGGTGGCATTTGCATCTAAAGACCCTGTCTGGGAGGAGTGTTTCACTTTCTTTGTTCAAAGTGTGACAAATCAGTCTCTTCACGTCCAGGTAAGGCCATCGCTGTGAAGAGTCAGATCTTTGTATTGTTGGGGGGGTGGGTGGGTGGACAGGATGTTGCCCCCTGTTCTGCTACCCCTTCCCTGGAGAGAATACACCTTATTATCAGTACCATTGTCATTTTAGTCTTTTGGAGTGATTCTTGAGTTTTCTTAGTAGAAAGGGAAATTTCTTTATCAGCATGTTACAGCAGAGTTTCCCAGTCTGGTCCTCAGGGACCCACAGACAGTCCACATTTTTGTTCCCTCCCAGCTAGGGTCACCACCAAATCCATGTCACAGGGAACACTATGAGCTAGAACAGGGTTTGCAAACTACCATTTGAATTAAAAATACCTGAATTTCGCTTTTTCACTGAGTTCTTGCTGTGTGCTGATTGGTCAGTCTCCTATAATCATGCATGTGTCACTAATGTTAATGTGAAACAGCTGGATGAGTCTTTCAATCAGGGAAACAGACCAGTAAAAGCAGAATAAGAATTGAACCCAAGCGCAGGAGCCTTTCATTTTTAAAGTAGTTTGTAAAACCTGAAATGGCGCATAGTGTCCCCTCTGACATGGATTAGGTTGTCACCCTATGGCATTATGGCAGCGAGCTCAGAACGAGCAAGAACATGGACTGACTGTAGGTTCTCGAGGATCGGATTGGGAAGCACTGTGTTAGATGACTTCTTAACTGTCATGTATCTAGTTATTTGGACAAGTGATATATTTTTCATTTAAATAAACTTCCTGGAACATGTGCCAGACTCACACCATGATGAAGTTGCAAGATTGATAGATGGATGTATGAATTAATTTAAAGTTATGAATATGGCTAATCATATAAAGATCATTTCCATCATTCTTTAAGAATGGTATGGAATTTCTCTTTGCACTCTTCAATACCAAACATGCTGCTTATGAATGTACTTTAAATAAAGAATAACCTGTCTTTACACCAGATTATGACCCTCAGAATTCACATTGCATTCTCTCCTTGCATGAGGTGATATCACAATTATTCGTCTTCATTGGGACTCATGAACTTTAGCAGGTTTTCCATTAGCCTGTTTGATGTTTGCCTTGGAGGTTTGTTTTGCACACCTTCTGATTTCTAATTCCCCTGTTTTGTTTAGTCCCATATTCCTCATGAGTGATTTTTCTTCTGGGCAATTCAGGTTAAACAGCACGAGAAGAAAACATTACTGGGCACTTTCACGCTGCCCCTCACTCGCCTCCTCACGGTCTCAGACATGACGCTGGACCAGCGCTTTCCGCTGGAGCGCTCTGGAGCCAACAGTCATCTCAAGATGAAAGCTACCCTCAGGGTGAGCATGAAATGCTAATGACCTACAGGTAGTTGACTCCCAGATAACATTTATTGGGATTGGGGTGTATCCTGCAGCCCATAAACCATATGTGTTCCCGAAGGAATGGTCAAAGGCTCGTATTTTCTGGTTCTGCTGGGTTTGCATCAGCCAACGGTGCCCTACTCTTGAAAGTGCCCTCTCCCACAGATTCTGAAGCCAGAAAAGCCAGAGCCCAAAAGCATGAGTCCCCCTCCCAGCTCTCAAACCCAGAAGGCCTCAGACGGACATCTGCAAAACACCGTTTCCACCGCTGGAGTACAAAGTACCTCCAGTGCCCTGCCCAATGCCCAGCACAATACTGTGCCCAGCATCTCATCCCGTACGCTGGCTAATGCCCAGCCCGGTACTTTACCCAGTACCTCCTCAAGCACACTTGCTTATGCCCAGCCCGGAGCTTTGCCTGGTACCTCATCCAGTACCCTAACCAATGCCCATCCAGATGCCCTGTCAAGCGCCCCCTTGGTTAATGCCCCCAGGAAATTCCAGTCAGAGTATAGCCCCCGTCGGACCGAATCGGTGTCCGACACGCAGTCAATGCTCTCTTCCACGGCCAGTTCCAGGGAGCTCTCGCACATTCATCGATATGACTCCCATACCATGCTCTCCGATAAGTCCATGGCATCGTCACGCTTCGATCTGGCGGAGTCCTTTCCTGAGTGAGTCCTCGGCCTGGTGGTGGTGTTCTTGAATCCAAGCTATCATGCTTTACTACAGAGCTATCAAACTTTTCTACTGTATCGTGAACGATCTCTGGTAGTGGTGTTTGCGTAATCCCTGTGGGTGTTATGGTGTGATGTTCGAGCTTTGGTCTTGGGGTTGACTGCAGGGCCATCCTGAACCACCAGGGGGACTTTGGAGCGATCCATCTGACTGTGCGGTACGCTGCCCTAAGGAAGAAGCTCATTGTCGTTGTGAATGCCTGCAGGTGAGCAGGCTGCGCAAAGAATCTAGAATTTTAGCCAGTAATTTAAGGTACTTCATGTCATTTTTTTAGGGTCGTATAGTGACTTAGTGGAGAGCATGGTCATCTTCATCCTGCAGGGCTGGGAGTTTGAAACCACTCTCTGTTGTATGTATGTTGTATGAGTTTCCTTTGGGTTTTCTTGCACAGTTATGAGAATTTGCATCTCCGCCTTGCCTTTATTACATGCATTCATGTGGTTGGATGATGGATTGAAATGAACTTTTTGGTGTGATAAGTTTGTTGAAGACTATCAGCATTTCCTTGTCCGTAGGCCTCGTGTGAGAAGCGACAGCAGCAGCCCCCTTTTTTAAGAATAGCACATTTTCTGTGACCTGCAGGAGCCTGTTTCCCTGTAGCGATGAAGGTTCTGACACCTACGTCCGTATCTACCTGCTTCCTGACCAGTCCTGGAAACACAGGATGAAGACATCTGTCAGGAAAAAGACCGTGAATCCGGTCTTCAATGAGAAGTACGGCTTGTCTTCTGTCCGGCTGTGAGACTGAGTACACATGGCCTTATTCTGCCTTTTGGCATTTCTGCCAATGTTCTCATGTCTTGCAGGTTTGAGTTTGCCGTACCGTTAGAATCTGTAAAGACCAGGAAGTTGGACATAGCCGTGAAAAACAATGGCATGTTCCGCAAACGTGAACGAAAGGACATCGGGATGGTACGTAACGAGGAAACGCTGTATAAATTATAGTAAAATGACCAGGAAGCATTAGATACACCTGTGTATTTAATGTTTCATTTAAGGCTTTGCCCATTTTTTGTACAGGTAATGATTGATTTATCCGATAAGGACCTACTCAAAGGCTTCACAGATTGGTAAGAGCAGCTGAATTCATTTACCTATGACTAGCAGTGATAACACTGTCTTCAATTTGCCGTACAAAGACTAAACACCACAACAGCATATTTTATGGAGTTACATGTTATATTTACATGGAGTTATGACCAAAATTGCATCTCTTGGGCTCTGTTTATCTTGTAACAAACTCTTAGTTCGGCTATGCTTGGTTTTGAAGAAAACAGGAATGTCCAAATTACTGTAACTACAAAATCCGCACTAAAAACAAGGCAAAATCCCCTTTTTCTCAGGTTCAGTGTCAGTAGAGTTACTGTCTTTGCATCTGAGGCAGACATGTGGTCTGATAGCTGTAATGGACCGTGTGTTTGAATGTGTCCTCTGTACTAGAAAAGCTGGTGAAACTCGGCTACACTTGAATGTAACTTGAAGAAATGTTTTAATCCCAATCGACCACAAACTAGCAACATCACACAATATACTGAACTAACAGCTTGTTATAAAATTGCTGACCAGGTGACATAACTGTTAATGGCTACAAACTACATGGGGAAATCAAGCTTATAAGAAAATAAGCCATTATGATATCTGCAATGCGCAGCTTGGTCAGGCTTCTCAGTTGGAAAAGCATAGGTAGTTTCGCCTGGAATTCTGGAGTCGATAGGCTGGCCAGCATCCCTGCATGGTGAGGTCTAGTAATCTAACATGACACACAGAGGAGAACCACAGACAAATGCTCCGATGATGCTGTGGCTTCAGTCTACCCTCCATTTATCTCTCCCGATGCAGGTTTGAGCTGACCTTACCTGGGCTGAATAGGCCAGACCAGAGGGAAATTTAGACCAGCTACCTCTGCGCGAATGAAGACTCCAAGATGTGGAAAGTCATTCTACATTTTCTCCTTTGTCTTTAATTTCTGCTGTTTCTAGTAATGCTCTTATGTTAGCCTGAATTAATTTATAAGCATTTTATTGATGAATAATCATTCCTGGAATGTACATATGTTTATTGTTGACTATTCTGTACTTGTCTGAGTCTGTTTCTGTATTTTGACGTTTAACATGATGAATTTCATATTTGTGTTTTTTTTTTTTCATACGAATAGAAAAGCTGATATTGTAAAGGCACAAATTTGTATTAAATATTAAAGTATCATATTCAGGGAATTTAGTCATGCAGTGCATGGCTGTCGCGAAAATAAAGTTGAGCAAGTAATAAGGAGCATTTAGTTACGATTCCCGTTGTTTACGAAGCCTTCCGTGTGCGCCGTATGTCTGTCCTGTGTTTTTTGAATTATATGACTAGCCATCACTATGTCAGTAGAGCCGGGTCAAACACCTCGTGTGTCACAGTGCCGAAAGCTGTGTGGCTGTTTCCAGTGCATCGTTGGCAATCAGATCAATGAAGCATTAGCGGTCTGATTCACTGAGAACGACGCTAGAAATTACGGGCAAGACGGATTCAGCAGCACTACGGACTCGGGGTTATTTAAATACACTTTTCCAATTGACCCCTCTAATCATATTCAGAGGGTTGTGCTACAAGTTACATTTATGCATTCAACTTTTGTAGTGATTTTTGGCCCATTTGTAACACTTTCATACTTTTTCCATCTGTCATATTGTTTCTCCATCTGGGGCATTCACTTTAACATTAGCATGAGCTCACTGAAGAACAAGGATGCAGCAAATATCCACTGAAGATGCAAACTGTTGTGAACCTGCACATTAAAACAATACTAAAACAATATTAAATGAATAAGTGCTGTCTTTGTTTATGGCTGTTAGTTTCTATGTAGTGTCACCATGGAAATGACTTGATTCACTACAGATACCAATGTGACTTTTTGATGACACCACATCTGGTTCATCTTCACCTGCAATCAGACAGGAAGGGATGGGTGGAATCACACCCAGGAAGTGGATGGCAAAGGCTGTCCAGTGTCCCAGGGGCATCTTCAGCATCTTCTGGATCTCACTGTTATCACTGTAGACCAGGGCACGTCCATCCAGCATGTTCTCCTGCACCAGGGCACCATAGTTGGGAAGCTTCAGCTTCTTCAGCTATTGATCAGAAACAACTTGGAGTTAGGTGTATTGCAGCCACACATAGGGTTACCACTTAATTCATGTCAGAGAGGAGACTTTGAGCTAGGATTGGATTTGTAAAGTACCAGTTCAATCTAAAGCACCTTGATTTTACTTAAGCACTGAGTTCTTGCTGAATTCTGATTGGCCAGTCTCCTACAATCATGCATGTGTCATTGATGTTAATATGAGACTGCTGGATGAGTCTTTCAATCAAGGAAACAAGGCAGTCAAAACACAAGCACTGAATTATTTAGCCAAGTACAAGAGCCTTTCAGTTTTAAAGTTTAAAGCTTGTACAACCTGAAGTAGCTCAAAGTCTCCCCCCGACATGGATTAGTGGGTCACCCCTAGCTGCATGTCACTCAGGGCAGAGGTCACATGACACTGCACAGTAGCTGGAAAATGGAGTGCCTGTGCTCCTGGTGCCCATGCATGTCACACACTGCTTAAAGCGGACCTCTGTCTTACCTCCTCACAGACATCCTCCACGCTCATATTGATGATACTCTTGATCGGCAGTGGTATGGGTGTATTTTGGCTAATTGTGTCTTTCAGGCTTGATATTCCCCTGATCCTAGCCAGCTGCCGTTGGATCGAGTGGTCCAGGTTCACAGTGGACAATTTCAACCTGTTGGCATTGTCGATGGTGAATGGGAAATGAACCTTCAGAAACATTTCAAACAATTCAGGGTCACCGTCATGTTCCAAGAGAGAACGGATCCTTTCTCTGATCATGTAGAGCTCCACCCTGGATTCGCTGAAGACCTGCCATAAAGTTTTTGAGGTATCAAAGCTTTGTTGATTTATTTCAGCATTCTGTTTGTCATCCTCAATGCACTGGAGGATCCAGCTCAGCCGACATGGCCACTGATTAGCTAGAACCACCCAAGCAGCTATACGTTTTGCGGAGGTCAAATCATGTCCCAAAGTCTTCATAATGATGACTGACATTCTAACAGAGTTAATTATTCTTCTTATAGACATAGTGTCTCCCACAATGTACTTATGCATATTACCTTTATCACAGATATACTGAAAAACTGATTCTATCAGGTTCTCAATTTCTTTCTCATTCAGATTAATTTCTGGGTGGATCCTCTCGGTCAGGGGAATATTGCATTGCTCTGACTGTTTCCCAGAGGATGGGGTCAGCAATATTTCTTCATCTGAAAGCTTCGACTGTCCTGAGGAAATTGTTTTTATGACGCGTTTCTTAGAAGAATCACACAGCTCAGGTATAGTGAAAGGTAATGTCACAAGACGGTTCAAGAAGGAATGAGCTCGGTCTTCTTTGCTAAGACAACTTTTCGCATAATTCAGTTGTTTAGCGAGGACTTCTGGATTGACAGCAAGAATGGAAATAAATGGACTGCCTTCATCTGAAAGTAAGATGTTGATGGCATCAAGCACACCGACAATCTTCCTTGGTGTGCATCTGTCCAGGTGGGTAATCTCCAGCACCACTCGTATCTTCTTTCCCTCAAACGTCTCCATGAAATTGATGAAGCAGGAAAGGATCTCCATTTCTTTCTTCACCTCATTCATAAACCCCAGTTGGTTACTCACTTTCTCATTGTCCATCATCCTCCTGGCCTTAAAAAACAGGTCGAACATAATGTTTTTCACAATATGAATCAGGTACCTTAAGATGTAGGTGGCAGGGAGTCCAATAATTCCAATGACATAGCCTTGAATCACATGTAACTCTGTATTACTATCTTGTGCATCCATGTCCTCATCCTTAACTTCAGAGAAAAAAAGTATCATAAGCAATGGAAATCCTCCCAGGATTCCCAGGAGTACAAAAAGTGTGAAGAACCATAAAGGACAGCAGCAGATCTTCTTTGACCTCCACTCTGCGCTACCAGGTCCACTCACTGTCCTCGTCATTGGTTCTGTGTATTGAGCTGCACGGTACAGGATCAGGAGAAACTTACCAAAGTTCTCATGAAAGGTTTCATACAGCTGCAACACCAGACCAGCCCACAGCATATCACTGCCCGCAAAGTGCCAGGCACTGAATGTCACAAATATGTACCGCACGCCCTTTGGGCTCTTATCTCCCTTTGTGTCTACTGGTTGATAGAAGAGCAACCTGATTATAACTTTGAACAAATCAGATACCGATTGCCTGTGTTTTCCATGCTCATTCTCTTGAGCTTCTCTCATCATGTGACCTAGGGAACAGAAAAAAACAACTGACGAAAGAGCCTCGCTCCTGTAAAATAGATCAAAAACACATATACGTATTCAAAAACACAACACGTATTCCAAATGGTACATAGTGATGAAATATTATTTTTACAGGTTATGATATTGTACCCTATTATTGACTAGACAATCTTCTGCATATGTTGTTGATATTTCCTGTTGTTATATATAAATAAGTGGCCCTCATCTCAGCCAGAGGTGCCTCACACTTACTTTCTATGCTCTTGAGGACCATGTGGATTCGACTGTGGCAGGAGGAGTACAGGCCCACGGTAACTGGGGCGAGGACCCTGTTGAGGGTTTTGGACAAGGCGTAGGCGTAGACACTGTCTAAAGGCAGCTCTGTAGGCAAAAATCAGCAGAAGCCGATATTGGCAGACTATCATTCATCCAGTGCAGGGTCATGGTGAGCCTGGGGCCTATCTCAGGGAGTACAGTACTACGCAGAAATCGTAAGCAGTCAAAAGAAATGATGTTTAAATGATCTTCATGTTGGTGTAAAACAGAAATTTCATTCGTCAAAGTATATCAGCTTAACCATTTCTCAAAACCTCTATGAAAATCAACCCCATATTTGCAGCAACCGTCAAATATACCCCATGTATTTTTTTGATTCAACCACTAGCACAATTTGTATGACTAACCAATACATCACTGACTTCTTTAAAAATAATTTAGTCAATCAATCAATCAATCAATTTATTAATTAATTACCAAAATGAGGAAAAAGCTAACAAAATAATGGTCATGGATGCCCAGGGGTTATACCGTATCATTGCTTTCTCTGGGACCTATAGCTAACAGCATCTTATTTGACCAGATAACATACACTCCCTCAGTTATGCTTGGCTTACCTTCAGTCATCATTTTAATGGTGCTGCAGTGGTCGCTTAATAAAACACACACCTTTTTTGTCTGCAAAACAATAATGTAGAAAACAACTATTACGCGCTACTTTTACTACTTATTATTATTATTATTATTATTCCTGGTGTTTAAAAGGGCTATATAAGTCTATGAGCACCAGCTCTATTGTCCTGTAGTATAGGTTCGGTTGGCAGTATAATTACAAGAACAGCTCACTGCTGTTTTGTACATCTTTAATTCTGACATTAAAATACATGTTGAGTGTCTAGCTGATGCCACAGAACAATTAATCTTACAAGTTTCTATAATGAGCATCCAATCGCCTTGTTGCTTTGGCATTTTATTGGTTAATAATGTTGTCAATCATGCGTAGGTGCAGTTCCTATATATAGACTTGTGCCCGCCCCTTTCTGGAGTTTTTTGCGGGAGATGAACATGTGCAGTTAGTAATATTTAATTTCGTTTTGTATCGCTATGTTCAGTTTATACATTTATATTATGTGCTTTAGCTGTTTCTTGTTGTTTTCGTTAGACCTATTGATTGGCAATTTGTCGTCGGAGTCTGTATCATGCCAGTTACAGCATTATTATGTTCCGTTATTGTTGATATCACATTATATGCTGTCCTCCTGTTATGTTTTACCTATATCAAAGGACGTTATTTCACCGACACGTAATGTTAGTGTTAGCCTAACCAGTGTCAAAAGTATTGATTAATTGTGGTACGGACTATTTTGTAGATTCAGCCCCCTTACGGTCAACAGTAGTAATGCAAGGAATATTCCGGTTGGTCTACTGGTTATTTATCACTAAAGTTACCTGCAAATGCACTATGGTATTGAAACATTTAGATTGCATGTAATAAATTGATTATTTGATAATATCTAAATAACACATTTTGTTACGTATTTTTATTTCAGAACCACACACACCCATACTAATATAACAAGTTGACGAGTGTCAACTTCGTGCAGAAGATGGAAGGACTAAAATAAGATATCTGTCTCGTACCATACAGCCTGCCTTGACTGTCTCCTCACCACTGGTGTCTGAGATTCGGACTATCTAATATTTCAACCCAGCACGACACCTGGTTAAAGTCTGAATAGTATTCATTTGTTATCTCTGCAGAGCTCTGGCAAGGATGAAGATTTTGCATTTGATGTAACACAAAGCAGAACATGACAGATTTATTATCTAAGCATTAATATAACTTTATCCACAGTTATAAGAAAAAACATTAAAAAACTAAAAGAAAAGACTAACCTTCAAGGAAATGGGTTCTGCAAACTTTGACCTGTAGTTAGCAGGTCAGATTTCAGAATGAATAGTTGCAAAACTTTACAACATGCTGCCACCTGTCTTATCCGGTCCAACCCACCACTATCCGGTGGCTCCCATGAGCAGCTTGCAACAAAGGCGGGTACTTCATGTTAATGTTATCACAAGAATAAAATTTCAAACTTTCATATGAGACCAAGAAGAGTTTTCAGATACTATACCATTTTCGACACTCAACACGGTAGGTCTTTATAGTGTAACTCGATAAAAAAATTATTTCAATTGCAATTTTGTTTGCAGTTAAAACTTTACAAACTTTTCAAAATTCTTGTCACTATAACTAAAAACACCTGACATTGTATTTCAATTAAATGAAATTAAATGATATCAATTGTATGTCAATTAATGCATAATAATAATATTGTGTAGCTCAGTGGGCTAAAGACTTTGTTCCTTTCATCAGAAGGTTGCAGGCTCGAGCCTGGCCTTGGCACATCTACAGGTCCTTGAGCTCTTAACCCCCAGCTCCCTCGGTGTTGCTATGAGTAGCTGTCCTTCACAGCCAGCTTGCTCTCACTTACAGTGGCATAAAGAGAATTTCCCAACAGGGATCAGTAAGGTGTCAACTACTATTATCATTAAGAAAAGTAGAAATCACTGTAATTGTGCTGTAACCGCATTCAGAGATATTCACAAAAAGTAAATAATTAAACACTATTAAAAATTAGATGTTGCTTTATATTATTATTACAATGCATAATAGAACAGATATGCAACCGAAGAAACCAAGTTGCTTGTCTAAATGCTATGGGTGGCCATGAACCCTTTGGACCATCTCAGTAATGAACAATTAATAGAGTAATAGAGGCTGGCCTAGGGTGAAATAATGAGCCTCCTTGGTATGGTGCAGGATAAATCGAAAAGAGGAACACACTGGAATTTTGCCCTCAGTGCACCGTGCTGCTGTGTCCTACATCTGTACATGCACTGGTCACATTTCTGTTGCACCGTGTGCACAACTACATACAATGTCCAGCAGGAAGGGATGCCTTGCAGGACACTAAAATTGGTTTACATGCTACTGGCTTCTCTAATGGCTTCTCCAAAAGAGGATTAATGTTCTGGAAAGGCCCAGCTGGAGCCCAGACCTTAATCCAATTGAAAATCTGTAGGGTGACCTGAAGAGGGACGTGCCCAAGAGATGCCCTCACAAGCTGACAGATCTGGAAAATTTTTGCAAGAAAGGGAGGGCAAACTTTGCCAAGTCCAGATGTGTCAAACTGCTAGACTCATACCTGAAAAGACAGAGTGCTGTAATAAAATCAAAAGCTTAAACTAGGTTTAGGGGTGTGTATGCTAATGCAACTGGGTTGTTTTATTTTTTTCTGCCTTTTTCAGTTTCTAATTTGTCTTCACCTTCAATATAGAGGTTGCAATTTTGAAATAATGGTGGAATAGGTTCTGACCCAATTTGTCTTGGTTTCATTTTTATATCACACAACAACCTGCCATTTTGGCAGGAGTGTGTACAATTTTATATCCGCTGTACAGTGCCAGACAGACAAGGTGCAAATACAGACAAATGTAGCGCAAACACAGTACAGAGTACACAGTACACAAATACATATTCTGAAAAAAACAACAGTTCCTTCCTTGAAAATAAGAAGCAAAACAATTTTTATAGTCTACCAGTACAGGGTCACCTGGATGATAAACTAAGTATCATCAGTGTTATGTATTGTCTGACACAGAGAGTTTCATTCATGACACAGGTAGTTGTTACCAGCAGAGGGAGCCATACACCAGGAATAAAAACTACGTGCTACATTTGCGATGATGCTGTAGTGGTGCAGAAGAAAAGCTCACTATGCAAAATTCTTTTAATATAGTAAATCCAGAATTTTATACAGATAAAGTTTTCCTATTAAAATGAAGGAATTCTACTTTGTGCAAAGTAAAATGTAAAATAGGGGTTTATTATAGGATGTAGGTGAAAATGAAAGATACACTGTGACAACGAATAGGAAAACATATGTTGGACGAAATAAGTTGGAAAATGGGTGCATTCCTAAAAAGGCGGCGAGTGGCTGACTTAGCCCTTTTCACATGCAGTACTGCTTTTGTCCAGTAGGTGGAGAACAATCAACAAGGAACATACCCAGGGGTATGGAGAGAAGAGGATGTCCTTCTCCTCCATCTCGGAAAGGCTGAGTCTGGCTGCTAGTCACATCTCTAGAAAAGAGCAGTTAATGGAGCTGAACAACTCCATTCTGAATGTTCTTGCTTCATATTGGTTTACATACAACTGAGTGTCCAATGCAGTCACCTATAATGAGTGTCAATTTAGAAAAAAATAGCACATTTAGAGCAAAGCTAATTTGCAGGTAGGAGGGGTTCCAATAAACACCTTAAAGCCTGACGTGCGTGTAAAAGACATCTAAAAATGCAGGAAGACATTCAGCAGGTCAGCAATAAGTGCTGATGACTGAGCCCGCAGGCTAAACGCCACTCTGGGTCGGTGGAGGATACTCTTACTGGCCTTTTGTTTTGTTTCTGTATCGTTCCCTTCTCAGCTTTCTTTGTCTCCAGCTGGCCTGCTGTGTAATTAGCCCCAGATTAATATTGAAACGCCATGCACTCTGTCAGTCATGCTCACGCCACTGAACCCGGGTGTATCATGAGGCCCGTCCCCCAAGCTATAGTCATCACAGATGGCAGGCTAAATGCAAGCTAAATGCCTTCCCTGCTCATGGTGATCTCTGCCGCCTCAATGTTTTGGTGAGCCTCGGTGGCTTAATGGTAGGTAGGTAGGTAGGAAGGTAGGAAGGTAGGTAGATAGATAGATAGATAGATGTTATTAATCCCAGTGGGTGTTTTGCCTGCATCTCAGCTCTGTGGTCATAGCCAGCAATCTGCCTGTTTGCAATTAAGGCGCCATATATATTTTTTTCTTTGCCAAACACGGTCACAGACAATTTTGAAACATCTGATTCGTTTTGAAAACATTTGAAGCAAATTTTTTTTTTTTAAACGGCACCCTCAATGTCAGAGTACACCATTGGCACGTCAGAAAAAAATACAATACAGTCCTATAGTCCTAGCCACTCTGGGCCTGGTTTTGAAATGTTTTGAAATTGCTATTCCTACTATTCCTACTATGTGTGTATGTGTGTGTGTGTGTGTGTGTGATATATATATATATATATATATATATATATATATATATATATATATATATCCTATAATGCCTGTTTG
>JAAGVU020000035.1:17677003-17706971 GCA_011763525.2 Mormyrus iriodes | reverse complement strand
TGTGTGTGTGATATATATATATATATATATATATATATATATATATATATATATATATATCCTATAATGCCTGTTTGTGTTTGTGGAGAACAGGCTCATCAGTAAAACTGACTCCCCAAAACCTAATGCTGTCGGTTTGTCTAGCATTTAAAACCAGCTCCAGTTGTAAGTGTCAGAAAAGTAGGAGCTGCCAAGTCCCCTAAATATTTGCCCCCCTATGCACACACACCATCATGGAGTCCCCATGCACTCAGTCAGCCCTGTCCCATGCTGGGCCAAAAGGCTTGCAAGCTCAGCACTGTGGATGAATCTGATAATGTTTCCATGAAGGATCTCATCCACGTCCTCTTCTCTGCTATAGTGACAGGTCTAAGATTAACTTTGTTAAGCTGTGGCCCAGTCATGCACACTAAATTAAATTAATGGAACAAATTTCCCCCTTAATTAAGATTAAAAAAAAATCACGTCAGCTGTAACCTTGCTGTGCACTAATTATGTACAAAGGATTTATCATCTGTTTCAGCCGTAATATTAATCTGTAACCCATTGATAACAGCAGCACTGTTAAGAGACAGGGCTTGATTAACGCTGACAGTCTGTGCAGCCCAAGTTACCAGGCTGCTGGTCTCCAGCCAGGTGGAACTGCTGCTTCTGTGAGGCTGCAGTCAATTAGCTTCCTCTGACACGCGCAGGTACATCAGCCCCGGAGATGCACAGCCAAAGACCCAACATTACTCTGAGAAGCAGTGCTGCACGGCTGGGTTTCCGCAGCCGTGGGTTGTGCAGGGTACATTTATTCATAAAGAATATTGGACAACGCACCATGACCTTGGGCATCGCGTGGCGCTATGTGTCAAGGCTGCACAGCGGCTTGGCCGTTAAACGTCGTTTATTTTGAGGACAGGCCAGCTTATGAGGTCAGCAGAGCAAGGCTGTTGTGCAGATTGCCGCTAGCGCCTTCCTCTGTAATATCCTGTTGTATACTCAGACGTAAAGCGGCAGCCTGAGGCCTCAAAGCGCAACCAAAAGCAGATGCAACTGGATGCGGTTTACAGACAAATTTCAATGTAGTCTATGCGCACTCAATTATGTGGTCTTGCATCCCGCTATGTCTGGAAATGGCCACCAGATGGCGAGATGAATTCACTCTTCATAGGAAAAGCAGAAGCAGCCTGGAGTGTCAGCCGTGCTCACGGTTTGACATCTTAAATGAAGAGCATGATTTTAATATTTATATCCTGACTGAGGTACTCATATTGCTTTCTTTCCGTTCCCGCTTCTGTTGTTCTCATATTTCACCAGCTATCATGCTGTGCTTACGTGAGAGTCGACATCACTTCCCCTGGGCGGCGCCAGGGTGCTATTTGGTAGCCCGGGGCGGTAATCAGCACCCCGCAAAGCTGCTCAACGAGGACGAGGCACACACAGCTCGGCCCGGCTCGTGCCGTCACTTCTTCGCCTCTTCGCCTAGTCTCACCAAAACTATTGTTTTTTGTTTTAGTTTTTGTTCTGCATGATTTCTGCCTCATACGCCTTTCATAATTCATGAACACAGGCGAATAGAGACACTGTTTGTTTGTTGTTTACTTATTAAGGAGTTCTTCGTTATGCCGCGACTATATTCAGTCTTGTGACCTCCGCAGTTCCGGTAGATAAGCTATATAAACAAACCAAAATTTCTGCTTCAGGAAGAACATATAACTAAAAAGGACTTATTTCCAAGCAAGTGAATAATGCTTATTTCACTTCACACCTTTCTGCTCGTAGATCATGACTGAAAGCTATTTCCATGGAAGCAGTCTTTGTTCACGATGCACGATTAAAACAGCCTGACCAGATCAGCTCCGTGAATAGCTATAGGCTTCCCAGGAGAGACCGGCAGGAGCGGCCCTATAACTCAAATTTCTCAATTAATCCCAGGCCTGTCCGTTCTCCTCCAGCGGTTCCTCAGCAGAGCTCATGGTGCGGAGCTCAGCAGATGTTTATTGCGGTACTGGAGCCTGTCACAGGCACTTAGGGCGATTTCTTGATCTGCCCCTGCACGGTGGAGCTGTGGGCACGGCGCGCCAAGCTGCTCCGGCCGCACTTCACAAAACGTTTTGCCGCTCTGTGAATTCGAGTCTCTGGTTTAAGGAGTGCAGCGAAGCCTGTGCACTTTGCTGTCAGGTAAGTCCCTATCAGCCACTTGCGCACACCCCCAATTTCCCCGCTGAAATTATAATGGATTCATTCCGCTAACAAAAAAGGAAATCACGTTCAAGTTAATGAAGGTTTAATTCACAGATAGATTCTGGCCACTAAAATCACATGAGATGAATCCTTTGGTGTTGTGACATGCAAAGTGGGAATGTAACCACAGCTAGAGGTTCGAATCAAGGTATGAACCTGCACTGGTTCTGAAAATGTGCAGCATAAAATATGGGATTTGTTTTCCATATTGTATTTTATCCCAGTATAACTTGGAGTGTGACACACAGCAAAAGTTATTCATTTCTATGTATAAGTCTAAATACAGCTTCAAACAGTGAGATTGTTTGTACCCTTTTACAATAAGGCTCCCTTTTGCCACTTACAAACGGTAATAACTCATAAAAAAACATCTGTTATAACTTGTTTATGATTGTCTATTAATGATTTACAAAGTGTTACAACCTAATTAGTAACCTGATTATAAACCATTCATAAACCCTGTGTAAGTGTATTCTCAGTGTCCTTTCTATTCATTTTTAGTAGATTCTGGTAAATTGAATAGTCTAATTCTGTTGCCGCCCCCCCCCCCAACCACAAACAGCAACGGCGGCCTGGGTCAGCCAGACATTGTGGAATATATATCGCTGACAGAGAATTGGCCCTTTACACTAGGGTTGAGGGGTTAATTACAAACAACAGAACTGAATGGGGGGGGGGCAGCTATGTTGGGGCTCTGACATAGTGTGGGGGGAGGGCAAAGGGTGGCCCTTGAACAAGGGCCTGTGACACTGAACGCGCACAGGGCATACGTCACGGGGACGAAGAGCGCTGGTGACACCCAGCCTCAAGACCGGCCCCCACCCCAGGCAGGATGGTGGGTTATGGTGTTAGCTTAGCCACTTAGCATTAGCCAATCCTTTTAGTGTTTCATGCTAAGTTATTTGGTAATACTTCACTTGAAGGGGCACAAATAATGTAGTATTATGATATTACTAAAGTATCAATTAACCACAAAGTAAGTCTTAGTTAAAAACTGATCTCATGTTAATTCATTAATGAATCGTGACACTTCTTTTATCTCAAGTAGTCACTATATTTGTTACTATATCTTAATTCTGCAAACCTTTCTGAACTACTGAAGGAACAAGCAATGAATAACACAAGTTAAATACCGATCTTGTTACATGTTTGTCCATTGTTAATGAATCATGACACATCATTTATCTCAAGTAGGTATTGTATTTGTGCATGATTTGTACTTTACTACTAACTGAATTACTACTAAGTATTTGTACTCCCTCAAGTAAAGTGTTACCAGTTAATCCTGTTTCTCTCCTGTCTTCTCCATAAATGGCACCAGCCCGGGTGTTAAACTTTCCAAATGTTAATATACATATATTGAATGTGTTTATGTAATTTATGTAATTTTATATGTAATTTGATTTCCAGTTCTGGTGTAACTACAGCTCCTGTGTAGCCGTTCGATTATCCACCTGCCTTCCCAACCGCGGCCCCGAGGTCTTCCTCCTCTAAAAGGCAGCTGTTACCGCAGAGTCATCGCCGCGCCGCTGAGCACCATGGCGGCGGTACCAGAGCCAGCCAGAGAGTCGGCCCCGTATCGATCCGGCCGTGCTGTTAGCTGCTTGCGGTCCTGCTCGCTTTCCTTGTCTCGCTCTGCAGACCCCAGCATCAGTAATTGCGTTGCCCTATATCCAACCCCCAATTTATTTACTATCGTTCCCGCTCTAGACTTAACATCCACTTGCTGAACATCTCTGATTTGCTCCATATCCGCACCTAATAGGCTTATGTTGCTCAGCTGGAGGAGCCGAGGTGGATTAAGAAATCCCTGTCCTGGTTAGTGCTCTTCACCCCCCCACACCCACAGCCGTATGCACCCACCCATGGACACCCATGCTGGCCTTGTTGTGTTTGTAGGCCACAGGAGAAAGATAACCCACATAAACATGGGGATAAGCGAAGCCGGCGATCCCAAAGTCTGCAGCGACAGGGTGACTAAGCCTCCACTTCGGATTATATCCTTAATAAAAGGACATTCTCACGTGTTCATTTTTTTTAATCCATCTTTAATTTGATTTCTTTTATCGGTTTTAATTGGTTTAATTAGTTTTGCTTTGTCAGTTTTCCCCTTCATAAGATTAACATCAAGTCCTTGAAGACTGGCCACATGAGGTGATCCTGAGTTCAGCTCACTTCCCATGTCTGACCATCATCATTTCAGATGAGTCGCTTTTCCTGAAAATAATGTTTAGTAACTTTCTTTTTAACATGCAGGCCAGTTTTTGGAGGGGGTCTAAATGCTCCTGTCTGGCACATATTTACCCAAATCTGAGTATTTTTCTGACACCATTGCCTTCAATCTAGTATCGCTCCGAAGCATCCTACATCCACTACTGTTCAGTTTAAAGGAATGTCTTGTGTAGGTGGGCTGATCCACCTTCTGTTTACTAAAACAGAGACTCACAGAAACAGTGAGGTTACAGTCTGGAATCAGGAGAGACGTATTACTACACTGAGACAGGGACTAGGCTGTGATTTGTTCAACTTTTCTAAACTAATTAATTTATTTTTACTAAAGCATGGCTTTCCATGACTCATCATCTTTCTGTTTTCTTTTTTTTTCATTTTCAAATGCTAATTAGTACTTTAAAAAAGTTTTAAGCGAAGCAAAACAGCCTGAGAATAACAGAATGATGAGGAATGCAAATAAACTAGTAAATACTGTACATAGTGCATACTAATAAATATAATCATCTATATAAAGAAACCATGTTATCCCAAAACAGTCCACCGTAAATTAAAGTTCAGTAAATGATGAATACATGAAACATGCCACGTTTTCATGCGTGTGTGTGTGTGCGCCTTGCTATTGACTATCTTCCCATCCAGGGTCTCTCCTGGGGTCTCCTGCCAAATGTTCCTGGGATAAGCTCCAGGCTCCTGTGACCCTGTGCTGGGTTGCATACTGGTTGGAAGAACAAATATTATAGGTTGTATATTTATATATAAAACAAAAATATTTCATAGTCATGCATACACACATGTACAAACCTAGCAGACATGTGCATGTTCATTTTCTATGTGCGGTATGTTATCCTGTCCCTAGGTGGGCACTATATGTATAACATTTTTGATGGTCAGTTTCCGTGCCCTCTTACACAGTGGGGAGGTGTAGTTTGCGTCTGTGTGAAAGTAAATGAGTGCCATGATTTCTCAACACTTGGCGACGGCGTTCCCAAAAGAACAGGCAGAGTACAGGGCAGCGGGAGATACGCCTCAAACACTTCACTTTCCTGCTTTTTAACTCAGAGGTGAAACAGTATCACAGCACAATAGAGGGAACACAAGGCCCATTCCAGGCTGGTTCTGGACTAATGTACACCGCATGTTGTAAAATAGCAATACCATGGCCATTTTTGCCAAAGGCTTGTCTCTGGCAGCAGCTTTGGCGCATTTCAGATTGCGATTCAGCGAAAAGCGTGCAGATGCCAGCTTTAAAAAGCATGCAAATCAGACGACTGGTGGTGGCCCAAGACATGCATTTCATCCTGTTGGAGCAGTTTATAGCTGGGGGAAGTGAACAGGTTGTTTTTATGAGCTGAGCAATTATTTCACTGCCCGGGAATGAATATATTGGGGATTCCAGTGGAGAGGAAATGTTGTTCATTAAAAAGTCATCTTAGCATGCATTATCTGGAATCACACTGGGTTTGATTTTTTTTCTGTATTATTCACAGTATTGAATTTAACACAATGCCATTTCAGTCAACCTGACTTTTTTATAAAAAGTCATTCAGTGAATGTGTGAAACTGTTCAACGATGATTAATTATTAATTTCATTCTTTCCTCATCATGCTTTAGTTCAGAAATCAGGGTCCAAATTTCAAAAGCTCTCTATGAAAAAAACTTTCTTGTAAGAAGTGACTACTACACCCTACTTTTGCACGTTATACACACCTAGTCACAACTCTCCTACAACTGATGAATGAAAAAACACATGGCAGCCTGCACAGTGCGCTGGAAGCTGACTATATGCTTTTATTTTAGTGTTTTAATGCACCAAGGCATGCCACTGCAGGTCACTTGCCTCCTCCATGTGTTCTGCAGGACTTTCCGAAACCAGCCAGGTTCTTTTGGATGCTGGGGTGTTAAACATTGCAGGGTTGCAGCAGAATCGGCTCATGCCAAGCATCGCATTTTACGAGTGGGCTCGTGGGTGGCCCAAGTCATCACCATGCTGCTCTCCCCAGTAAGAGCCCTCTGTTCCCGCTGGGAATTCCTCGCATTCCCACAGGGTTTTCGGCGCGGAGCTGCAGCCCTGTGCAGGAACAGCTTTGGTAATCAGCACTGCAAGTGTTTGCATTTCTCACTGCCAACATCAAGTGAACACTTCGTCCTCGGATCTTCAGAGACTAAGCAGTTTGTTCCACTGGAGGCAGGCCGGGGGTCCTAAGCTGTCACAAACGTTCCAAAAACGTGCACCTGTCTGCC
The DNA here is from genome assembly GCA_011763525.2 of Mormyrus iriodes. NCBI lineage: Eukaryota > Metazoa > Chordata > Actinopteri > Osteoglossiformes > Mormyridae > Mormyrus > Mormyrus iriodes. The sequence continues at coordinate 17,700,268 of JAAGVU020000035.1, read as the reverse complement.
CGGAACAGCTGAAGTCCATGTCCACATCGGACCCCTATCCCTTCCACACTCCTGCCTCTGTTTGGCCACTGTGTCCTCGCTTTCTAAAGTTGGCATGCTCGCTGTCGCATGTAACGATATTGTTACACCCATAAATTTGGATCCAGGCTTTCCCCGCCGCTGTATTTTCTATGGTGGATATTTGGTGACAGCTTTCAAGATGCACTGCTACAGTTGCCATATAATGCATTTCCCCAGATCATTTTTGGCTGGGTACTAGGCCTGTTGGGAGTTTGTGGCTGTCTCTGCAAAGCGCGATGTGATCGGGTGGTGTGAGCTTCAACACCGGTATCACTGAACACAGCAAGTGCTAAAGGAGTAGCGATCATACTGTAACTCTCCATCCATCTACTGGTATTACACCTACAGAGGGCCAGAGCAGCGCAGAGCACCAGGCAGGGAAACATGTTGACAAGCTCATACAGTCTCATATTAGAGGCAGCCTAACCAAATATCTTATTTCAGTGTGATGAAACCGGTGTACCGTGTGTAAGCCCACACAACACGGGGAGATCATGCAAACTCCGCACATGCACAGACACACACATACACTAGGACATTTGAACCCCCCCCCGCCCCCCAGCCTTGGAGGTGTGAGGCACTGAGCCACCATGCCACCCCTCAAGCGGTACCATTTGAAGCTTTTAATACCACCCAGAGGACTAAGCGTAATAGGAATGTTACGCCAAGTTGTGCAGCTTGTGAAGGCCTGTCACAGTTGTAGACCACTTGCGTGTGGAATGTCATCGCATGTGTCCAGGCCAGACCTCCCACAGACAGGAGAAGTGCCCTACCTGCCACGACCTCATTCCTAAGAGTGTGAGATTCCTGGATGTCCCGCCTCCTCGCTGTCACTGTGTGATCATATGACCATTACTCATGTGGCGCTTCTCCCAACAGCTACATGTTAGTTTTCAAGAGGTTTCTCCATAAAAATGTTTGGTTTGTAATGCTTTCTTTGGTCAGAAATTACACTCATGTTTTGAGTGTTTTGGTTGATGTGTCTAAACACCAATAACCTTGAAGGCTGGGGTTTTGACTGCTGTCTCCTGCTGTGTGTGTGATATTTGTATGTTCCCCCTGTGTTGTATGTATGTCCTATGATAGACTCGCATCCCATCCAGGGTGGTTCCAGCCTTATATCCAGTATTTCCTTATATTAACCTCCCATCCCACGTGACCCTGAACTGGAAGAGTGGAGGTGAATATCTTGCATATTTACATAACCAGGTAACTTAACAGTATTTCATAGACTAAAAGGTTGGCACCTCTCAAAGAGGTGAATCGAACACCTTGAATTTTTGTGCATACAATGCGTACATGTCATGTGCTTGCTGTGAACTTGCAAGTAAGATAGATCTGGCTCAGCCGTGTCTTTCGGCGACTGTGCGTAATGATAGCAATACTGTTTGGTATTATTTAGCTCTGTTTAATAAATGTTCACATTTTACTTATGACTCAGTGATTCTCATTTCTTGGTAGGGATGGTAATATTCCATCAGCCTCCGTCAGGCATGTTTATATTAGACTGCAGCATTTGCCTGGTGCCCTCTGGGGACGATTTCATGGGAGCAAGGCGCATGAGCATGGTCTCTCACTGCAAGTGTATATTACCCTTTGTAGCCTCCAACTCAAACAGGATAGGGTTGTAATTCTCAAAGGACACCACTCACTGGTGGCAGTCACAGACAGGGGCCTGATCTACTCTTGTGTTTGCATCTAACATTGCAATAGCACTTTACATTTCTTTCTTCAAGCTGAACACATCAGGCACTTACAAATGACCTTTTTCAGATTTCATTGTTACTCGTATTTATGTCTTTGGAGTCAGATTATTTATCATTTAAACTGGACTCACTTCAGTAATTACCTTTGAATCAGCTAATATTAATCTAAGAATGGTGAAGATACCACTGGTGAAATCTCTAAAAGCATTGTTCCAAGGGTCATACTCCCCTTCCCGCACTTGTATTCCCTGTGATGATTCTGTCGGCCGCCCAGCATTCGTGTCCAATCTGCACGGCCCTCCCACACAAGACCTTCATTCACGGACACCTAAATACTGCACTGAAGATCCGTAGATTCAGGATGTGTGTTGTACAGCTCTACATGTAGTAGAATGAAAACAAACAAGCTGCATTCTTAGAGTACGGAGATGGAATCATGGATTCTTAGTTTTACTCATGAGCTGCAACAGTAATGATATTCCTAAGACTCTTATTTATTACAGGTGCTGCAGGAATCACACAGGCGCTGAGCTGTACTGCCGCTGTACTGGGGTGTATTAACACTATAAGACTGCCTGACAAAAAGCTAATTGTGGCAGGTGCTTTCCTCAGGAAACGTTAATAATCTGAAAGAAAATACTCTGACAACTTCTGTACTGCCAGTCTTAGGTCGCACTTCATGGCCATGTTCAAACAGAGCTGCTCTTCATGAATTTCCTGCTGTGAGAAAGCCAGCTTGGCTCATAGAGTTGGGAATTTGGGAACGCAAATGCAAATATTATTTTCAGTTTTCCCACTTTTCAGGGAGAAGGAATGTGGGTGGGAGGTGAACTATATAACACAAAAAAGCAAGACAAAACACTTGTCGAAACAGCACCGGCATTCATATATATATACCCATGGAAAATGAGTAGCAGGTGCTGAAACGTTCTGTGTTTCTATGAATTTATCTAACTCAGCCTCCCAGAATGGAAGATGGTCTTGCCCCTTCGCACCTGCTAAATGGTCTTCTGGAATTCTCTCCTATTTAAGGAAAGGGAAAAAATGGTGGTTGTTGATCTAGCCCCAGTTTCTATCCAGGTACCGTGGTGACCCATAGGTCACTACTCTTAATCCACAGCCATCCTGAGATGCTTTCTGCAGCCTGTGTCTGAAAGTCTTCTTGGTCTTGCTTTTACAAAACCCTGTGATGAACAGGAAATTGAAGACCATGCAAGCAGGTTGGCCTGCCGTTCCTCTGTAGTCCGCCTCACTGGGCTCACACTGTGATTTCTTCGCTCTCCAGGCCCGACAGGAGCTGTGGATACGGTGACCACTGCCATGACTCTAAAAAGGAAGAGGACACCTCTGTCCAAAAATGAGGATAAAGGATCAAAAACCAGGGGGGTTGGGCAGGACATAACACAACAACATTAGTCAATAAAACTATGTAAAACTATGTTTATTTTTTCACTTAATCCACTGATGCAGTCTGAAACTCTTAAGGAATTAAGTTTATATACTATAGTATAGTGCCTCAAATCACATCTATATTGACACAACAGAGCTTATAAAAGGCATATCTTTGACGGTCTTACTGGCTAAATGATGTTCTGAACTCTTGAAGTCTGATGTCCGATGTCTTTTATTCTGGTATTTGGAAGCTATCATGTGAAATTGCAAGAGTTGTACACTATAATAATAACAGTATGCGTACAGAAGATGTGAACGACTGAGCATGCAATTATTTTTTATGATTAAAAAGTAAAAAATAATTGCAAAGAGTAATTGCAAAAGAATTATTGCAAGCACAGCCATTCTCAGCCTATAGGGGGGGGCTAAAAGGAGAACACCCAACAGACAGAGGACGGGATATCTGGACTGCCAGGACAAAATCTGGTCACCCTAACTGTGGTCCAATGTGGTAGGTGCAGGGTCTGTTGTTGATGCGGCTGGTGTATCCTGATGTCGCATGGTCATTTCACCATCAATAGTGGATTTCAGGCAGGGTGCTCAGGATCTGTTCCAATTATCTTCATCATGAACACAGAAGGCATGGTAGTGAGTCAACCTTACCCTTGCAGAAGAGTTTTAATAGGCTAGATGGGACATCCTAAACGATCTGGTCATGAATTTAATGTTGTGTGGCTCCACCTGCCAATGCCAGCTAAAGAGATCTTACAGTGCATTCCTGGGTCCCATCTCATCCATGATGTTTGCTGACAGATGTCAGCCATCTTGATTACATGCATGTCTTCAGCCCACAGTCAGACTTCCTGTTGGACTTGGCTCTTACACCTGTGTTTGCCTTGGGCTTTGTCATAACGGATTGCTCAGAAGTAGATGAAGCCCAGTTCTCCAAAGTTCACAGAACCAAAGGGCATGTTTGTCCTTGATTTTATGGCGATCTAGTCCTCACAGTTTAAGGTTGCTTGATGCTTTTAACTGGGAAAGACTGAGTATATAACCATTGATGTCAGCAGACAAGTTGACCAAAGGGTCCTGAAGCCAAAAGGAAGAACAGATTATATAACTTCAAGTCTATGTCCATCCATCTTCTATAACACCAAGACCTGTCATTTTAATATTAAATAAACTCAAGTGACTTCTAGCCTAATTCTAAATAATATATTATTTGTCCTATGCATTTTTTTATGAGAACAAATAAATTCCGGGGGCATTTTATATTCTTTAGTCTTTTTAAAAGAACACAAAGAATATATTTTGTAGTTCTTTAGCTATTTATTTATTAAAGAAATGTTTAGAGTTATTAATAAAATCCATAGATATAAAATAGCTGATGTAATTAATTTTAAAAAAAAGTTCTACTAACGACTTAAAGATGACAGGACACAGTGTGCAGTAGATAATTGTTGAATATTAATATTTTAAGGGACAGTTGAAAAGGCAGACATTACCCTTATTAGGGCAGGTGACTACAGTGGGTGATAGCAGGAAAGATACATAATTCATTTGAACCCAATAACAATTTAATACATTTCAACATATGAGTACCGGCAGCTGGACTTGCAGGTACCGTACACAGGATTAACAGAAACAGGAAACAATGTGTCATTATAAGTAAAGGCTAATGAGTAGAGCGCGCCGTACCTCATTGTTCTCCGTGTGGATCATTACTCTTCCTAATTGATATAAACTACATTTCGACACCCTTAATAAACCGTCTGCCACCCTTAATAAGCTAGTCAAATCTGCAGACAACGCAAAATTGCGCAGTGGACCAGTTATAAGACAACAGATAAAATTATGAAGTAGGAAGACTAGATGCAAATAAACTTCAATGCAGATTAATGCAGGGCAATTCATGCACGAATTAGGACAGTGCAGGTACTGCACAGGGCCTGGAAGATAACAGGTTTTTAAGAAAGCGTTGCACATTCACGGAGATCCCTCCATTTTTTAATTAATTACAGTCCAGTGGAGCAGTCAAAGACAGCGGGGAAGGTGTGCAGATGTATGCGTGCAGAACTTTAGAGCTGTGTAGAAGTGCACACGAGTCATTGTGAGGCCTGACTCCAGCCACTTCACTTAGAAAGGGAGCCACTGCTTCCTGCAAGCTCAGATAAGAGCCATAGGAATCATCCCTGAGCTGCCAAACAAGGCCGCTTCACGAGCTCTAAATCTATTTGGTCTTCGGCGCAGGCGAGCGATTTGGGACATGATCCAAATACCCGAGGGGAAGAGACATAGGCAGCTCATACTGCTACAGTGCTATCGCTGATTCAAAAAAGAGAGCCCACAAATTGAAAGTAGAGGGAGACCTTAGTAAAAAAGAAAGGATAGAAAGCAGTCTTTGGGTTTGTGAGCCCCTCTCAAAGATAATCCAAGTCAGCAGTTTAAAAAATATAATCTCTTGGTTATTCATTTTCAGCTGAAGCCATCTTCGGTCTTTTAACTGATGTAAAAAATTCATCCACCTTCTAATTATTTATTCGGGTCAGGGTCAGTGTAGTATTTTCATCTGCTTGAGGTGTGCATCAGTACTTTCTTACCTCATATTTAAAGTTCACTACAGTAGGCTGTATTTCGTGGCATTTCAGCGGTGAAAATACATATGTTTAATTGTGTGTCACTTCAGTGAAGTGTGTTGAGGATCCTGGCTACGTGTCTGAGGGAACATTGGGGCATGTGTACTGACAGAGCGGGAATGAAATCATATGTATGCATACCTCTGAAAATGAGGATGTGGCTAAGAGGGTATATATTTTATTTAAGCATCCTCTGGGGGCCTGGACGCCCAGGTAATCTGTAGCGTTACAACTCAGTGCCCGTTCTGCCTTTCGAGAGAGAAGATGGAGAGGATCTAATGGGGGGGCCATCAATCAACATCAGCTTCCAATTCCACGAGTGTCTTCCCAGTCTCTGCTACTGTACATGGACCTTAATAAGAGAGAGAGAGCCCTCTCTCTGGGTCATATTGTGCTTGCCCCATCTGAAGGTCTAATTTACAGATGGGCGCAGTGATTGATAAGTTATCATCTCTGTTCATTGTTGGATTTAGCCAGCAGGTAACCTAATGTATACGCTGTTTAACTTCTGACAAATAAGGTGCCAGACTGAGACTTATTGGCCCTGATGTCGTAGCTATATAACAAATTACTTAACCTTTATTGCTACAGTAAGAATATTTAGCTATATAGATGGTATCAGAATGCAGAGAGCTGTGAAAGTCACTTTGGATAAGTTTTTCACACATGGCATGTCTTACCAGTGTCTTTCGTGTGAGGAATTCTGCAAGAGAATCACACCCTTAGGGAAATACATTTCATAATATGGGTTGATGTTCATTTATGCCTGGGATCCAGAGAAGGGCACTACTGTCCATAACACGTGTATAGAAAAGGCTTGCTTCATAGCCAAGCCTAGGAACAACCAGGTAGTAACTTGCCGACATGCAGCAACGCGGACCAGTTCAAGGTCAACACTGCTTCCAGAACTCCCAGCAGAAAGTAGGACTAAGAGAACACTCATGTGTACAAAGAGGAAACAGATTTTAACTCACAGACCAGAGGCTGAATCTAGCACTGCAATCCATTCAGGGCAAGCAGGTGGTTACTGGATTTTTTATATATATATATATATATATATAATGTGTGCCTATGTATGTACAAGTCCAGCAGGAAATCTGGCTTCATTATTATTATTATTATTATTATTATTATTATTATTATAGTTGTACACATACACACACAAAGTAATAGAAGGTTTTTGTTACACCTGTTTCCTGCTGAAGGGAGCGTTCTAACGTTATAAGAAAGTAACCAGAAGGTGGCGCAGAGCTTCTGAAATACGGGAAAATTACCTGGCAGATGCAGCAGTGCTGATGCGTGTTTGCGGGTGACTCCAGAGAGCCCGGGAGCCAACGAGCATGAAGAGAAACGCTTGTGCGTACCGTAAGAGTCCCCGGTATAAATACAGTATAAAACATCACAACTCCTGGACCTGTTTAAATGAACTGAAACTACATTGCCGCAGTGATGTGATCATTTTGAAACAGCGCTGAACAGCCCTTATTAAGCACAGATAACAGTGAATTGCGGTTTGGTGAATAGCTGATATTTACCCCCAAATGCTGAAATGACAAACATCTCTTAATATGCATTTTTAAAATATGCGCCTTATCGCTCATTACCAGAGATAAAAATTGTATGGTTAGAAAACCATAAAATTAATTTGACCCGTTATAATGGCTGTAATGTAGGCTATATAATTTATACTGATCATAATAACATTATGCAATTCTCTAGTGTAAAGATATTTGCAGCTGTACTAATTATACTTAATGAAATAGCAATAATCATATAAAAATACTACAAATATGGTCTTGCTCACCTCCATATTTATCAGGTCCATGGTTTTTATGTTTCCAAATTTTGTTCGCATTTTTACATTTTTTCTCTCTTTTTACTCTATGTAATATACCTCTGAATTCTGAAAATTATTGCACAGTAAGAAGGTTCTTGGACCATGTGGTGAACACACAGACAGCGTAGAGAGCCTGGGCACCACACACACATTTCGTACTCGGTGAAATCCAGAGACCACGTCCGCGGTTTGCATGATACCCAATGGGAAATACAGGGAAATACAAACTGAAGCGGGAAAAAAAATCCAGAATGACGGAGGGATATGAAGTCTGCATGTCTGGGGTAATCTTCCTGAGGAGGTTAAGTGACAGCATCACTGGAGCTCTGTCAGACATCGTCTTTTCTTTGTTGGCTTTTGTGCTGTTTTCAGTGGAAGGGACACACCTGCCAATCAAAGGCTTCTACAGGCGGGAATCACTGTGTCGTCACAGCAACAAGGCCATCACAAAGTAATACCCGCGCTCCTCACTTGCGGGACTCTTAATAGGATTAACTAGGGTCATTATTGCACCAATAGAAACATAGGGGTGCGCGAGAATGTACCAGCAACTCAAATTAAACATGGATCGCAGTACACACAAGGAATACAAAATACCCCGTAGAATTCCTGTATGGGGGAACGGGAACACGAGGAAGCAAAAGATCAAAGACGAAGGCTGTCTGCAACATCTGCTGGAACCATCCAATCCTTTAAGTAAACTTTCAGTAAACCCCACACGGGTAATATCACACATAAAGCGGCGATATTTTACACTCCAACGTGGCTTTCATTACAAGGCGTTAGCCGTGTGTGAGTGCGTGTAGTCAGATAATAACGTTCACAGTGTTTTTTGGACAAGGATCCCATATAACCTATTTTATTTGTGTACTTTATATATCAAAGTATATATGGGGGATGCATATAACCCTTTCTTTTTACATTTGTTTAAATATCTTGCCCCGGTAAATTAAAAGTCCCCGAACTCGATTCCGTGACGGTGTTCGGCAGAGCATCTCCTCGTTTTCCCGCAGCGCTGCCGCGCGTCCTCCCCGGGAAGGACGCAGCAAAGCCGTCCACCTAAGATGTAAAAGCAATCGTATAAATGGAGAAAGGTGCGGTTTCTCCACACGGGTGGAGGCTGCACCTCGCTGCATCAGAGTGAGGACTTTGTTTGGGCTGAACAATGGCCCGGTCATGCACCGTGGCAGGGTCAACTCGCGGATCCCCGCCGACACCAGACCTGGGAAGCCCACAGCCAGAAACAACAAGAATACTTAGCATTCGCTTGAGCATTACCTATTCAGCACCACCGAAATTAACAACAATACTACTTAAGTAATATGTAATGCTGAGAACAATGAGTATCAACGGTATGTTAAACGTTAGGCCTTTCTACATTAATTTGTGACAGTCGATATAGAGAGATAGGCCTATTAAATACACAGGTTTTTATAAGAAAATTTAATAGCGCTACTGCAAAAAATGTTGATTATGTAACTCACGGAAGCTGACCAATATCCACCATTTAATAAATTCAACATTATTATTTTAAAGGTATGCAATGTGTGTATTATTATTATTATTATTATTATTATTATTATTATTATTATTATTATTATTGCTGTTGTTCTTCTTATTATTATTAGCCATATTATATTTTGTTTGCTTAATGTATCCGTGGGAAAGTTGTAGGCTTACAAAGGTGCATTCTTCTGTTGTTTTTTTTTTTTTGATATATTGATGGGACAGTTAAAATTAACTGTGAAAGGAACTAAATTTATTTGCACCACCCACCGCTAAAAGTTACATAAGCATCGGAGGTTATATTTTCAGCTGCACGTCTCTAAGGGTTTAAATCCATTTCGGACCGGACCGTAACAAAAGGCACAGGAATGTGAAGCGAACCAACAGAAAACAGAAGGACACCGGAGCGGCGGCCGGTCTGAATGCAGAGCACACAAGGGAAGCCCTTTAAGGGAACCCTGTGGGTCCGTCAGTGTGAGAATATGCATCTCTCTGCCCAAATTCCCATTAGCAGCATGAATAAGGAGGCAGTGCATCAGTAACCCTAATTTACCGTTAATTCTGGGACTGTCCCATGAAACAAGGGGCTCCTCCAGATGAACCTACACGCTGTCAGCCGACGCCGTGTTAAAGCGCTTCATTACCGGATTAATGGAACCCAAGGCGACTGAAACACGGAGGGCAAAGAGAGAGCTCCGCGCGGCACACGGAGGAGACAATGATTATGGAGCATGACCTTTTTCCTCTGGCAGTGACTGCAGGAGGAACAGGAGCTCTCGCTGTGTTTGGGTCTGAGTTCAGGCTGCTCAGTCTCCACTGCGGCTCATACGCACAATTAATATAATAACGTAATAACACGAATAGCACGTGTAGCCTCCCTTATTTTCCATCCTGCATTATACACGGCTGTATGCGGGCACGGTACATCTGCATTTTACCCCGGAGCAGCGTGTGAATGAACAACCGCGCAATTTTCATTTGTATTATTATGGGAAACAATGGCACAAAAAAACAAACAAAGCGTTATTAATACAAATACATGCAAAATTCATTAGTTATGTCATAAATGAAATCGTGGAGTAATTACTTTGTGTATTGCATCATTATTATATGCACAGACTCATTTATATAACTGAAAAATTAGTTATATTAGGAAAAAACATTTGGAGGTATATTAATTCTGCTTACAGAGAGTCTGAGTGGTATAATACTCCCTTTTTAACTTGCGGATCACATCGGACACGTGGGTTTTTATGGCGTGAGAGTCAGCTGTGTTTGCTCAAGGCCACCCACATCCCACACCTCCGGTACAGAGATGCACGTTTGTAACTTGAAGGCTGTCTTTTCAGCGCGAGCCCTGCTGTTAGACTTTGGATCCGGGTAGTTAGTGTGTGACGCTGAAGTTCAACATCTTGGACGGCATTACCAACGCATTCAAATAAAAATCACGTTGTGTAAAAAGCATTAAAACCAGGTTAGTGTTGACAACAGTAGTACTACTGTAGATATAATTATACATGTAAAATTACTAATAGTTTAATTCATAAAGTCCTTACGAATGCAATAAAAATGCTCAAACTCCTCCCAGTTCAATCCTGCCCGTTTGATTTTTTTAACTGGCATGATGTGTGATGAATCAAAAATTCCAAAGCAAGCATCTGAAATGTTTCTGAATATTACCATCAGAAGGGACTGATTAAAATCGCAAGAGCAATGCTGGAGAGTCTTACATAACTTCAAGTTGTGGTTTCCCCTCTGTTTGGACTGCGTTATGCCATGCTGCCCTAGTCCCCGACATTCAGGAATATCGCAAAATGTTGAGGTGGCAGGAAAAGTCAGCTATGTTTAGTAAAGATTCCCCCCAAGCATTACTACTCTGGTGATGCAGGGGTTATCCTCTTCATGGATCCTTATTGTTTTTTGTTGCTTGGTAAACAGTTGTAGTGGAAGCTGCTAACTTAGCGTTTAGCTTAGTTATAAAACAGAGGAGTACTGCCCAGGTCTGCAGCAGGCTGGCCCCCTGTAGTTATGGGCCCAGTTTCATAGCCGACATTAATGAATGCACCAATGGGCTGGATTCCCCTTCGCACGTGTGGGGCAGCCAAACCTCTTACACTGGTCTATTATTTACTCTAAAACAATCTTGGAGAAACAGACCCTCTCCTGCAATTTTGGCACTGGGAGGGCTTGCGCCCTTCTGCGGTGAAGATAGCGAGGGAGGGGGTATTGTCTCCACTGAAAGCAGGAGTGCGCGGCCGGCGCGCTTCGCCCTGGGGGATGTCTGCCATGCAAACAAATATTTTTATAAATTCAGAGCCTCCTGTTGTGTTTTCCAGGTCTACTCTAATGCAAATGGAGCCACCGTAATGAAAGTGAGGAAGGCCGAAGGATGACCGCTGGCTTGTAAGATCAGAAGCTGCATGACAGAAACGATTATGAGACCGGTGGGGTTTTATTGGAAGGCTTCGCCTATTGTGTCTGCCCTAATGAATATTAAGGTATTTGGAGCACTTTAAGGAGTAATCTCCGCACTAATCCCTTAATCCCTTGAAAAAACACATTTTAACACATGAAAAGGGGGTCATTTGACTTCTCCTCATTCATTTTCTGCCTTGAAGATGCTGTGATGCAGGAGATTAGTTTCATTAAAGGGTTATATTGTCTGTGCGGGGTTCGCTGTGTCATGGATACCGAGTCATTACGCAGTGGCCCAGGTTAAATCCCCCTAGCCCCCCTCCCCGCCCCGCCCGGCCGCTGCAGCCAACACGATTGCGTTTAAAAGCGCTTCACCCATAGTGACTGCATGCTGCCCCCAGCGGAAGCAATTTGCTGCTGATGCTGCAGGTTTACATGCAATATCCTGGGCCCAGCTTTCAGAACAGATGACCGTGGCCCAGAACAGGAACGCTGCTTTGTTGCCTAACGCTGTAATGCTTTACTACTCAGCATGGTAAGGGTGCTGCTGCAATAGTTCTAATAACTTCACCAGTAGCATAATGTGCCAATAATGCATAGGTGATGGGTTCAAATCCCCAGTACCATGCAAAGTCTGATAAAAGAATTAGATGTGCTGTATTTCCAATAGATGTCAAATTATTTAAATTATCATTTTCAAAGTCAATGGCAGGAAAGTGCATGTTCTTCAGCATCCCGTCCATGTTCATCCATAGCGAGCTGCAGGATTGTTGTCTTGCTACGGAGCTTGGATCTGCTCTCCTTTTTTTCCCGGTTTCATCACTGAACAGACTAAGAGCTAAGACACAATGTTCAGATTCATTTAAACTCTGCAAGGACTCGCCATGCCCTCCCTGAGACGACGAGCACAGGCACAGCAGAAACATGGCTTCTGAAGTAAAGAGAATGTTGTCAGGGGGCCTTGTGATGACCCCCCCCCCAGGAGGACCAGCCCCAGACATAGAGCCCTTTCCCAGATAGGGTGGAGGCGTTTGAATAGCGAGCAGGTCACTCACGTGTGAGGGAGACAAGCCTTTAAATGTAGGGGCTCGGGGAGCCTCTTTAAAGGTGAGTGGCTACATAATTAAAAAGATAAACCTGATGAACGCAGCAGACAGATAAGGCTTAATGAGAAGGAACCGCAGGGTTATCAGCCTATCAGTTATAATACGCCCCCAGCCTTCCCGTCTGGCTAAACACAGCCCTGCTGCCAGAGTAGCTTCCGCTCCCATAGGGCTACAGCATCCGGCCCTCAGCAGTGTCAGTCTTTATCTACCTTCTTCCAGACAAGGCCACAGACACCTCTTCCCGCAGCCTTGTACCTCCTATCAATATATACGCAGCTGAAAGCAATTACGCGCAGGCGGCCAACGCTGCAGCATTTAATGCGAGAGCCGAGCAATCAGATGCGGGGCTATTGGCTGCAGATTTTTAGTTTGTGCATTAATCCTAAATTATGGCTGTTTTTCTCTGAATGGATTTGTGCACTCTAACAGAAAATGGCCATTAAAGGGATATACAGTTTGGACAGAGTGAGGACACCTACCCGTATTAGCTTAATGGGAAACGGCCATGGATTATGAATCTGTCGGGGATGGGAAGAGCAAGAAAGCTTTCAAATCTGATTTATTGCTCTTCACCTGGTCATTAATCAAGCATTGAGGAGAACGTTATTATATTGATTTTAATTTATTTTTCACGTTAGCCGGGCCCACTGTGTTTTCCCGCGGAGAGGCAGTAACACCTGATAGATAAGTAAACGTTAGCATTGTCCCGTGGAATTCCGAAAACCGGGAGCAATCCGTTTCCGGCAGTTTCTGCACTGACACTCGCGCTAAGCGTCTTCGTGGACGCACTCGTCTCTCCATTGTCATTTAGCCGAGTTTCGCAGGAATACGCCTGCTACCCTCCGCTGCTGCCTATATATCGAAATCGGTGACATTTGGAGGCTCCTCCACTCAGAGCCGGAGACGCGGGGAGGCCTTAATTATCCAAGAAAAGTGAACAAACGTGCTCAGGCAGCGTGAAGGGAAACCAGGGACGAGGGCAGCGCTGTGGTATAGTGAGAGCCAGGGCTCTGAGGACAACAGCCGTTCAGACACCACTGTCCTCAAACCAGAAACAGGACTTTACAGGCATAATCAGAAATGTACTGCTCCTTCTGGGCTTTCATGGAGGACTGTTGCCTTTGAAGAGCTTAAAACTAAATAAAAACTTATAAGGAAACCACAGGAGTTACTGGGAATGAAGAACTCATCAGATATCAGATCCGCCCCAAGACCTGCAGCAACTCTGCACCGAACTTCCATGCATTCAGAGAAGCGGTAAAGAGGCAAGCGGCTGGTTTCGGTCTCTAGCCTAGATCTTCTAATGACATAGAGATGCCCCCGTCTACACCAATATGTGCTTCAGGCTGGGGAATCTGGAATCTCTTACCCTTCCCAATAAAGCCTGGGATTCAACCGCTTCCATTAGCAACATCTCAACTCAAAGCAGCATCCAGAGATCAGCCCCGAATCGGGCTATTTTCTGAAGGACTTCAGAAGAACTCTTTACGCTGACTGTCATGGCAAATGACAAACTTATAAACAACAAAGATCCTCCCCTTTACTTCGTTTTAAAATAGCGTCTGCCTTGAAAATATTAATTTGAATATAAATGGCAAAATATTTTTGATGTTTAAGTGTACATGATTTGTGGTCCTTGCAATAACCCCAATCTTTTATCCCTCTAGATTACATACTTTGTTATATAATTAAATTCAAAGCATACACTTTTGGAATAGAACAAATTACAAGCCTCATAAAAAAGGTTTATCTGGTCTTTCATTTCGTTTCATTAAGTAGTGGCATCTTTTATCGCCATAGTGTACTAATCAAAGGCTATTTCAAGTGCCAGTATAGCTACATAATTTTACATTAAATCTGTTATGAAAATTTGTGCCTGTCCAAGATATTGTAAGTGACGTTGACAGCTTTATGATTATATTACGATGCCTAAGCTGTCGTATAAAGAAAAGTTACTTCTCAGATATCTGCCATAAAGCCTTCCGTTGCTGTTCTAGTAAAGTGTCTCGGCGTAGTTATTACTTTGCGATTTAGGGCTTATTTATATACATGCAGCAAGTGTCCAAGAGCACATTAGTCATGTATTATTATTATTATTTTATTATTGTTGTTGTTGATCTTTGTTCATTCCAAAATTTCTTTATTTATAAACTTTTTTGGGGGGGCAAAGAGGGAGAATGGGGATATATGATGCAAACATTGCTGGGCAAACGCACACGTGCCGCGAGTGCCAGCCCGGGTGTGAGTGCAAGGCTAAGAATCCCCCCTTTAAGTTCAATAGGAACCGAAGAGCCTTCAGTATCCCGGTGGTGGAGCCCTTTTGCGGTTGGGAGCTCGGCGATGGACGGCCTTCCCCTAATCCGATCGCAAAGACGCGCCTCCAGTGGTGAGCGATCTCCCTTCACCATCAGCGCTAATCCAGCTTAGCCCCTTAACGGTGCCACTTGTGGCGAGCTCTATAAACTCCTCCATTAAAATGCAAATGTCCCCTGCGGAGAAAATCAAGTCGCACAAAAGTGAGTGAATTTGCCCATGCACACGGAAGCACAACACAGATACTACAGTAATAACTGATGCCGCGATTACTGCTTCGGCAGCACGAAATACACCCTCAGCCAAAAATAAAACGGCATCCCATTTCATTTCTGAAGAGATTTCTATATATTTTTGTTGTTGTCAGGAAATGAACAAATTGTTATCAACCTAACAAAGGCTGTGTGCTATCTGGCTGCCAGCCTTTTTCACAGATATTATTTTCTCTCTATCACACAGGAAATGATTTTACCTTTTTACTCTATCTGAAAATCCCTTAACAAAAGTGCCTCCCCCCACTTTCCTATATAGAAAACTAAGCCGTACAATAATACTATCTGGATATATTAAAGCCAGACTGTAATAAAGCAGTTTCAATTTACACAATTTCGTTCTCTGGAATGAGACTTTCGCTCTGTTTGAACATAGATTGCAAACCATCGGCTCATTTTTTCTTATCAATATCTTATTGACAATTGTTAATTTTAATATATTTGCATTTCCAATAATAATACTACCAGTGCAAAATATGTTTTTTGTTCTAGTCAAGCAAGTTTAATCATGTTTGTTCTCTGAGTAGCCAACTCTAGTTTCCTATCGCAGTCCAGTGATGTGTAATTTAGGTGCATTGGTGTCTAAATCATCCTTAGCATGCGCAACTCTGCATTGGGTAAGTGGTTATGGAAATTGGGTTGATGGATGGATGGATACCCCCCCCCCCCAACATGTGAACTCCAATGTGAACCAGGACAGACGAATCATCAGAGTGGTCAAATAACAAAGGAAATGATTTTAAATATTTAAATGTTCACAAAAACCTATATAAATATCAATGCTGCAAGGTGTGCGTTGAAAAAAAAATGCATTGCATATTGCACCATTTCATTTTAATATTTTATGTGTTTATCTTTCCACTGCTGGGTGTTTTTCTCTGTGTTTATCAGACTGATTGGGCTGATTAATTGCACTAATTATTGTTTCATTGCTTTTTCTCTGGCACAGCTAAACGCTGTTTCCATGGCTACCTGTCCTTCGACCTAACCCATTATGGGTGATAAGCAGGTTACCTGGTATAGGTTAATGAGACTGGGTCCGGGCACATGTGTGCGCATGTGCGAAAACCACAGCCCTCACGTGGAGGTATCTGATGGGCCCTCAGCTCTGTGTCCGGGGTACAGGCTACCCACACAAAGGGCAAAGGACTTTGCTGTCACACGAAAACTGCAACGCATTCTGGTCCATCGATTCTTACAGAGCTGCGTCAACAGCAGACTCTCACTAAAACTCTCACCTTTTTGGTGGAAAGGAAAATAAATGTTACAGATTTCATTTGTGTGATTTTCTTAAGCACCTCATTTAACAGTGATGCATTGTGGTGAATGTGGACGCACGTATCAAGCGATGCAAAGAAACCGCGTTTGCGGAGATGAATCTGAGTGTCAAGCTGAAGTTGCTGAGGAAAACATTTTTTTTTCTAAAATTATGAGTTATAAGATATGATCACCGGGAAAGAAGCAAGGAAACGAGCAGCTCACTGGTCTTCCAGTCTATTCCATAAGCATGCATTTTATCTGCCTTTTCACTATTAATTACATTTCCTTAAGAATGTTTGGAAACTCTGACTAGTATTTATGGCTCATTCTGGAGTTTAGGGCCAACAGCTGGCATTTTAATTTAACGAGACACACCGAACAACAGCACCAGTAATCCTCCTGATGAATCTTTCGATTCGACCGAAGGCAAACATGTTTATTAAAAGTACAGCGTGTCATTAATTCAACGGCGTCCTGCGTATTTCTTAATTATTTATAAGGCTGATTTATTGCAGAGTTGCATTTCTGCTGATTTGAATTTCCCCCTCCTAATATTGTACTGTGGAAATGAACGCCCGCAGCAGCACTGGGAGAATTGGGAGACTTATTATTGCGGGGGGGCGCTGTTTAGGCAAGGGACACCGGCACCAGTAAACAAGCCATACTGGTGTCAGGCAACGGGTCTGGAAGCTGCTGGCTGCGGGTACGGGAGCTGAAAGGTCCCTTGTCACTTAACCATCTGTCACATCTAGTGTCTTCCAAAGGCTTCTGACACGATGTGGCTATTTACTGCCAAACTACAAAAGAAGACCAGCTCTGTCTCAATAAATCACTGAGAGGTTAGTTGGGAACTGTAATGAAAAAGAATACTAACCAAGTTACTATTTATGGAGTAAAATAATTCAACAAAACAGAAAATGCTTTTAATTCACCAGACGGATCATAATCGTCTGTCAAATTCATGAATTATTTATTTATGTTCACGATGAATGGCACACTTTGTAGCGTGATTTAATAACGAGTTTTTCTCGGACACAGATATAAAGCTGTAATGTTGATGAATAGGCGGGTGTGTATTAAACCCCGTTAAAACCCAGTTAAAACCCAGTTTGGACTGTGTCTTTGTATCAGCGCTGCCATCGGTATGTGATTCACTCTTAACCGACACAACAGGGTTCAGACCAAACGCAGAAACCAATTAATATTCCATTTCATGAGTAGAGATCAGTCGAAATGATTTAACTGGACCCATTTAGGGTCACTCCAAAACCTGCAAAAACGCAGGCAAATCTGACTGGACCAAAGTGGAACTTTTCTTCTGCGACAGCCAGCAGTACTCCAGGCTCCAGGAGAAGCACCGTTGTACAAAAGTCATGGTGTGTAGACATTCAGTCAACACCACATCTGCAGAGAAGATGCGCAAGTTCTCAATATTTATCTCAAAATAATAGATGAGATCGCCACTGCTTTCTACCTATACGCAGGTATAATAATAATGATAGTTATTACTGTAATTACAATGGATGCTTATGAGGATGTTGATTATAATAATGCATTCTTCATCCCTGTCAGGAGGAACAAGACCAAGCAGGACATGAAAGACCATGTGGAGGGGTTCTACCAGGAAATCTCACTATTCTTTCCCCCCGTGTAGAAAATGAGGAGGATGGTGAGCTATGAAAGGGGTGTCTGGAGCAGGTCTTGGTGGTCAGGGGGGACGGCTAACTTGTGGAGGGGGAACCCGTAGGACATGTTTGGGGGGGTTCTAGCCCCCCCCCCCCCCCCCAGCTCACTGAATGCCCACAGGGCTCAGAGGGGCCTGGCTGTCTGCCACTCCTGTCTATGCTTTCATCTGCTGTATCCATCATATCTGCACACATTCCCAGCCCCACCTCCCTGCACCACCCTCAGTGCCCCAGCCTCTCTGGCCCCAACACCCACGTGGCCTGATCCCGGAGCTCATGAGGCCCCCAGGAGCAGCGGCCCTATTCAGGCTGACATCACTGCTTTCCCAACCCCTCTGGGAATGATGGGGGCCTGGACCTCCTCCAGTGCATGTGTGGGAAGAGGAGGACTTGCACTGTACCTCCCAGTGAGGATCTTCCTTGATCTGCTCCATCACGGCCTACAAATAGACAGTTACCACGAGTGTTCTGCTTTTTTCCACTGTCAAAATGTAGAGCGGAACAATGAAATCCACACGTGGCCGTCTGGCCCCCGGGTGAGCGAGCAGGTGGCCACAGTGCTGCGCTAACAGAGCAGGTCACTCACTTTCCGTCCCTTTCTCAGCCAATGAAGTGCATGTTACACTCTACGAGGTATAAACATCAGCCATAAAAATAACCCACAAAAGTAATAATCCATGATGAATATTGTGCTGCAAGACTCCACTTGCCCTTTGTATTTAAATATTACAACAATATTGAGGTTTATATTCTTAATTGTGTAGTTTTTTTATTTTTGATTTAGGAAGGAGTGAAAACATAGAGGATGATGGACTCTGAGGCAGGGAGGGAGGATAGAGTCATGAGGCAGGGAGGGAGGAATGAAAACAGAAAGAAGCAGACACTCTGAGGTAGGGAGGGATAGAGTCATGGAGGCAGGGAGGGAGGCATGAAAACAAAGAAGAACAGGGCCTCTGAATCAGGGAGGGAGGGAGGCAGAACCTGAGGAGCAGAAACCGGGACACAGAGGTTTCGGGCAGGCAGAAAGAGAAGCTGAGTCTCGATGGCTTGGTGAAGTGGAGTTCCTGGGAGCATGAGGGCGTGGAGCCTCATGTAGATTGGTCATTGCCCAGGCACCATTACTGGTACCATTCTCTATGTATCAGGTATCTGAGAAGTAAGCAGCAGCTTCAGGAGGCCAGCAGCAGCCACTGGAGGAGGTGGGTGATGCTCACAGCACCCCAGGCCTACGACATGGAAGGTTCCGGAAAGGAGGGAGATGACGGCGTCAGGAAGCTGGTGAGACAAAAGCGACATGTTAGCATGTTAAAGGAGACGTCACACATGAGTGTATGTTCTCCGCAGGGTCAGTGTCCCCCAAGCCCCGGTGTCGCCAGGGTTGATGCATGGCGCTGAGATTGGGCATTGTGCCTCCATCCTTGCTGGCGGCTTTGTGAGATGGGCCACCCCTCTCCCAGGCACCTTTCAGCTGCCCTTTGTTACCCATGTCCCCAAATGTCACCCGGCAAGCTTTCATTTCAGCACGCCATGCTCGATGGCAGGTCAACACTACAAATGCCGCCTGCTTTTATTTTTACGTATTTATTTTCTGTTGTTTAAATTGATGTGAGCTCAGAGCTGGGAATGAACTATAAAGGAATATATATCGAAATAATAAATATATTAAAAGCGACAAAAGAAAATAAAAAAAAAAACATTCTACATAGCCTCTTACTACAAGATCTATGCTGTGAATCGTGTAATTTCGAGCTGCGTTATTTAAAATACTCACACAGCATTATTATCTTTCACGTTATATGGTTCTACACTAGAATTTTCTCAGACACAACACTGAGCCCAGCACAGTCACATATTATAACTGATGAGAAAGTAGAACCTAGACTGAAACTTGTGTTATATCCCTGGGGGTTTTCTGCAGTTTTTCAGGGAGGTGCTGCTGTTCTCCCTCCCCAGGCCATGTAACAGGAGGTAAGGAGAGGAGGAGCAGGCGGCCAGACCCAGAGGTACCGGACTGTGAAGCTCCAGTGTCACCGCTGTCCTCCTCCCTTAACCCTGGTCTTTGTCGTGCAGCCAGTCTGGGGTCTGACGCATCGTCACATGCCTGGCAGGAGAGATGGCGGACAGTGACAGATGGTCGCCAGGGTGGAGGCCCCTGAATGGCATAGTAATAATGGTGGTGCCATTCAGAGGTATGGGATAGGGAAGATCTGCCGCCCGGAACAGGAAGTGGCTTGTTTTACATAGGGGTCGCTCTACTCGGGAAGCAGGGAAGCTGGCACACACCAGACAACAGGAAACACCATTCAAAAAGAGAAGGTGCAGCTCTGAAATGGACCAAGAAACATCCTCCACTTAGAACTGATCCACCTTTATAGTCAATTACAAAATATACACACCTTAGATGACTCTAGACCCTGTTTATGTTGGCTTAAGTTAACCTATTTTTTGTTTCAGCTTCACTGAAAAATTATTGTTCTAAATCCTGACCTGGTCCTCAGGGACCCACAGCCGGCCCACGTTTTTGATCCACCCCAGTTCCCTGCCAGACAGTCCACATTTTTGCTCCCTCTGAGCTCCCTGCCAGACAGTCCACATTTTTGCTCCCTCTGAGCTCCCTACCTGGGAGGGAGCAAAAATGTGAACTCTCTGCAGGTCCCCGAGGACCAGGTAAGGAAACACTGTTCCAAATCTATTTAATGAGCTTCCGTCCCGTTTATTTTGGGGGCCAAATGCTACAATCAGCACACCCACAGATTTGGGGGCTAAATCGTAGAATCACAGAAAGGAGTGAGATTTCATGGATCCTTTCTTGGCCTTTGTGTGGATTCTGGAGAAAAGAGGAGTGATGATTTTGTTTCTGGAGCCCAAGATACGAGCAAAAGAACGTCAGGCCAAATGCAGCAGAATCGGAGATGTACAGATCTTTGGTGCACGACTAGGTCATTCCTCCGGTGATTTTGCGAGCTGCTCCCACAGTAACATGGCTCCCGATCTGCTGGGGTGACAGATGTCAACCATTTTTTAGAACGATGTCTGGTCACGGCTGATAGTCAGACTTAAGCGAGTCATGGTTTAATAGATGCTAGCATTTCTGATTTCCTGCAGTCTGTTTTTACTGCAATATTGAAAAATTTTTAATCTGTTATTGATATTTGATGAAAGGATGTCACTGGATATTCAGCTGCTAATCAAGTCTTTGCTTTAAAAAATGCCTTTTTTACAGTATTACTCACAGCAATTTAATAATTTCATGAAAAAGGCACATTCTAATAAAGTAATCCCTATTTAACAGCAGAGGTATTTAACAGCAGTGGGGTTTAATCACTTTTTATAAATTTTCATGCCCGGGGGCTCATTCCAGACTTCTTAAAGATGAAATGTTATTGGTTGGTTCCTGTGGAGCTCTCCAGCCGATCAGACTTGCCGTGTGCTGCCTTCTGTGCTTTGGGCTGGGTCTTCACCTGGAGATGCTGATGTACCTCAATGTTCCTCACTAATTACATGAGACCGGCCTGGTGTCAGAGACTTGGAGCGTGCAGGTGAGGCATCTCTCTGCAGGTCAGCGTGGTTCAGCCTCTCAGGGGTCAGGTGGGGGTGGGGGGGGCTGTTTGCTCAGCCATTTACAGCGTGACACCAGCACGTCCGTCTGTCCGTGTGGTGAGCCAGTATGGGGGCTGATCTTGGGGGAGGAGGGGGGGGTCACACAGGCAGAACCTGTTGAGCTGTGATGGATGGGGTCGACCAGCAGCTGCAGACTAAAGTGGCACCCAGCTGGCTTACTCCTATCGCCGGTGCAGTTTGGGAAGTCGATCTTAGTCACCTGACATGAGAAATAACCCTATATGACTGTCAGAAGACGGAGCACCAAGATTTACAGAGCTGATTCAGGGCTCCGGTCTCACTTTTAAAAGTGAGGTTAACAGGCAGAAACTTTTATAAAAAAAAATAAAAGCTAAATAAAAGACGAAAGCTTGCGTCTGCTCATCAGGGAAATAAATCGTGTTTATTTAATCACGGAATGAACAGTTTCTCTTTGTAATGAGCTGATGTAGTCATTATTTCATGATTTAAAAGCATTTTTGTGGTTTTTCTGATGCAGATTTTCCCTCTTCTTACAACAATGAACAAAGAAATCGGTGATTTGGTGCATATGTATCAAGGAGGTACTGGTACATTTTGTTGTTAAAAGTGAAAAACGCTTTCTGAACACACTCTGAATGGCTGTGAACAGTAACAGAATACGACTTACCCTGTACACACTCTGTTTTTATAAAATAACTGTGTGTAATCTGTCTGAGTGCAGGCTCCTGCCAGCGAGTGTTACTCTAGCTAAAATGATGACCTGAGCTTTTTTGAAAGGTCCTCAGCTCACCTTTAATGCTATTCCCTTTCACAACCTTCCTGTCTCTCTCTCATACTCTGATTAGAGCTCCTTTTTACATAGTCATCCTGTATTGCTGCAAGCTTACAGAACATCCACACTTCTATATGTGACGAGACAGATAATCATAGGCCTCCTAAAAAGCTTACTAGTAATAAATGTCTCCATATTTTGGAATGAAAATTTCTGCGACTCTTTAGTTAAGCTGTGGACAGTCTTAGGGCCGTCGTCTTCCTGGAAGGTCGGCCATGAGCGGGATACCAGAGACCTGAGCAGCGTACCAACTGATCCTGCTTTGCTACTAATCTGAAGAAGTACAGGAGTTGATTGACGTTTTAATTCCATTTTTATGTAGATTGGCATTAGAACGATTCATCTTCCTAAAAGCTGTTGTTCTCAGGATCACAGGAATCAGTACGGCTGCCTCTTTTCTTCATGTCCAGGCAACAGTGATAGTCATATGTGTTAAAAAGAGCACCCCCCCCCCGCCAATGTCGCTCTCATGCGGCCCTGTAACACATCTTTCCTGCTCTCTAATCACAATGGGGGTGAGGATTTGCTCCTCGCATGTAGGAGAGAGTAACGCAGGGCATGCCGTTCCTGCCAGACAGCATCAGTGCAAGCTGGCAAACCTGTACAGGTGTGCGAGGTGTAGTTGCACCCTGTTATGAGTTTTTATATTTCTATTGGCATATA
>JAAGVU020000035.1:17656445-17676903 GCA_011763525.2 Mormyrus iriodes | reverse complement strand
TTTATATTTCTATTTGCATATATATATATATATATATATATATATATATATATATATATTTAAAGATAATGCAGGCATTAGAGTAGCCTACATGAAGTGACATTTCTGCTCACATATTGTGCTGCCTAAGGGTTGACTTTTAAGAATGCTAGAGATTTCACTGTACTAACATACTTTTTTTCCCAAAAATGCACACAGCAATGTTTTAGAAATCCTACATTTTCTCTTCCCATGTTAACCAAAACATTTTTGCTACAGTCACCCTACAATCAGTGCCCTGCTCAAGGCAAATATGCTGGCATTTAGCCCTGTTCAGCTTTGTCCTCGCTTGTCACGCTGTAGAAATAGCATGTATATCCCTGACTGACAAGCAGGAAGAGCCTCTGTCTCTGGACACCAGACAAGGGGTGTGGCCCAGTTCAATGACTGCCAGAAAGGGCATCCACCCGTGAGTTATAGGTGGGACGGGCTCTGGTCATGATGGACAGAAAGGGAGACAAGGAGAGCCTATTGTGCAGATGAATTATCACTTTCTGTTTGTGCCAGCTCTTTCTCTAGCACAGAGCACGCTCGTGCTCTCTAATTGAACTAATTATTCCATCTAATGAATCCACACAGACTAATTACGCTCATCTCATATAGATATTGATCATTCATACAGACCCCAAGTGTTGAGGATTACTTCATATTGAAACATCATTTCCCGTGACTCTTCTCTGGATAATAGGAATTGGACAGATGAGTCATCATTCCTTCGAAGATATTTCTTGCTTGTGTTTTGTGCTGTTTATTTCTGGTGTTCTGTTTAGTTTATCCAATTTATAGGGAGATATCAGGATGTAGGAGGGCTGTTACGATGCCCTGGATCCTGTCTGACTTCCCTGCATTGTATAAATCTCAGCTTGCACACTACGGAGGAGAGGAATGGGTCTGCACGTCATTGGTCAGATTTGCAAATACAGGCTTGAGATGGGAATTTAAGTGCCAAGAAGACCAAGAATTCTTATGAAGAAGACAGTGAGGCAGTTAAGGACACACATTCAGTGGTCACTATCTAATACCAGGTCGGACACACTCCTGTCAGCATTAACCAGTTGGGCCATTCCCCCCAGACCTCTCTAGTTAACAAGGTATGTCTTCTGCCATAAAAATGTCATTGACTGAAAGTGTTTTTGTTTACTTCACCGTTCTCTGTAAACTTTAGAAAGTGTAGTGCATGAGAGTCCTTGGAGGGTGGCTGTTTCTAAGATCACAGCATGTTGAAAATCACTTAGATTAGCATTCAAATTCTGTGTAAAAGCAGTTTTGAACCAACACACTAAAATACTTCTATAATGCTTCCGAATATGTCAATGAGTTTCACTTTATGCATGAAAAGCAAACTAGACCAGTACTAATAAATGTCCCATTGCCTGTTCCCATGTATATGGTGAAATACGTAACCCCAGTCTGAGGCTATGCACGCCTGGCTGTCCTGCTCTCAGCTGTGTAATAAATGTCAGCACATTAAAAGCCATGCTAGGCTGCATCGGCAATTGAAAGTTGCAGATGGGGCGAATCAAAGGCCAGGCTCTCATGGCTGCCTTTTCTGCTGCTGGAAATGACCCGTTCAAATTAATTAGTGGTTTTGAATGAGACTGGAGTCCGTCCCCAGAGACTTACCGTGATGAACGTGTACGAGTGGTCGAAGAGGACCCCCCCGGGAGGCCAGCCAAGGGACTCTGGCGGTGCCCATGACTGTCCCCCAGAGCCCTGGGCCCACTCTCAGGAAGCATTTATTTCTGAATGAGGTGCTGGGGGTGGGGAGGCCTCAAACTGTGATTTGTGACTCACCAAAATGTCTTTGTCATCCTAATGATTTGATGTGAAATAAAAGTAAAAAAAAAGGTATGGATACATGGTTTACTAGCCTACGATACGAATTACTCACAGGAGGAGATCAGAGCAGAGATCAGAGCAGCCAGGGTCTTTCCACAATTTTTGTTTTGCTGGTGAAAGTGAAGAAATCTGACTCAGCAGAGACTGAACCACTTCCTCTGGGAAGTTTGGTCCACGTCCAATGGTGTAGGAAAGAGTTGATTGGTAAAAACTAAGTAAGTATACAGCCCAAATTAAATTTTGAATGATTTCAACCCCCCCCCCCCCACCCTGGTTCCAATACAGAGCCAGATCCAGGCAAAGGCAAACTAGGCAGCTGCCTAGGGCTCGATTGGCACAAGGGGGCCCAGGCAAGGTCATGCAAAAAAAGAATATATTATATACATGGGCAGCTCGAGTTATACGCAGAATAGATAGTTGCCTAGGAGACCTGAAGAGGTAGATTTGGTCCTGTTCCTACAGCCCTGTCCCTTTGGCCCTGTTCCTATGGCCCTGTTCCTACAGCCCTATCCCTTTGGCCCTGTTCCTGTGGCCCTGTTCCTACGGCCCTGTACCAACGGCCCTGTCCCTTTGGTCCTGTTCCTGTGGCTCTGTTCCTATGACCCTGTACCAATAGCCCTGTCCCTTTGGTCCTGTTCCTGTGGCCCTAATCCTACGGCCCTGTTCCTACAGCCCTGTCCCTTTGGCCCTGTTCCTGTGGCCCTGTCCCTATGGCCCTGTCCCTTTGGTCCTGTTCCTGTGGCCCTGTTCCAATGGCCCTGTCCCTACGGCTCTGTTCCTGCAGTTCTGTACCTATGACCCTGTCCCTGCAGCCCTGTTCCTGTGGCCCTGTTCCTACGGCCCTGTCCATATCAACAGACAAACAGAGAGGAAAGTCCAGCTCTTTGTACAAAGGTAGAAGATGGGATTTGGGACAGGAAATACCTTTTTGCATCATCCAATGAAAAAAATAACCTGTTGGCCTGACAGAGATTTTGTCGTCCTGTACCGTTCTCAGCCTGCCCCTATAGCATTTATTTGAAAATGTGCGGAATGTTCTATGTCCAGTTAAGAAGGTGGGCCAACCAAGTCACACATTGTATTATACTAAATTATCGCAGAATGTATATAGAAAAGAACATGGGAAACAGCTGCCAAACAGGTTTCTAAAAGGAACCTTTTGAAATTCTTCAGTATTGTGCATTTAAACTTGTATCCATTAATACTTCAAGGGATTGCATCAGCTTGTAAATAATCTCTTGTTTTATAAATATTCCAAATTGACATGGCACCAATGGTCGCATGGTTTCCACGGTGCCCTTCACAGACTAACTGCAGAGAGAAGAACTGAAGAAACAGAAATAAATTTTATAAACATTTTATTAATAAATGTATAGGAGGATGGGAGCAAAACCACTATTAAATAACATGATGTACAACAAGGCTTGTTGGCAAGAGAGTGTCAAGCTCAGTTAATGAAGCCTGACACAAAATAGCTATTATTCTGAAGTCCAAACTCCACCCCCCTGTGGGTCGACACTAGAGCGGATTAGGATTTTCACGTCTTAACGAATGGCCATAAAAGCATTAATTATGGCAATTATGGAACGAAATAAGCAATTGATGTCATGCATGATTTAAGAGATAACTCTAAGGGTTCATGGTATTTAAATATATCATTTCCCGCTTAATTTTGAATTAATTAGGATAAAATACAATCCACATTAGCCAAATAATACCAAGCACTCTTCTCTCCCCATTGTAAGGAAACCAGATAAAATAGACCCCCTTCTCTCCTTGTAAGTTAAAGTTAATTAACTTCCTTTTAATTATATTCTTTTTAACAAAACCTGAAATTTTGCCACCATTATGACACCAGTCAGAGAGCTTTTAGCAAGAATGAAGTAAAAAAAAAAGGCTAAAAGATTAAACTAATTTTTTTCTGAAGAAGAACTGAACTGTCAGCAATTTTGGGCAAAATGAATTATTTCAGCTTGATAAACCTTTTCATGCATCTGACTCCATATAAGAAAAGGCAATTAATAATGTCAAACATGCTTTCTCTCCCGGGACGGCTTTTCTGCAGCGAGCCCCACAGAATAAACTCAGCGGGGGAAACTTTCTAATCAGGGCCCACCTATCAGGCTCATCCCGCCCCGCCAGCGGCCCGAGAACGGGCCTCCCTTTGTCAACTTCAATTTTCAATTTTCCTAGAGCTGCCGACTGCCTGGCCAGACGATAGCACTGTCCCCCAGTGGATAATTCACTTAATCACCTCTAATGAAGCAGCCGGAGACACAACAGGCTCAAAGTCTAATATTTGCACCTCCTGCCTGTTGTAGAGACGGGAGGGTATAATTTCATTTTGGGGTTTGTGCTGTGAGTTTAATGTGACTTCCTGGTGTCTCAACATAGCGTTGACATTCCATAACTGCAGGTGTGGCCGCAAACATCTTGTAATATGCTACTAATTTCTGGACGGGGAGATTGCGGTGGCCAGCTGACCTCACACCTGTGTGGCTTTGATTCCTGCCCTGGCTCTCCCATGATTTCTCCATATGTGTGTGGGTTTGATTCCCACCATGACTCTCCCATGATTTCCCCATATGTGTGTGGGTTTCCTCACACGGTCCGAAGATGTGCCCTTCAGTTGGTGTCTTATAGATTCTGTGATCACTTTCCTTTCCTTGGATAGATTCCAGGCATGGAACCTCCATTAAAAACCTACCTCTATGAAACTGATAGGTGTAATGCACAGAGAAGTGTAACAGATGGGTGATCCATCCAGGGTGTACCCAAACCCTGTGCTGCCTGGGATAGGGTCCAGACCCCCCGCCCCCAATTTAGAAAGTGGATGAATAGATATGTATGTAATCCATCTATTGATCTTCAGACCACTCCCCCTAGAGAGGGTTGCAGTTGATGTACAGTATATTATTTTGAGCATATTTAATAGTCATACATTTTGTAGTGCACAACACGATTTTGATAGAGTTGAAAAATTCCTGTCGCCTAGTGACATCATAGGTGCTTTAATGTCATAGGTCACGCGTATGTGGTGTAAACAAGCCTACTGCGCTGCCAGTCATGTAAAAATATATCACATGCAATAACGTACAGTACATAATACTTGATAATGATATTAAACGTCTATGCTACTGATTTATTTATGATACTGTATTTTTTATCATTATTTTACAGCGTAATCGTTCTACTTATTGAAACAAAAAGTTTAATATAGCCTAGGTGTATAATAGACTATATCATCTTGGTTTGTGTAAATACACTCTATGATGGCCACACAATAACAAAATCACCTAATGACGCATTTCTCGGAAAGTATCCACATCGCTAAGCAACACATGATGGTAGTGCAGTCTACTTCTGTGTTTGCAGAAAAGAGGGAAGAGCTACCGAGAGGAATAACTGAGAGAAGACGGTGAGAGGTCTAGTGTTTTCCCATTGCCACCAACAACCGAGCCATACCTAACCCGTACTGCGATGAGACGGTTTTCCATAGTAAATTATGCAAGCTGTACCTGACCCATAACCGCACTGACATGGCCCTGCTTACGGCCAAAAGTGTGACCCTCCACATGGTTGCATCACCTTAATGCGTCAAAATACATATGGATTATCGTAAAGAAAAATAGGCATCTTCTATATAAACTTAGCACAAAACGTAAGGAAATATGTGTTCTGTCGATTATTTCCTTCTTGTAACGATGCTTCTTGGCAATAAGAATGTAAATCATAAATCATCAGGCAATCATGGGCGCACCCCACATACTCTACTACTCCACAAACTCTAATGCTCAGCCCACAAATGCATTTTCCTTACAAATGTGGCACCATTTAAAAGGAAAATAAACAGGCTTTCCTACAGTATAAGATTTCTTGTCAAGAAGCATCGTTACAACAAAGAAATAATCGACTAAACACAAATTCCCTTAATTTTTGTGTTAAGGATATTTATTATTAATTTATTATAATTATTTATTATTAAATATGCCCATTATATTTTTTATGCATTCCTGATAATTCAGATTTTGAAAATTTCCAACCTCCTACTTAAAAAAGTACTAGAGAACGGCTGGACAGAATAGATTCATGATGCAAATTTATGCAAACTAATGCTACCTCTGCTAGTGCTTGATGCGAACATAACATGGCGATTCTCACAGATGTGCTAGCACAAATTAGCATATAGCAAAATGTACACTGTGTGAACAGTAAACAAGCATCTCTTAGGTTTTATGTCACTTGTTGCTCTCCAAATCAGGTTACCGAGCCAACCCTTCTGCAGTAGAAAACCGAGGCGAGCTGGAAGCAAGTATGGCTCGGGTACTGCTTGGTTCCTTTATGCTAGTGGAAAAGCATCAAAAGTGGGTGGATAGGAAGAGGGCATTGGAGAAAATTATTTCCAAATAAGCCAGCAGAGCCAATTACAGTGATAGAAGTGTTATTTATTTTAGCTCAATTGATAACGTGTATGAGTGTAAGCCTTGGTTTATCCTTCAACTTGGTGAAACTCTGTCAGTAATTGTCACAGTATGTGGGGGATGGGTCAGGGCTGCCAACTTTGGTCAGCTGTCTGGAGTGAGATTTTCAATTCGAGACAATTCTGCGCACACATTTACATGCATGTAACAGTTTTATTACCTTGTAAATAGTCTGTAGGGTTTGCAAACTGCCCCAAACGCTTTTGATGTAGCTAATTTTAGGTTTATAATTGAATAATATAGATTTTCCCCATTTCTTTTGTGAGTGTGAGACTCTTAAAGTGTATCACACCAGATGCATGAGATCTGGCAATCCTGTTATGGAGTTTTATAAATTTCTGGAACTATGGGTGGTTCAGGTACTGTTCTCAGGGGTGGCTCTGCACCAGGGCCCCTTGGGACAGGAATTGGGATCACTAGCCACTGTACTACCGCTGGTCAAACAGAGGGAAGCGGACACACACCTCGCTACAATGCCCGTGCATCCTGCTCTTCTGTGATCTCCCTCTCTTGTGGAGACTTCTGACTCACAAAGTATTTAAAAAACAGCCAATCCTCGCAGTTCCCTGAGATATTTAATCTCATACTCTGTCTAAGGGCACAAATTAAAGTTCATAAAGCACACAATTACTGATTACATGGGGTTCCAAGGAGGATTGCTATTGTAGTCATGCCGTACGTCCTGAATTTGGAATTAACAAGCCTTTCATATGATGTGCAGTTCATCATTTCAAGGTCTGATACCTGGGGATTCTTTGTGTGAATATGTCTTCTATGCTAATGAAGCCAGCTACAGTATCGTGGACATACTGTCATCCTGGAATATCCTTCATTTCAGTTCCTTTCATAGTGATATAGTGCCTTTCCCAACATGGTTTCCCCAAAGCACTTTACAAAGAGTCAAATAACAGTGTCACTTACTACCATACCGCAGTTCAGGGTAACAATAAATGGGGGATAAAAGCCAGAAGACAACAACAGAGAGGGGACAAAATCCCGTAGTTCAATACAGGATGGAAAACATAGGTCCAAGGTCAACTGATTGCCCAGCTCCTCTGGGCATGCTGATGTTATATAGGGCAGAACGTTGTGTGCCTGTATTTATGGTGCTGCCCTCTGCCATGCTGTCTGTAAATCAGCTCTCTGTTCAGCCAACTGCAGGTCCATTTTCAACCCTCTACTGATTAGTACCAGCCCTGTAAAAGCAAACACAGTAACCACACTGACACTGAACCTGAGAAAAAGGGCATTTTGCCTTGTTCTAGTGTGAATTTTGTAGTTATGGTAATTTTCACACTTTTCTTCAAAACTGATTATAGTTGAACTAAGATATTTTGTCACAAGACAAAAACAAAGCTGAAGAGACCCGATTTTGCTGATATCTCCATTTTGATAAAATATGCTGTTATGACGTTTAGCCGTTGTACGGTACAGTATCTCTGCCTCAAGTCTGCTTGATCCATAGCATGAGCTCAGCTGAGGTGGAGAGGGACTCAGTGGCTCATATGTGTGCTGATTTGTGACTGACAAACGGAAAGGCGGTCGTACACCAATATTAACTGAACACTTAGCTGTTTGGAGAAATAAGTCACAGAAATGGAAAACCTCACTCGAGAAGGACACGGTAATAAGAACCTTCTCCCTCATCAGAACTCAAGGAAAATCCCACGCATGCTGTTTACATTAACCATTAAGTCAGACCGATGGTTCATTTCAGGGAAACGGGCCTGTGAACGGTATTAACAGTCAAAAATGGAAGTTACCACATAGAGAAACTGACAAAGAAGTGTCAGCTTTTACGGAGACTCGCTCCTGTATTATTTAAGGAATTTCACAGCAGTTCCCTTCTTATGAAGTGGCTGAACGTGTCCTCAGCCTTCTCAGCACATGTGGGGGTGCAGTCAGTGTCGACCAGAAGGCCTCGCTGTCTGATGTGTCATTAAGTCACCGCCCAATCCACGTCGCAATCACAAACCGTGGCTCAGGCGAATCTGCGGCCAGTTCGCAGGAACCGCATGGGGCAAGTCGTCACCACTAACGTCGAATGTACCGCGGGCAGATGGGCCTGACCGCGACAAGCTTGTTAAACTTTCATTGGCAGTGACTGCTGCTGGCAGGACAATGTTCAGCATCCTCATGGTATTAATAAGGCTCTTTTACTTGCAGAATTCTTGCAGGAATGATTGAGTCATCACACCACAGTTAGCTTCAAGTCTTGTCTTTCTCTGCTGGAAAAGTTATTGCAGCTGCCCCTGAGGGAGAGCGATCGACTCCCCTACATCTGCATCATGACTAGTGTTGGCTGCTATACCTACACGTTTTACTGGGCATGTCCTCTGCCTGGTACTTCTCCCTGTATGTCTCCTTTACCTGATTGCTTGCGGTGCCCAGTAGTCATCACAGACAGGGCTGAATCTACCTTTTCAGGGGCCCTAGGCAAAGCTTTATTTGGTGTCCCCCCTCCAGCAAGAAAACGAATGATTATTTCACTTCTTCTGGCAACACAGGTAATTTGGGGGCCCTAGATGACTGCCTGTTTTGCATATAGCTAAAGCCAGCCCTGATCAAGGAGGTATTCACCACCCGATCTTCTCTCGAGTGAAGAGAGAGAGGGAGGATTGACTCTGTGCTCTGTGGGCTGGATTTTTCAGCACATCCTCAGCCTCACCAGCTCAGCCATCTCTTCATTTTTCTAAGTACCCTTCAGAGGGGTCTTCCAGTAAAGTCGTAATGAACCGTCACCTGTTTCCAGGCCTCCGTGGAGCTGTAGTGGCCTCACACTTGGATTACATATTTTTCTATCCATTACCTTTCCTTCTGATTCCATCAATGTTTCTCTGACAAAAGTCAATCGTTCCTTCAACGTTTCCCCGGCAACAGTCAATGGTCTACATGCTTCTGGAGCCTGATTTTTACATGCAATGATGGCTGGCCAGCAAGCAAGCTGGTCACTCTCCGTGTCGTACGTGCCACTATCCCGTTCTCAACCAAAATGGGTGAAGCTGCTGGTTTCATTGGTGCTCTGTAATCTTCAGTAACCGCAGCACATGATTTTAACAGCTGACGGGGGCACACAGGTGTCTGGGAGCACATGGTCATTCAGGCTACGTAGCTAAGTCACTCAAAACCCCTCTCTTAGAAAGTCAATTTATTTTCTTCCTCTCTGGGTCTTTTAACACCCTTTTCCTGTTCACCTAATCACATTAGCCTGTTTAACTAATTATATTAACTATTAGTCATAGACTACAGTTAAAATTAAATAAAGATACTGATCTGAAGGACTATGTCTTTATATTTATGTGATTTACTGCATATGATAAGCCCGTGGAGGATAGTGACAGACACGTGTAAACAGAATCTTACGTTAGCTAACATGCTAGCACTACAATGTAACACTGTTTAGCAGAGAGATAGCAAGACAGCTGATATTCAGTATGTACAGTATGAATGGGTGTTCTATGCGTGTATATGTTTGCGTGTCTTTGTGCATTTGGACTGCATAAACACAGTAAGTGTGTGTACGGATCCACAGACCTGAAAAAGGCAGGTTTATTGAGACCGATGATAGAGAATCACATATATAAACGTACATAGGTACCCATAAACACTGTGACCTTCAGAAAGGTTGGACAAACACTGATAGCTCGAATATACATCCCGTTTCTCGGCTCCGCCACAGACTGATCATGACGGTTATGAAATGATGATAAAAGATCGTTTCTGCATTTGCCTGATATTTCTGAGATTCACAGGTAAGGAGAAATCTGTTGGGACAGAGCATTGTATATCAAAACTGATTAACAGAAAAAGAGCAAACTATTTTTTTTTTGGAGCTACTACTTTTAATGTTGTTATGAACCATCTGCAAAGATTTTCCTTGTGTGTGCGTGTTCACCATACTCTTCATTCTTGCCAGTGATTAGCATGTATGAAGCTCTGAGCACGACCAGTTCAGACCTCATGACACATGATACAATGTGAAGAGGATGAAACATGCTCTCAGACACATACACACGCATACACACACAGGTTTGTATTCATGTCTTTGTGGGGACTCCCCATTCATTTCCACAGGAAAAACCCTAATCCTAACAATGTCAACCTTAATCCCTACCCAGCTCTAACCTTAAACATAAGTAACCAAACAAAATACGAAGCATTTTGACATTTTTAGTTTTTTGATGCGGTCACAGATTTTCATAAAATTTAGTTTCCCCTTGTGGGGACCAAAAAAATGTCCCCCATAAGGTCAAAATAACAGGTTTTTAATCACATTATGGGGATTTTAGGTCCCGACAATGTCATATATACATAACCACCCCCCCCCCCCACACACAAACACACACCATTTCCCAATCAATGATTCCTCTCTTAATGTACTTTTCTGTAACCGCTTGTCCTGTTCAGGGTCACGGGGGATCTGAAGCCTATCCAAAAGGCAGGGAACAACCCAAGATGAAGTGCCAACCCATCGCAAGGCACACTTACACCGAATTTAATTACAAAAAAACAGTTTACTGAGTTTTTAAAATAGGGATATTTCGCCTTACGGGATGCTCTAAAAGTCTCTGTATTCTTGGATAGATACAGAGATGGGCTTCAGGAAGAACAGACAGAAAATAAATGAATGAAAGTGTATTGTTGCACCATGTAGGTTAACCAACTGAGGCACATTTAAACTTGAGAAATTTGGGTAACGTGTACAGTTTGTACTGTGCAGATCTCTCTTTGTAATCATCAGCCAAGATAAAATTAATGGTCCGTTGTTATAGCATTGAGCAAAGTGCTCAACCAGGCGAACTACAGTAGAAATATCTTGTTATTTAAACAAGCAAACTTTAAACTGCTCTGCAGAAAAACACCCATGAAAACCAATATAAGTAAAACTATATCCACCAACTCCTGGCAAAGCTTATAATTAATGCTATAATATTGGGTGAAAACTTCAGCCTGAGGGTTTTATTGTGTTTTCTGTGAAATTCACATTGTGATTGTTATCCTCCTGTGGTCCTGGGTGGCACAGTGGCACAGTGGTTAGCACTACTGCTTCACACCTTTGGGTCCTGTGTTCGAGTACATGCCATGGCTCCATGTGTGTGGAGTTTGCATGTTCTCCCCGTGTCATCGTGGGGTTTCCTCTGGCTACCCGCTTTCCCGCCGCAGTCTAAAAACATGCTGAGGTTAATTGGAGTTATCAAATTGCCTGTAGGTGTGAGTGACTGATGTATGAGTTGTTTCCTGGCTTGTTCTTGAAGCCTCAGGCATAAGCTCTGCGACCTTGATTAGGATAAGTGGCTACAGCAAATGGATTGATGGATCCTCTGATCCCAGTCACTTCAAGAGAGTCGGACTGATCATGGAGGACCCTGTTGTCAGATGGTATTCCCAGACAGGCTCCTAAGCAGGCCAGATGAGGCCTCTATGCAGACCCAGGCCTGGACATTTTCCTTCCAGTTGAAAATAGCAGCAATTCTCTCATTTCCACTCTACTTGTGATACTTCTCATATATTTTGGCTGTGGCAGCATCAATTAAAATGATTCCCTCTGATTCGTTCTCTTTCACACATCCAAATCCAGACAGATGAGAATGTCAGTGGGGGATTGTACAGCTGCAGAATGCAGGCACAGTTTGTGTCTAGAATTACCCCACATCTATTCCCGTGAAATTCCCCCAGCCATACTCCGGGTGGCCTGACTGTCAATCCTGTGTGGTAGGAAGCTTTTTTTCTAAGCGACTTGTACGGCATCTGAATGAATGGTGAAAACAGGCAGTAAGAGCCAAGGAAACTCTCATCGGGACGGTCTTTCATCCACGGGGTTTCTGGGAGAGCAGCTGAAACGTGAATCTCGGCCTGCCAGTTTCCCAGAATTCCTCAGTGCAGGCTGTGATGAATAATGGCCATTAACTTTTTCTGATGTCCCTTACGGTGCATTTTAGTAGTGCATGTGAAGAAGATAATAAAAAATAAAGCAGGATAAATCGAAGAGGATCCGTGGCACGGGGTCAGTTCAGTGGGGCTGTGACCTTTAATGGAAGCATGGCACCCTCCTAAGACCCAGGCTTTTTTGAACATCTCTTGCTATGAGCACTCAGCTTCCATTATTTTGATGGGAAAATACAGCAGTATTGTCAGGATTTGTTTTAGAGCAGTTCAACCAGCTGCTGGTCTGTTCCTGGGAGTTCACAGAGATATTGCAGCTCACTTCAGATTACTGTATGCAGAACACATTCATCTTGATGGCAGAGCTGACTGCCCAGATCTGTTTTGTGTTTTTCCCGTTTTTGTGCGCGCCGTGCCGGAGTTATGATGTCGTCTTGATGCGATTAGCTGTATTTCGCTGTCTAATCGGAAGCACATGTATGAGGAGGGGAGGGTTCGATCGGCTTATCCATCAAACGGAACCTGCGACTGTTCGATCTTTGCAAAGATGTTACAAACTATCATGGACCTATTGCTGTTGTGGTACTGATGGTTCTGGACACTTTAATTCTCTAGCCTCATATGTCTTTAAAGAGCACCTAATTAAACACCTTGTCCACAGCATGATTTACAATCCTAATTATGCTTTCACAAGACCATTGAACGTGAATATGAAAAAAAAATTAATGTGTTTCATAAACTGGTGCATAGGCTCGTAATTTCGCTTCTGTCAGTCCTGAAAATGTGGCCCCACCATGAGGCCGGGTACTGAGGTCTTCATTACTGCTTGTTAACAGCTGTCAATCTCAAGAGGACTTGAGAGTGCCTCTGTCGGCTGGGTTTCTCACCGTTCGACGTTTTATTTCCGAGACAGGAAACAGCTGAAGGTTCAAGATTGTAAAGAGAGGTTAGCGTAGGTGAACCTCTGATCTCACACCTCCAGGGCTGTGGTCTTGGTTCCTAACTCTGCTCTCTATTTGCGTGGAGTCTATATGTTCTCTCCATGTTAGCATATCAATGTGTGAGCTCCAGGCTCACCGAGACCTTGTGCTGAATTAACATATAAAAGTTGAATAGGTAAGGAAAGGAGAGTACAAAGACAAAGGTATATGTTAAATATATCATACTGCACCGAAAAACGGTCGCCTGGAATCCCAGTGACCTAACCAATGGTAGGTATTTAAGTATACATTCTGCACAGAAATATCTGCACAGATGGTTGGGTCACAGGGGTGGCGACTCTGTCCCAGAGCAGCAGGTAGCATAACACCTAAAAAAAACGTGCCTGTCACTTTAAGTGTGTCAGCCTCAGAAGCCGCACTTACAATAAAAGTCAAATATCTCACTTGATGACTGAGTTAAAATTGTATGACCATCGTAGAAACAAATATGCCTTCTAATCTAGTATGACTATAAATACACATGCAAATATTTAATAAGTTATTTTCCGACACTCTCAATAAGGAGCATGCAGCATCTTTATTAAAGAGTAGCTGTATAGCTGTACTATTTTTAAAAAAGACTATATTTTTGCATTTGTTTGAATGTGCGGTCAGTCCACTGTCAAGATTAAAACTCCTGTCACTTTCTCAGTCTGAGCCGCTACTAGTAAACATTCAACTCGTCCCCTGTAAGCCCACACATAACGGTGTGCATAGCCAGGACACACATAGCACTAAGAGAGGGTTAACCTCTCAATAGTAAAGAGCAGATTTAAAAGATAATCCGACATATAGATAAATGGAACTTTAACCTTCAGAGAAAGTGTGGGATTAGAGGGGGGCTCAGTTTGTAAAGCGAGCTGCGATTCCAGAGAGAGCTGCGGGGTCAAAGGTCACCCCCGAGCGGCCGCTCTAGTGAATACAAAGGATGGAGGTTAAAAGGGACATGAAGTGTAGGGATCTTCTCACTGGTCAAGTAGGTAAGAGAGGAACTGCAGATTTATAAACTGGAAGCTCCTATAAACTGATATATGTTTTGCACTCCTGTCAAAGAACAGACAGACCCCCACTGATGCTCACACTACACTATACCACTGTGTCACACCGCAGATATAAATCTGACCCATTACACTGATCCATTCAGGAAAAGCAGAAAGACGGCCGAGCCATTAGAAAGCCATTATTGTGACACAAAGGCCAAGGGTCCCGGGGTCTGTGAAAGAATAGCAGTTGTACTATTGGACTATTCTATTTTCATGATTAAATATCCATGTTAAAAAAAACTTTGGATATGAAGGCTTAAGAAAAGTCATGGCATAAATAATAATGGTTAACACTTAAAAAACACGAGCAGTATAAAAATAAACAAAAGTGTAGGTTGTAATGTTGGTGAGTAATGCACTGTAAATTATTTTAGAATATTTACTGGCAAGGAGAAGTCTGATGTAGAGATAATTTTAGATTTTATTTTTTTAAAATTTTATTAGGATATTTCATAAGGTGTTGTTATGATATTCTTAATTGTAATATTTTTAGGAAATATAATTAAATGTTCATGCAAATTAAAATATCTCTAATTTCACTGCACATGCTGTTCATTTAAAAATTGTTGAAGATCATGTTTACGGATATCTGGTAGTGATTTGCGTAGCTCTCTAAATCTGTCACTGGTTTCTGGAACTGGATTAGTGTTTGATTGTCCACCCCCCCAACACACTGGACATTGATTAGAAAGTAATGAAGACAAATGTGACACAATTGTCATTTATAGTCAGCGACTATTCATCGACCCTCCCGGCCAGAATTCTGCATTCTGAGCATCCTGCCCTGCTCGTCCTAAAGATAAAAAAATGGAGATTTAAGTACATAGCAATGTAATGGCTTTCTTTGCTGCTCTTTACTGACTTACTACTCTGAATTGTCTGGGTATGGGGAGTAACTGACCAAAGCTTACAAACATGCGGATGTTCCACGAGAGACATGCTGAAATCCGGAATCTGTGCTTTCCTCAAATGGTATTTAAACATTTACACATACCTTTATTTAACATTGTATCACATTAATACTAAATAAAATGTTATCACGCCCCTGGGTTCTGGGTTCTGGGTTCGTGGTAATGTTGTGATCCGTAAGCAGGGCTGGACTGGCCGGCTGGCATACCAGACAATACTGGACATTTTCCTGGTGGGCTGATGGGTTTGTTGAGGCTGAAAAATTTACCCCACACCCCCACACCCCAATCAGCAAAATTCATCATAGGGGACCCTCCCCCCCTTCAGCAATAAGCATTTGTCTGCATTTGTCTTGGTAAAATGTATGTGTGATGAACCTATATGGGCAACAGTCTGGGGCTGATTTTTTTCATAGTGCATCCTGGTCTGTAACTCTTTAATGCACTGGGAATTCTGATTTGAGGTCCAGTTACCTATCTAACACATTTTAGCTGTTCATGGCGCTTTAAGGATTCAGCGATTGTTTGGGTTGGTTTATGGCAGATTCAAGTGTATTTTTATCTGCATACTTACGCTGCATTAAAATTGGCCAAATAACGGCTGCTTCACATACAGCCTGAGCCTCTGCACGTGAAGACAGCCAGTGCAGGTGCCTTGCAGGTCAAAGGTCAGAGGTCGTGCTCTCTGCAAGAGTTCACGTAGGTTTTAAAAGGGTCCTGTGGCCAAGCCAACTGTCCAAAGCATGGGGGGTAAGAAATCTCAGAAGGATCCGGGTGGGATCAGACGGACACCAGCAGCAGTGCAGCTGAATTTGGTGGGGGGGCAGGAGGGTCTTGGGAATGCTGGGGCAGAAGGTCACTCTGCACAATGTCATTTGTTGATATATGCGAAGGAAAAGACAGGCACCTTGCACACTGCACCTGTATGGAGAGTTTAAATCACCCCTGTGGATCTCAGGGACCACAGAGGAATGTATGTTTGCTCTTGGTCATGGGGCACGCAGGTGGCCCACACTGAGCATGCTCAGTCCGAGGCTCAGTCCTTTACACATTGACACGATCGCTATAGCTACTGTCCCTGCTTCCTGCATGTTCTTCTATTGTTGCTGTTTTTTATTATGCTTGTCCAGGCACTGATTTTAATAAAGTCTCTCTTTACATATGCAAAAAAGACGTTAAACACTTTTAGGCATCTCTGCCTGTTTACAGACCAGTAACATTCAGCCTTCGTTTGTCTTTTTTTTACATAATTGCTGCATGTAATTTATGCCGTGGATCTGCGGCACCATGGAAATGTCGTTTTGACTCTCATCAGGTCTGCAGTTACGCTTCTTTTCAGAAATTATGAGTGAATCTCACCACCGCTGCACCATCTAACTTCTGACCCCAGAGGGGTGAGATTAAATTTCCAGACACCTCAAGTTCCACTGGACGCTGATTCACAAAAGATTTACAGAGCATGGATGCCACCCCACTACGGCCTCTCCTTGCCTGGCCTGCCTCACGTATTCAGCCCTGGAGACCCTAAACAGCTGATCCGCACTTTAATTCAGGAAATGCAGAAGGGGTCTTACTCCATACACCTGGGTTCAGCGTCTAAGGCCCCTGCCACTCTCAGTATATACCAAAAAATGGTCACAGGTATATAAAAAGGAACTGGAAAAATGGAGGGAGAAAACAGAGGGATCTAAAATGACCCGTTGATGAGGAACAATCATATACAGAACCAGGATAATAATAACTAAATGCAATTAAAATGCTAATCAATTGAGACACCGAACAGAACCATGTGACATGGGGATAAGACAGTAAACAGATTACAGGAATTGGGCAGGAACTGAGCTGATATGACGTAGAGGGAAAGCACAGCAACATGTAGGGTGTGATATCAGCAAAAGAGAACAGCATATTCCACTGGGCCCTGGGTGTTGTGGAAATTAGAAGAGAGTCAATCCAGATCAGCTGTCCTTGCCCCCTGGGAAGATCCTTCAGGTACCATTTGGGTTTCCTGTGAGGATGTGGATCAAACCTTGATTATTAATATGTGGTAGAGTCAAAAACGAAGGACATGTGGAAGAGATTAACATTAAAGGCCACGATCAGCTGCCTCCTGGCGTTCCCGGGGGTTGGGGCTGGGGTTGGGGTTAGGGTTAGGGTTAGGCTTCGCTAACACCCCTGCCGTAAAATTCCCAGGTGTCTCCCCCCTTCACAGCAGGCCTGTGAACATCCAACTACAAAACAGTAGAAAACTTACAAATGACGCAAAAGTTATTAATAATTTGATCGGAGTGAGAAATCCAGATTGTTCACACGTCTGAATGAGGCGAAAGAGCCAGCAGAGGTTATATGCTCCATAGGCCGACAGCCTTAATGAAGGCAGATGAAAACTCAACAGGCCCCAGAGACAACACAGCCAGAAGGTTACTGCTGATATCACGCGCGCTGAATGCAATTATCAGCCGCAACAAATAATCACGGGGACGATAACAATGAAATTAACATTTCTATTGTCTGAGTGCTATTGTCCTGGCAGTTATTGTGGCCGAGGCCTTAAGCTCCCGTGAATGAGTCACTGTACAAAGACCCGTTCGCCATGCTGTAGAGATGTACTCATTAAGCGGAGATATGGAGGACTTCGTTATAAGGGATGGGCACAAAGTGGAAGGGCGGGCTCCTTCCCTTCTTCCCGAAAGAGTGCGCTAATGTGATTTCTGCCAAGTGCAATCCTAAACCGCAGGGGTGCAGCACAAAGCAGGCATATTGTCTAAAGGGTGCGAGAGGAAGACTGCGGGGTCTCTAGTGATAAATCTGCAGGTCACAGATATGAATATCACGGTGAATCTCCTGGGCATCATAAGGCTCGTGTTGCTGAAATGTCGGTAGAAGTTTGTATTGCTGATGTGCAGCCAGGACCCCACCGGTGGCAACACATTTTTCCCTCTTTGTTTTTCTCTGGTCATTGACTGACATTGGCATGCTTATAGTTCCAGAAGCCCAGACAGAGGCCACTCTGAGGGGAGAGTGTTTGCTTCCAGTTGGGCTCTTCTTGATTAGCATGACCGGGCAGGGACAGCCCCCCCGCTGGCCGGATTGTGCGGCCAGGCAAAGCCCCTACAAGTTTAGGAAGCAGCAGCGGTGGGGTATTATCTCACAACAATGACCACCGGACAGGGCGAGAGGAGGATCGGGAAGAGCAAACAATGATCTGGAGGGAGCGTGTCGATTTGTGCCCTGTGTCTTTCATTTGGGACAGGCTGTCTAGACACTAACGATCCCCCGAGTGTCTTACGAGAGTGTAAGTGTACAGCTCCCACATCTCAAGTCCAAAAACACCTCCTCTTGTTTGTTTTTATTTGTTGACTCACATCTTTGACTCACAAGGAGCAGAGACTGTCATAGAATTCGATGAGTGTTTCCGGATAACTGTGGTTTTTAGCTACCAAACCAAGGACAGAGCAATGTTAAATACAGAATTGTGTCTCACCCCAAACACTCTGCAATTGCATATCACGCTGGACCACCACCCCCCCCCCCCAACAAGATGTGGCCGGCTTGTGGGTGTCCTGACTGCAGCCCACCACAGGTCTGGGGTTGGGACCTTATTTTAGACACACACTAACTCGTTTGCTCCAATAAACCTTTGACCCACCCTCGGGTGGTAAATCTCCAAATAACTGCAACAGTTGTGCCACCCACTCCGAGTCCATCTACAGAGAAGGTCATGTGAGCGGGGCTGTAACCCAATCATGCAGAGGGTCTGTATGTCTTCTCTGTCAGCGTGAAACAGTGGCAATATCCGATAGGTACTGGCATGTAGGAACAGCCAGCCCAGGGCTCCTGCATTAATGGACACATTTCACCTGCGCACTTGCAGCGCACGCTCTCATGGTCAGTTCTGGTGTTTTTCTGCATTTTATGGGAGATCAGAGGCATCTGAGTGGCTTTTGGAGAACTGAGGGTTTTAGGTCGTAAGTCAAGTGTGTTACACTAACAGAGAGGAAAATGGCAGGAGAAGAGACAGAGTGTCCATTTCATCAGTGGGATAGCACTACAGAAAAACATGCCTTTAGTTTTTAATGAATAAGACATTAGCTAAAATAGGAGAGTGATGAATTTCTTGGTGTTTCCTCCTATGCTGTTGGGGGGGGGGGGACTTGGCTTAGGTGCAAACAATGTGGGATCGTCATAGCGACAGCCACATGACTCTGGCATTTCTGCATAATGAGTATGACCACACTCCAGCAGTCCACTGGCTCAGACAGCTTCTCCCCTGGACGAAAGATCCCGGCTGCTCTGCACTCTTATGCCCAACGAGCGTCACGTTTTCACGAGATCTGCGGGGATCACGCACGACTCATTCAACCGAGAGGAGCCCACGTGCGCTCGTCTTCGTGAGCGCTGCGTGGCACAGAATACCAGGCTCTGGGTCTCGGGGAACCGAAGATTGCAGCTCTCTGATTAATGCACTGCTTGATCAGGGGTGGAGATGGTGGCGTAGCCCGGCTGATATGCAGCGCTGGCACACGCCAGTCTCGTCTGTTGCCCAGATTCACCCTTTCGTTTATAGCAAGCCCTCATCCATGCTGTGCCGTTTTTGTCCAAGGTGAACTAAATAAATGATCTCTTCATGTTCAGCAAGCAGGATGCAGTAAGATATCCGTACCTTAAAGACACGGATGCCTTGTACGACTATAGCTGGGAGACAGTTCTGTTTGGACTGGGGGGGGTGTAAGCTCACACCTCTCTGTATGGTTCTCCCCGACATCCCATCTGCCTCTGGACTCATGTAGAAACATGAGTTTGGCAGAGTCAGCCCCAAAAAGACAACAGAAAGGAGACAACAGCTGTCCAAAAATAAACAAGCCTCCAAGCAGAAAGGAGCCCTTGCTATGTGCAGCACCAGGAACATTCTGGAAGGAGTTTCTGTGGCACTAGCAACCATTTGGGGGTCCTTTTGTGTTACCTCCCTCCATCCCATTTCGGGTTTAATAGAACGTGGAGGAGGGGCACAGAGTCCCCTTATTTGCATAAGAAAGTCCTCTGTGAAGCGTGAGGTCACCGAGTCACGACAGACAGCGAGCCCCCCATTCAACACTCATTTCCTCTCCGACAACTGCCTTTGAATCAATCATGTCTGTTCAGGCCTCTCTGTGGCCACCTCAGAGTGGTGCCCGGTCACATTTGATTTGCAGTTCTACCCGTGCCCCCCCCCCCCCCCCCCCCCCCCCCCCCCCCCCCCCCCCCCCCCCACCCCAAAAACCCCCCCCCCCCCCCCCCCCCCCCCT
>JAAGVU020000035.1:17629874-17640948 GCA_011763525.2 Mormyrus iriodes | reverse complement strand
CAACAACAACAACAACAATAATAATAATAATAATAATAATAATTATTATTATTATTATTATTATTATTATTATTATTGTTGTTGTTGTTGTTGTTGTTATTATTATTATCCATTTTCCATAACCACTGGGCCGTGGTGAACCTGGATCCCAGTAAGCAAAGGAACCATGCCAGGGGGCACCTTGAATGGGATGCCAGTTTGTCCCAGGGCACACACACAAACACAGTCACAAACTGTCACATACTGTGGCCATTTCAGAGTCTCCAGTTCACCTAATTGTACATTCTTGTGCTACAGGAGAAAACTGGAGCCTTTAGAGCAAAACAAAGGGAACATGTGAACTGGCTGATTGCTGGTAGGTATTTTATATGGGGGAGCATTGCTTTGCGCAACGTCTTTTTTTTTTAAGAGAAGAAATAGAAAAAGGAAGCTCAAACTTGCGACGGCTGCTTTGCCAGCAA
This sequence comes from Mormyrus iriodes, assembly GCA_011763525.2. Classification (NCBI taxonomy): domain Eukaryota; kingdom Metazoa; phylum Chordata; class Actinopteri; order Osteoglossiformes; family Mormyridae; genus Mormyrus; species Mormyrus iriodes. The sequence goes on along the minus strand of JAAGVU020000035.1, from coordinate 17,640,487 downwards.
CTCTGGTCACGATTGCATGCAGAACCTGTACCGTGCAGGCGGGAAGACAGTACAAGGTGTATTAGGGGGTGGGTGGGGGGGGGAGAGCAGAGAAAGGGTCAGGTAAGACAGCGGGGGGGCTGAGAAGGACAAACAGTGCTAGGGTTGGCTGAGGCGCTAGGACCAGGATGCAGGAAAGGCAGAGGTGTGGGAGGGCTGGGTGAATCACCGCAAAGAGCCCTGGTCAGCTGATTATAATAATTAAAATTAAAATTATAATAGAGTTTTGTTAATAAAATAAAGCCAGCCCATTCACAGGTGTGCTTGGAGAATGTAACATCCATTGTCTAATATTATACACATGACTAACATGCTGAACATGAACATGAAGACAAAAAGACAAATTTGGTGCAATAGATCTAGTTAATAGGCCTAATGTTCACTGATGCTATTTTGGAGAATACAGATTGACCTTGTGGAAAAGCATTAAATATCAGTAAACATTAGATATTCCTATATGACATCCTTCCTCGCCTTCATATCTTCCAAACATTTTGACATTGGTTGGGGGGGAGGACTTGATGGCAGCTGGCACAATGCCCCAGGGAGAGCAAGCCTAGTCAGAACAAGGAGTGGCATGGCCTTTGTACAAAACCTGGGTGAAACAGACAACATGGATGGTCAGAGGGGGAGCAGATTAATGTTCCCCAAGATTCTATAGGAATGCAGGTGGAATGGAAACACCCTGGTGAGAAAGTATATCCTGCAACATGCAAACAGACATGCGATGCAACCTACTCAGTAACAAGAAAAGTTCATCCTGAAGCTGCTTAAGAGTTTGGGGGGGGGGGGATATTGGGGTCAAAAGGTCACTGCCAGCAACACCAGGATGTGCTCTGCTGCTTCATTACCGTTCCAGCATTTCAACCCGAATCTGATCAGTCAATATTATCATTCTATTCGGTTATCAACAGATGAATAGTGTGAAAACTTAAAAGCTGCAAGGCGCAACGTGTAACTGTCAGGTAAGAAAAGGATAGAATGAACAAACAAACAATAAGAATAAACAAACAAACAATAAGCACACGTGCTGAAGCATATCTCGCGTACAGCTGCAGCTGTACCGCTAAAAGATAAGAAGCTGAGTGCGTGGTTAGCAAGTCTTTCTAAATCCTGAAGTTCAGCAACTCTGGGCAGCTACCCTGAGCTTTAAGATGCAAAGACTTTCGCAGAGATTTTCAAGCACGTTGTAAATATCTTCCTGCATGCTTTAGTCACCAAAAATGGTCTCAGATTATACCCCTTTGGTCTGCATCGTGCAACTTGTGACCAGAGAATAATATAGAGTTGCACTTTCACCACGTGTTCAGCATATATATGTGTGTGTGTGTGTGTGTGTGTGTGTGTGTGTTGTATGATATTTGATCACTCCTTTAGCAGACAGTACTGCATGGGACCACAGCTATTTGTTCCCACTGGGGAATGCAGGCGTCTGACCATGGAAAAGACACAAATGGCTCACAGGACGTCCACTGAGTGTCTGTGTAAGGTAGGGGATCCATGAGAAACAGTCCATCTTCACCCAAATTAGCACTGCTGCCATGTTTCATGAGATACATCAGAACTAGCGGTTTCTGCTACACTTCTTCTGACTTGGCCGTCATCTGAGAGGAAACCATGAGTCCACAATGGCGAGACAGGTTGGTTAAATCCATCAAGCCTTCACAGTAATCGGGAGCAGACGCTGGAGTTGGGACGGCTCGCTTTAACAGCTCATTCCTTCAGTGCTCATCTTGATTCTTCAAGTTTCCCCTGAACATAAACACCAGGAATCCAGATGCAATCAAACGGGCTCTAATCATTCAGACGTATCAGACATGTTATCAATACACAAACAATGCTAGCCGTGCAAAAGCTTCTTTTCTTTTTGTGCTAAAGGTTGCATGGTGAAGAAGAACTCTAATCTACCCCACATGTCAGCAGTGATAGTCTTGTGCAGGCTGGAAATGTTAATATTGTTACCAAGAAGATTTAAAGAGATTCAAAAGAATATTTAAGGTAAAAATTGAAATAAAACATGTCAAGGACAGAGAAACTTATTTTGTAAGAATGTAAACAGAGCATGAGACCTTCTGAAGGAGGGTGGTCAAGTGACTAGCCCTGTTCTCTCATAACAGTTTCCTTTAGTGGAAGCAGAGCGTCTGGAAGGTACCCTCAAACGCTAACACCTTCTTATTTTTTTTTCTTTGTCTCGCATGCTGTTTGGACCCATATGTGTGGGACGTGCTGCTATCTCATGGCTCTGATCCAGGAATCATCTGGTTGTGATCTACTGGGCTGTTCTATAATTCTTCATAAATGTCAGCCTCTAGCCTTGTTTTTTTTCAGTTTTAATCTATTCTGTAAAACATACAGAACATATAAGGACAACGTCAGTGCGATCTGTGTCAACTTTCTTCGGTCAGACATCCACACAGCAGTGTTTATCTCCTCGAGAACGCTACACAACAATAGCTGCATATGTTTATGTCTGTGTCTTTGTACATGTGAGTGTGGATGGACTGCGTATGGGTGAGTGTTTGTGCATGTATGTGGGAATGTACATGCAAGATTATCAGTAAAGGTCCAGTTCAGGGTTCTGCTTAACAGGCTTAAAGCCCCCTCGTTTGAATTCTCTATCTTTCCTGACTGTAGAAACTCAAGATTTTTGGAGTAAGTGCTCTATAGTCAAAAAAATAATGTTTTTTTAACGTTATTTTTGTTGTTAATGGTTATTTCCAGTTCTCCTAGACGATCAGATGGTATACCAAGGCTAAGCCTAATGCAGAAACATTTTATTTATATAAGCTGTGTCTCTGAGTGCAGACAAATAGTAGACTTTAAAACAGAAAGCTGACTTAGTATCATGGGACATGGGTCAGCTGTTTGTTTTTGCAGAATAAATGAAAATACCAAAATAAACATGTATAAACATACTGTCACTGTTAGCAGGTTGCGTTTGCAGATACATCTTCTGCCATGGCCCTGGCTAATGTAAGTTATCTCCACTGAGATCTTTTTCTGTTGCCTAGCAATCAGGCCCTATTTGTCCTGTTTGCAGAAAGATGATACCTAATAAATATACTCATTTAATTCCTATAAATAATTTTATTAGCTTGCTGGATAATTGAAAAGTACTATCTGTAGTTTATTTATTATTATTATTAAAAATATAATAATATGTATATAATGAATTAGAGAAGTGTGTGTGCGTGTGTGTGTGTGTGTATACATATATTCATATATGCACATTTTAATATATTTACCGTTACTGGTAGTAGCAGTAAATATAGTGAATAACAGGAAAACAAAACTCCCAGTTGAGCGTATAAGCCTACCGTCAGGTCATAAGGTTATGTGCTACATTAATTATGATAATTATGGTGCATTTTAGACAAATTTTAGCTTTTCCACATCTGTACATATGAAGACATCAGAGTTCATTGTAACAGCCCACATGTATAACACTGGCAATTGTTTCCCTGCTCTAGATTCAGGTCATTCCCTTATCGTCTTACCAGGCAACCTGCTGAGGGGTCTTCTGTGTCCCTCATGCTCTCATTACAGAGGTCCGCCAAGTAGATCATAATTAAGGTCATGGTCAAAATTCTCATTATCCACTTGTAGACTTGTAAACAAACCACCCAAAGCACGTCTAATTCAAGACATACTAGTCTGTTCCAAACACCATAGCTCAGATAGCTAGCTAATATTATCCACTCTGTCTGCTTCTAATAGTTGTTGACTTACAAGTTATACCGGAGCTCATTAATGGCAAGACCTCAGATGAACTTGGCTACTGATGTAGTAATTTAATGAAAATAACTATGTTACTGATGCGATTTCCTTAAAGATACAACCTTGTGTTGGCTGAATTAAAATAATTGTATATTTAGTTTGGCAGAAGTAGTGGTAGATACTCAATTCCTGGAGGAGGTTGGAGAAAGACACCTTCTCTGAATTCCTTTAATGGAAATATTTATTTGAGTAGAAGCTAGAAACGTAAAAAAGAGTAACAAGTTGCAAAGCAATTACATATACACACATTCAAGGATTCAAGTGGATACAGGTCAACTCAAGAAATACTTTCACATAGAAACGTGTTCATCAATCATCAGTTAATGGTCTTACTGCCACAACACCTTGATTCTGGTGCCCAAAAACAGCACTCTCCTTCCATAAATGTGGTCCTCTCAGAAGGGGCAGACTGATGCGTCTCTGGGTGAGCCTGGAGGCTGAGGCCTGGGCCACAGAGAGCACCTGAAGTGCCTCAGCCATGGTGCCGCCATGCTGGCGTGTCAAAGCAGAAGCAGGAATAGAGGTGGACCTGAAAAAATGAGCCTCCAGAGAAGGTCATCTGTCCCGGGCTGGAGAGATTTCACGCTTCCAGCTGTCAGGATGATTAGCACCAACCCAGACAGATGCTACCTGCTGGGAAACTCTCCCATTGGGTTAAACTAATACAGATGCACACACAAGGAACACACACAGGCTGCTTCAAGCACCTCGCACTTTCTTCTCCCAATTTACAGTTAATGCAAACACAAGCACATGCAACAAAAAGAGGCTTTCAGGAAAACACAGGTAAAGGAACAGGCAGAAACCATTCAAATGATGATCACTTACATTCTGTCTTGCAATGCAAAGACTGTTTAATGGACTTCACCACACATTAGCACATAGAAGAAAAGCACTTTCTCTAAATTCCCTGCTAAATTCAGAATCTTTCATTCTAAAACTTGCTTCAGGTGCCCTTTACATTGACCTATTGAAAAATGTCCACCATTTCATTGGGTTTTTAATATGCAAGACCCTCATACCCTACATCCAAACTCAGTATCATCATCGTCTCATTATCATCATTATAAACAAGTTTATTATTATTGTTATTGTCATTGTTAAGGATACCACTAATAATTATTATCACAATTATAATAATTATAATAATGATAAACTTTTCCTAAACATGAACAAAGCCCCTTCAAGGACGGTCACTAATATAGAGTGATTTCCCTCAGATTGACTGGGAATACCTTCACAACCACAACATCCCAATCATCTATGTCTCCAGGCATGGCCAGCACTCTAACACCGACGTGCTTTTATCCTTCTGTGGCTCTCCAGAGGAGGCTAACGAGGTGACACATTGAGATGTGACCATATCTGATAGGCCTGTACTGTACCACGTCTAGCCATCACTGTACTCCCTCATAGAAATGACCACCATCAGATGCTGTAAAACTCAAGTGCTAAATTAGTAATGGGGTAATTAAATGGGGGAATTCATAGCTACCCTCATCCCTAACTTACAGCTGATCATGCTGTATTCTCTGCAAATTACAGGCGTTGTGAAATTTAGCTCAGAATTATATATAGTACAGGCAGTCCCCAGGTTACGAACATGATCCGTTCCCTAAGTCTGTCTTTAAGTCAAGTTGGTAGGTAAGTCAGAAAAAAAAATAATACTGTACATAATAATAGCAATAATAATACAGTAATAACAAAAGTAACTACATACAATCCCGTACTGTATACTGAGCCGATGAACTGCTGAAGCCGCTCTGTTTTCACAAGCATGACAAAGTAGTGCATGCCTTTGCTATTAGGAACCATTGTATTTAACCAAATTTTTTATGTAGGCCTAATTAGTTTTACAGCAGTCAGTTTGTAAACAAGAGTTTTTGGTATGTCAGACGCTCTTAACCCAGGGACTGCTTGTACAAAATTTACAATCGAACTTAAAAATAACAGCTTCCCTGTGACCAATGTGTGGAAAACATGGCCTGTTCGCCTTAGTTCCTCAATGACTACACCTCTTGCCATGATATGGCCATAACAACCTGTCAGGGGGTGTTCGCCCCCCAGTGCAGTTTCATAATGTGTGTCCCAGCTTAACAACGGTAAACATACAGAGTGTGGGTTTACAGATAACAATCATATCAGAGTCATTGTTTATTTACACCACTCATCACTTCATCATATCCCTCCCAGGTCAAAAGACTCCACACAACTCATCTGCTTAAGAATATTACTAACGATCGTAGTCACAAATACAATTGTTGAGAAATGAGAAAAATTAGTAAAATACAAAAAAATGGATTTATGCATGAAATCATAATTGATTTATGTAGGCAATATATAAGCTTGTTCTCTTAACAACTGCCATTTAGGACATGCCTGCCAGTAATATTTGATTGAAGCTGCACTGAGTTGTGCCAAATGGGCATCCAGTTACGCTTTCTAGATTGCTGTATTTATACTTTATGTGTGCTACAGGAAATATGTATGTAGATAATTTATATATCAGAGTATATATTAATTTCATTCTGTCAAAACCTTCATGGTCTTTTACAGCTGCTGGAAGAACACTGTCTCTGATGGACAATATTAATTTAAACATACTATGAAATTACTACAAAGAGCAAAAATAAACAGCCGGTGAGATTGGAAAACCATTTCAGAGGCTCAGAGTTCATTTAAATGCTGTCAGACAGTCCGGCCGGACCTGGGACCTTCAGCAGCTTCTGTGGGCATCTTTAAAGGAGTCAAAGTCAATTGTAATACATGACATAATATTTGAGATATAAAAATGATAAACGCCTACCTTTGTCAGTCGGAGCAGGAGCTGGCTTATAGCATCACTAGTTCAGTTATTGAGGTCATGAGACACAAGCACCTGCCCATTCAGTCCATCTAGTGAAAATGGGAATAGTGCAAAATTAGGAGAGTTTTTGTGCATATATGACCAGAAGAAAAGGTTAGCTAATACGTAAACTGTCATATATAGCAAAAATAATAAAAAAAAACTGAAATAAATGCAAGTACTAACATTGATTATTTCAACAATGTTGCATCTTGAGGATTCTGGAAAACAAACAAACAAACAAATAAATAACTGAAACTTTTTTGTAAAAATGTCATACAGATCATACAAAATTATGAAACAAGATTATGCATATACAGCATATATTTATAAATGTAGATAGAGATACTCAGAAACTGAATTTGTACCAGCGACAAACCCAAAAACAATGGTACAGGCTGGACTGACATTTTGGACAGCTGGACACATTCTGCGTGTGGTCCTTTCTGGAAGCAGCAAGCTGGACATCTGCATGTTTTCGTCACACAGAAAAGCCACTTAAGCAGCGAGCTTCGGTGCAGGGGAATCCTGGTGTTAGCTGGCTGCTCCACATTTGGCTTGATTTATCATGCTTGCAACTTTTTATTCTTTGTTGGAAAGAAAAAAAAGAAAAAAATGAAAATGAAAGCTCATTTTTATTCTCCCCAGTGAATTCTGCTTGTAATGTGTGTTCATTTACCTTTGAACGTACAATAAACACTATGTGCAGGAGTTTTTGAATTAACTCACCCCTAAAAGGAAACTCTTTGCTAATACCTACTTTTTTCAGTCAGTACTGGTTTTTAATTTTTTTTAATTATTGTTTCCATGTTTGTCCACAAAAAAACGACTTATGACCGATAGTTCAAAACCTTGCAAAGATCTGATTTTATGTTCAGCTTGTTTCACAACTTGGCAATAATCACTTGGGTATGAGAAAAAAAACCAGAGTCCAGTCTAAACATGTACATATGAACCAGGAAAAGTGTTCCCTCTTCATTTGGCCATTTTTATTATAATGTCTGACATGTGTTTTCTAGAGTGGCTTAGCTAGGGTGCTACAGAGTGCCATGACTCACTCTGCAGCTTATGTCCAAGTTGACATTTGCTCAGCGTGACCTGGTGTTCCACAACAATGGATCATAATTGGTATCATTTCACCAAGGGACAGAAACAGGTATAAGCTAGCTGAAATATCTCATCACCTTTCAGGTACATGGGAAGATCTGTGGCCGCTTCGATCTTGCTTTTCCTACATGATTGTAGCAAATTATCATTGGTAACACTTCACTTGAGGGGGCACAAATAATATAGTATTATGCTGTTACGTATGTATTAATTAACCATAAACTATGTGTTAGTTACATACTGATCACATGTTCATTCACCATTAATGAATCCTGATGCATCCTTTATCTCAAGTAGTCACTACATTTGTTATTATATGTTAATTTTGTAAACCTTCTGTAAAACTACTGAAGGAACAAGTAATAAATAACACAAGTGAAATACTGATCTCATGTTTGTTCATCGTTAATGAATCGTGCTGCATCTTTTATCTCAAGCAGTTACTATATTTGTTCATGATCTGTACTTCAGTAGTAGCTGAGTTACTACTAAGTATTTCTGCCTCATCAAGTAAAGTGTTACGTTATCATTCTTGATATCAGGTATCGCATTATGTTCTCTCATCAAAGTCATGTTGACGTTCGACTTTCCTTCTAAAAAAACACAGAAATCTGAATGGCTGTGTCCAAGAGTCCAGTCTGTGTTCTGAAATGCACAACCGTTTTTCTGAGTACAATTTTTAAGTTATGATTATAGTATAAAAGGCCCAAAAAGCTGAAGTGTCCTTTTGAAAGAAAACTGCTGGCTTTCTAAGAAGGTCTAGGTTTGCTTGAACTGACTGTAGTTTCTTCAGTGTGAAGAGTCTGACCGTACAAAACAATGCGTACCCTTTCAGTTGAGGTCCCTTGGGACCTGCACATGGAAATGTACGTGGGAATGCATTGTGGAAAGATTAATGGTCATAAAACGACCACAGGGGACATATCTAGCACATGGACAAAAACACACAAAACAAAAATATTCTATCACGTCAAGCTTAGCAATATAATATAAACAGAATATACAGTAATACTGGAGAGCCATGAGTTTTAGTCCTCAGATTTTAGTATTTAACAGGCAATTAGGTGTAGATTTTGTTGTTGCTGTTGCTGTTGCTGTTGTTGTTGTTGATCTTCTTTTTCTTCTCCTTCTTGCTATAACATATCTCTGAATTATAATTCAGTAATATGAATTTTACATGATGGAGGTACAGTATACAGGCCATGTAGTCTTCATTTATCAAGAGAATGTATGTACTAAGTATAAAAATACATTGAATATACTAAAAATGAATCAGCAGAGTCTTTATACATTCTCAGCTGTTAAATTTGCCCAGCATTTTTTGTTGTTCTTGTTGCTGTTGGTGGATCCCAGAAGACATTGTTGCATCATGGACACAGACCCACACTTGCTCCAGAAAACCTATTGACCCCTCCCACAGCAGCCAGAGAGGCTCGCCCAGAGATGGACAGACTTTGTTCTTTCTCTTTTCCCAAGATATTTGTCTGACATTATAACAAATGACTCAGCTATCGGGCCATCATGTGCAAACGATTAACGTTCTCTGCTCCTTAGTGCTTACAGAAGTAACCCAGTTACTTCTGACAGTAAAAGGCGTTACACAGAACTTAAATGCTTTGTTTTTCTTGATCAACCCAGACACACTCAAGCTAGCCTAAAATATCACATCTTTGTTTATATTAATTATAAACATTATTGTTGTTGTTATTATTATTATTACTATTACTGCTTAATCATTACACAATGTGGCGATTTCAGGCAGTACAAAGCACAAAGCGGGGGACAGCCAAGACCTGAAGCCAGTGTATTGAATTAAGTATTATTAATCTGCCCACAGTTATTAACACCTTTCCTGCACCTATAATTTGATACCTGAAACACTGTAAAAGATGGATTCCTGGATTGCAAAGTGATATCCCCTAAATTCCTCACTGCCTCACATGAACATGGAGAACTGCCTGAACATTACAGATCAGCCATTCCTCAGCTCTCCTGTTTACTTATTTTCCATCTATGCATTCCAGCATTTATGTTTCTCTAGTGTATTTCACAGTGAATACTGGCTGGGTAACATAAATAGCATAATATATAATTCCACCTTTGTCAGCAATGCAGATACAGACTTTTTCAAGTAGATCTCTCATGCCAGCTTGGTGCAATTTTGACCTGTTCCTTTGAGTAGTTTGTTCATAATGTCTTGAGCCACTCAGGGTAAACTAACAGACATCTGTGTTTTCAGAAGGAGACAACTCAGGCCAAGTCCACTCAAGGCATTTACTTTTTTAAGCCATGGCTGTATATCTATCTCACTCTACTCTGAGTTATATAATTAGATCGCAGCATTTCAAGGCCAATTGAAAACAGGCCCGTTGAGCTGCATTTCAGTGGTTTTCCTCAAGGTGTCCCTATATGCGTCCTCTGTTGAAGTTCATTTGTGAATGTCACTGGCTTGTGACTCATCTGTTAGTGTATGTTTATTTTGAAAACACAATGAAGGATAAAGATGGTGAGAAGCTGAAGAAGGCTTGCAATGGAAGAAAGCCACAAAGACCCTGCACTCTCACAGCTTTCACCCACAGGCTTCCTTTACACGTCAGCAGAGATCGCCTCTCTGTAAAAGTAATTGATTATCACAATACAATTTTTATCTGGGTAATAATGTTATTATCATAATGTTGAAGTCTTTGTACTTTTAAATATCATGCATAAAGCAGTTTGAAAGAGAAAATTTCCAAAATAGTAACTAGTAATACTTTTCGTTAGATAGATAGATAGATAGATAGATAGATAGATAGATAGATAGATAGATAGATAGATATTCAAATACAATTGCAATTGCTGAATA
>JAAGVU020000035.1:17625789-17629774 GCA_011763525.2 Mormyrus iriodes | reverse complement strand
TAGATAGATAGATAGATAGATAGATAGATAGATAGATAGATAGATAGATATTCAAATACAATTGCAATTGCTGAATAATTGCTTGTAGTTACAATGTCTGGTAACATTTTAATTATAGCAGTTATGTATAATGCATAATAGATACCTTCATAAAGCATTATTATGCATTTATAAAATATTATACACAAGGCTATAACTATTTATAAAAAGGCATAACACAGTTTAGCCATATTTATTATGCATTATGAATGCTCAATGAAGCTCCCATCTAAAATGCACTATAAATACCTTCATAATACATTATAATGACTTATGCTGACCATTATAATGTACTATGAAGGTATGTATAATGCATAATAAACATGGTTATAATGTGTTATGCCTTTTTATAAATAGTTATAGCCGTGTTTATGATACTTTAAGAATGCATTATAATGCATTATGATGACTGCGTTAAGTAAAGTGTTACCCAATATCCATATCAGAAATGTTAGACCCTGTTTTTATTTCCAGTTTCTATTAACAGGATTTTTGAGGCAGCCTGTAGACATGCCATTCTTATACACTCTGATGTCCTCTCTGGTGTCCAGCTCATCAGAATCACTTCACATTAAATTTATCTGGCCTTCCCTTAATATGTCATTTTCATTGTGTGTGCGTGTGTCTGTGTCTGTGTATTTTTCCCCCTTGTTAAACAGTTTTTGCAACTTGCAACACTTGTGGAAAGAACTGGAAATGGAAAAGGCAGGAATTGCAGTATGATCTAAAGGTAAAACTTACAACTGCTTTAAATTTTCACTCTTTGTTTTTGTACTTCCTCTATTACTCAGAAATATTCCAGGCGGGACAGAGAGCTTCCTCATGGGGCAGCAGCTTATATGATCTCTGTTTCTGTATCGTTTCAGAAGGTGGACTCATATTTTTATTCAGTGCCTCCTGTTTGCCGTGTCACCCTCAGTTTTCACTGTCACGCTGAATGAGCCTGAGCGGGAATCACCATCAGGCACTTTCGCAGATGACACATACCCAGTCAGACAAAAGAGAAAAAAAAACAGTTTTGTTTTTGACTCCGTACTGCACTGTAACAGAAATCTCTCACAGCGCATCAGCACTGAACACGTACCGCGACAATTGTTATGCGAGCGCAGGAGCGAGGATGTGGCTTGTTAAGCGAGCTACAGCTTCAGTAAATAAGCATTAGGGAATGCTGTGCTGATTTTCGGAGTGAGAGCGATTCATATTATCAGTTATTTCCCAGATTGTATTGTATTCATTTTGTACACCCATCCTGGGCTTGTCCTAGTAGTTTAACGCACATATTAAGACTACTATATCCACCTGCTTACACTGCTCTTTTCAAGCCTTTGCCAAGTGCTCTAGGGAAACCGTCTTGGGTTTGGAGGCGGGGGGGCACTGTTTTTTTAAAAAAAACAACTGGCTTGAACTGAATGCAATATTTCCACATTTTTTTTGCACCCGTAGGTCACGGTGTTGAAAACTGAGCCCCAGATAAATACATATTCATACTAAGTGAGCCAGGAATTATTCTGGAACATCTTAGATTATACAATGTGAACTGAATCACTTTAATAGTTATAAAAAAGGTCATAGATGTATGGAAATTAATTTTATATATTTTTGTTTGCAGAGGACAATGCATTCGTTCGCAGATTTTATGCTTTATTGGGTCACTGTTCGAAAACAAAATCATGCATTTCCCTTGTTTTTTTCCCCCGTCCTTGTTATCTTCCAATTTGCTGTTCCAGACTCTTCCATGGCAGCTGCAGACCCCGCTGGCTGTGGGACGGATTATGGGTCCTGTCAAAAGGTACACGCCTGATGCATGTTCTGGCCGCTGAACCACGTCCGGTGGTTTGGGCCGTGCCTGTCGAGGTGTCATGTAAACACAAAGTATAAATCGATTGGCACCGGTGTTAGAAATGGCATGCTGTCAAAAGCATCATCCACACGAATATCCTCGCAAAGACATGAATAACCAGTGTCCCTTCACTTTAGAATTTTCAACAGGTCACTAAGCCAATCAGCTTACCGAAGCTGGGATTTGATTGGACATGCTCACACTGTTATATTTCCCAGTATTATAAATAAAAATATTTCAAAGAACGGCTTATCTATGCTTCCCGTCCCCGAATAAGAGGTTGTTTAATTAGCAGGTAAATAATTAAACATTTCTAAGTACAGCTCAGGGAGTCGTGTTACTGTGTTTATGTTTATTTTGAATCTGAAAAACCACTTAAACGACATAATTACCGATCATTTACACTTAATGGCATTTTAAAGCTGGCATGTGAGCAGGCAGCACTTTCAGAGTCCCGGGCAGCCAGCCCTGTGGCCTGCCTCCCAGAGCCTTCCCGCCCGCCTGTCTCTCTCCTGGCCCCTTCTGGTGCTCCTGTCTCCAGGGGTGAAAGGCTATGCCAAGCTCCGCCTCCTGTCCAGTACTCCATCTAGACCCAGGAAATATTAATGCTATTTTCGGGTCATTTAGCTTCAGTGAGGCTAAAGGCTGATCCTGACTTGCAGCAGAAAAATTTATGAGGAAGGCAAAGCAATCTTTGCTGTAAGAGCCATTATGGAATCCCCATTACAAAGAGAAAGGGCTCCTATATCACTGTGATTACCCCCTGGATAAGCAGTTTGTAAAATAAACGGATGAATGAACTTCTACATTCCCAAACATACACTTACGCAGGTGCAAACACATAATAACATGGATTCATATTTACATGTTCTCTAGTGCAAACTAGGCACAGACCGCTAATCAACACAGACCGCTAACCAAAACAACTTCTACTTCCTCTATGGAGATACGTTTTATTTGCACCTATTTTAATGTTTTCCCTATTTTTTTCCTATTTAAAATTTATTTACATATATGATCTAAAATGGTCTTTATATTGTGACATCCACAAAACATAAACACTAATATAAAATACAATCAGGTATAACATGGTGCACATGTTTTCCTCTACGCTTGAACTTGCAGCATTTTACTCTGTAAAATCCATAAGCAGACAACTGACAATTCAAATTTTCTATTGTCCTCTTTTTTCAACTGTGTCCAAAAATAAGGTTAACATAAAGAGTGATGATGAAACTGATAATCACAAGTAAGTGGTATGTATTTCAATGTATAATTGGTGCCAATAGATAGATAGATAGATAGATAGATAAACACTTCAAAACCAAATGAAATAACCTTTTTCTGCTTTTAGCCATTCTTTTGACATCTCGAACAAAGAAAATTCCTTTTGTCAGCAATGGTGAGGCAGAATGGAATTTAATTGCATCGCTATTAGTTAAAGATATAAGGAGCCTGTAGGCTTACATACTGGAATTTCCCATAGCACATTTATGTTTATGTGGCAGAGTATCCAGCAGAAAATAAACTCTGAGCTTAACTCCACTGCACACTGAGTTATTGTGCCTTCAATATTAGGCAAATAATATGCTTTATTTACTAAAGTGGCAATCCATACAGGCAGCAAAAATCCACATACATACATTTATGCAAAATGAGAAGATGACATGATTATAGAGAGCGATCTATTTCTTACATTGCATAGGCTATAGTTTTTAAACTATATGCAGCAAGATATGTATATAATCAGTTACAGTCTCTCTTTCCAAGTGTGTATTGACATGTTGTACATCAGTTGCTACATTTTTTAATGGTTATAATAAATTAAATTGGATTATTTCCTAAATCCCACATATTAAAGTAGTTAGTTATTGATGATGCATTTTAGATACAAGCATACGTATGTTTTCCAATATATTTTTGCCGAAAATCTCAGTTTTGGATTGCAATGAAGGTTTACTAATAAAAGTGAAGTATTGGCACCATTCCAACTCTTTATCTGAATATTCCTATTGGAAGATGTTGCTAGTAGAGTAGAAGCACCTTAATCTTGCGAAGGAGAGATGCTATCCATCATAGGATCCTCATCATCGGCTAAAAGTCTCT
>JAAGVU020000035.1:17615789-17620789 GCA_011763525.2 Mormyrus iriodes | reverse complement strand
ATTTAAAGAAACGATCAATGAACAAACGATTGATACAGAAAACATTCCATTATAAAATGAGATTAGAAATGATAGAATTTGTTTTATAGAATTTGTAAAATTATAGAAATTGTATTCTGATCTGTATTTGTAATTTTAGACTGTTCAGTCTATAGAATTCCATATTTTTTGCTGCATATAGAAGTGTAGCATAAAACCGCTTTATAGTCGCTTTGATTTTCGAATTATATAAAATTTTGGAGGGAGGCATACATAATTGGCTCCGGCTACTGCGTTTAACCTTTAACCCAGAATGTAGATCCCTTTAAAGGTCTGCTTTGATTTCGGGACAGTGACACAAAAGACCATGTTGTCTAACGGGTGATCTTCGGCACGATCACACCAACGAGGCCAATGCGTGTCAGGGCTGGAAGACAAGACTAGGTCAACGGGTTAGGTTTTGAGGGCAAAAACGTGTAATAGATGCTCTATGGCCAAGTTGTAAGCAAATAAACTGTCAAAAGCAGGTTGATGGTGAGACTGCGTATTAAGAGAGCTTGTTGTAATAAATTATTTTGTATTCTGTTAATGTCAAAAGTTGTTTACCGACTGGGACAAATCTTTACAGGCTTACATGATACTGCATTTTACAGTAGCCCTGCCATTTTTTTGTACTGATGTGAATATCGTGTTCCATATAACCAGGTAAGGACTACTATCCACACTATGCATAGCAATGTACCTTACGGTTATTGTACATTGGATACACGTTTCCTTGTTATATTAAAAACTGCTTTTATTTTAGCTTGTTAAAATATAGTTAAAATAACTTTCATCTTCACAGATAATATATTTTGTAAAACAATGTATGTTCTATATTATATATTTTATATACAATATGTATTATTATTATTATTATTATTATTGTTGTTGTTGTTGTTGTTGTTGTGTCGTTTATTTAAAAACGCCGACGAAAACTAGATGTGATGTGCAATCCTCAGACAATATAAAATTGACGTAAACACCTTCTAATGGAAAATTATTGATCAACTTTTATCCATTTACATCCATAATTTATCTATATTCTAGTCTTAAATTGTAATCGGTACTTTAAGTTATTTGACTCCACAGAACAGTGAATTGTAACATTTTTTTTTTACAAAATTGCCTTCAGCATTGATAACACACATCGTAATCATTGTCATTATCACCATTAGCCAGAGTCCGTTTGATCGCAGTTAACGCGTGATCTTGCTGTCATACGCCCGTGAATCCATTTCGCCATATTCAAATGCAGAGGCGATGAATTACACTGTTCGTCCGGCCTATAACACAGAGGGGGAGAGCCGGAGTAATGAACGCATGATAACATTTCTACCAAGTTTACCCATTCCTGCCATGTTTATTAACGATAATGGCGTTTTCCCCTTGGAAAATAAATGCACGTGTATTTTATTAAATAAATAAAGGAATATCATAAAATTCGTATTAAGAAATATAAAAACACAAAACATTAACTGTCGATGCGGAGCGGTCTTCAAAAGCACATTAGCAACCAAAGGGTAACATGGAATTCCTCTGATTGGGAAAGAGAAAACTGAAAACTGTAAAAAGATTCATTTGCTTTACAAAATGATATCTGAGTGAAGCCATTTGATGACCTGGCTCTTCAGTCACTTGACTTAGGCTCGAACGAAATCGTAGACATAGTCATCCGAAATTCCTAACAGCAGGACCGATCTGCTCATCTTAAGGTTAATGAACGCGGAAGTGACACGGCAGGCATAGAGGAGAAGCGATTGCAGTACATTCTAGAATTTTATTTCGGACTACACCTTCCGAAAATATTAAAACCTTTGGCTTGAAGCGGCGGCTCAGAAACGGAGTTTCGAATTATGACTTTAGATCTAGCTGAGAAGTTGAAAATAATAATAATAATAATAATAATAATAATAATAATAATAATAATAATAATAATAATAATAATAATAAAAAGAATAGAAGAAATAGAAGAAGAAGAATGACAGAAGAATAAGAAGGAAGGGTGGAATTAGGCAGTTGTTCATAACATATCTGAATTAAATGCTTTAAAAATTCTCCAGCAAGTGGTTACTGACACATACGTCTGGAACTGAAATTAAATATACAACGAAATATTTTTGGCTATATATAGATTTTTTTATTAATGTTCGCAATTTATATAGTTTTGTCCATATGCTATATGACAGACTGAAATTTCAGATTTTAAATAGCACCTGTCCATTTCCTTTCGTATCTTCTTTTTTCACAAAAGTGGAAAAAGAAAAAAAATGCTCCCGTTAAGTGTCTATGGCACACTGATGGGGACGCTGGGGAGAGGCTCACTCGCTGTCCTCCTTTTCTTCCTGGATGGTGGTGGTGGAATGATTGTACAGGCCTTGCGCCATCAGCTGCAGGGCTAGACCGTTCTTGTAACCGCTGGCTTTTTTAATTTTCGCCCTCTTATTCTGGAACCAGATTTTGATTTGTGACTCGTTAAGGCTCAGTTCCTGGGCCAGTGACTGTCTCCTTTGCTCTGTGATGTAGCGATTGGCCTGAAACTCGGCTTTAAGTCTTTGCAGCTGTTCCGCTGTGAAAGCGGTTCTGGGTCGCTTGTCTTCCTTGGTGCTTTTCTTCTTTTTTAACTTGCGCGTCCTTGGGCCTAGAGTACAAACAACAATAACACGAGGATATAAACACCAGCATCTCTGATAAACACACTTAATACATGGATCTTACGTCCCTGCTTTTAAGTACACGTAAGCACGCAATTACCCGTAAGCCTACTTTTATATAAAAACGACGGTATTTCAAAGTATGAGCGCGCGTGTGTATTTAAGCTCGTCGGTGTATGATTTAATTATTTTCTGGCATGACCAACGAAAATATAACTGTGCTCCAACTCCGAAATTAACGAGATATTTAATGTTTTTATGTATAGATTACGTTATTGTGATATGTGCTATCTTACACATGATCCTTTTGCTGTTTTTAATATGCTTTCAAAAAGTTATGATTTGTATGAAAAGTTCAAGGCCCAACAAAAGGAAATTCTAGAACATAACACAACAGCGTACTACGCTTCCTTTGTCCAAGGAGAACCAAATTCGAATTCTAAAATGAAATTAGATTGGATATATTTAAAAATGGCACTGCGAAAAACTCCTCCTGATTTATTCTAGATATCCTACAAACCCCTAAGCATTCTTTCCGCGTTTGCAACCCGAAGTCTGTCATTTGGACGATGCTGTTTCTATAAAGTGCGTATCATTATATGACCCACGATCATTTGCATAACCAGAATAATATTTTGTCTGTGATGTGTAAACGGGATAGAATTAAACAAAGGATGGCTATTTCATATGCATGACAAAAGAAAAGTCTTCAGTGAGTCTTTGATGACTTCAGCTACAATTGTTTGTAAGAGTTTTTTTTCGGCACAATGAAGACTGGCACTTCTGCAGGTCCCTTTATCTCAATATATTCAGGTCATTCCTTCATTGTTTTTATTAAAACAATACATTTTACTCACAGTTAGACAATAAACATGGCCACAAACTTTCATTTGACCTCAAAATAGTGTCCCTGTTATGTTTTGTACGATAAGTTAGCTAGCCAACTACACATTTCACGCAACAAGAGTCCCATTTTAATAATATTAATTAAATGTCAAATACGATCATACTGTTGCGTAGAGTTAACTCTACATTGTATAATTCTCATCCAAGATCATACCAACGGACATTGTTAGATTATTTTGGAGGCATTGAAAAAAATCTATTTTTATGAAAGGACGGCAATAAGCTATAACATGGTAGTCTATATCTATCTATCTATCTATCTATCTATCTATCTATCTATCTATCTATCTATCTACACACAACGGAAAAAAATAATTACATTTAAATGTAATCGTACACACCTGACATGGACTTATTTGTATTTAATCATTTCTAACTAACAGGCCAACATGTGTATTAAATTAGCTATTATAAAAATATTTCCTCTTTTTTATTGTGGTTCAGAATAATTCATAATGAATGTGATTTCTAAATAATCGACCAAGGCCTTCCTAGCAATATGTTACTGCATTACAGAAAATCGAATAGAAAACTACTCAAATTGAATATAAATAAACAAAATGTTACAAAATAACAGGTAACAATGGGGAAATTCAAAACTTGGCCTGTATGGTTATTTTTGTTATTTGTTCAATTTAGCTCAAATCAAAGCAGTAGTCACATTAGATTGATAGCTTCATTCAAGTTTAGGCAATCGATGCTTACCTATCTCATTTATTTATTTATTTGTTTGTTTGTTTGTTTTTTTTTTCGAGTGGGCATTTTGATGTCAGGTCTTAGACATCTGTGCAGCTTGTGTACACCTGTATTCCGTTCAATTCCACAAAAGCGAATGAAACATAGATTGCGAACATCCCATCCTCCTGTACTCCAGACAGTGTAAAATGGCTACTTTCTGAATTCCATTACACCCACGTCGAATGTACGTCATAAAACATTACAAATCGCTCTAACCTCCCATTTTTATTTCATAAATAAAAGCCAAAGAGCGCAAGGTTAATGCTTTCAGAAGCAAGAAAGATGCATATAAGATAGATATGTAGCCTGTAGCCCTTCGTAGGTCTTATCATGAACATAGTATTCTGTCTTCAAAATGTAATAAGCTGTATAATAAAATGTAATAAATCCTTTCAAATTGTGAATTTTTGTATTCTCCTTTGGGAGGGGTTGCAAGCTACTAATACATTTTAATAGGTGACAGTTTACTTTTTGTGAGAATAATAAAGAATAAGTGAGGATAAAATGGGTATAATTGTTTTCATTATTATTTTCATTGTTGTTATTATTATTGTTGTCAACAACAACAGCAATAATAATAATAATAATAATAATAATAATAATAATAATAATAATAATAATAATAATAATAATCAAGTTGTTTGACGTCTAACTAATTTTCCCAATTAAACCAATATTACCGAC
>JAAGVU020000035.1:17574606-17615689 GCA_011763525.2 Mormyrus iriodes | reverse complement strand
AACTAATTTTCCCAATTAAACCAATATTACCGACTGTACTCTTAGTTAAATTGTTGCAAGGTAAACGGACTGCCGCTGGCGAATAAGAGAAATGGGCATACTATATATATATATATATATATATATATATATATATATATGTATGCACGCACACACACACACACACACACACACACACACGTACACACTTATTAAAAATCCCTAAAACGGCCAGTCAATTTCAGTATAACTTGGCCATATATTTATTCAAACTGTAATAGTTAACTGTATTCAAAATATCAGAAAATTACATATATTATGTGTAATATATATCTATATGTGGCCATAAATAATTAAATCCATAATAACTCCTTATTTTTTTCTTCGTTTTCTTTTTCCTATCCTTCTACTCGGCAGTTCGTAAGATAAGGTATTTTTTAAGACACTACTGCCTTACCAGATGACGGTCTGTCCGAATATCTTGTGCAGTAAACCCAGGCAGGCCATAGCAGCGGCTGGGGGTCTGAAACGGGGGCAGTTCTTCCATTATCCGCATTCACAACCATTATTGACGCGGTGTTCTCGCCACATTTTATAGAATTAGATCCATTTCCTTCCCCTCGTGCTGACGAGTTCTGCTTGGAGGGCGGCAAAGACGACAAGGAAGACGACGAAGTGCTGTCATTGCTGCAGTTTGAATCCTGACACAAAGTGGCGGGGAGGGATGGCCTGATTATCAATGGATTGACGTTTTCTCTGTCCGATGTGTGCGCTCTCTCCCTGCCACCGAACTCCTTTTTACAACCGAAATCTGGCCGAAGAATGTTATCGATGAAAAAGTTGGTGGTTCTGTGACTTTGCTGCGCCGCTTGATGTGGTACGGCCGGCGGAGACGGAAGATTCGGGGAAAGGGAGACGCTTTCCCCTTCGCTCGCATCTCGCCCGTTCGGCTCTTTCGGCTGTTCCATGCCTAAGACCAGATCGGCCAAAGCGTCTGCCGCTCGCACCAAATTCCACTTGCTGCTCAGTATTTGTATCCAGTTACAACCAAAGTGTAACCACTTTAAATTAAATTGAAATAATTACACTTACGCTTGATAAATTGGAGGGCTATGTTCTTAAAATACCGGCATCTTGCAGGTAGTAGCAGGAGTCCGAAGTGCTATAATATGTCCGTCTGACATCGCATGGCCAGCTCATTTGGAGTGCCTGCCCCCCTTTTATCTATGACAGCTCGAACCCTGCAAACTCTCCTAAAATTGCTCAGGCTCGCACACTTTTTTTTTAATAACAACCGGAAACACGTGATCCCCCACACACGTGCAGTCAGCCAATAAACTGCTGAAACTATTTCCGACTGAAGTGACTATCCAATCGTATTTCAGGACGCTCTGTAAATATATAAGATTGCTCTTTTACTAAACCAAGTACTACGTCGTGTAGTCTTCCTCTGTGTGTGTTGTGTAATCAGACTCCACAGAATAATTATGAATTCCCTGCATAATTCAATAGAGAAGTTGCGTGGTATGTACTTATGATTTCTAAATAAAAAAAACTCCACTAAGAGGTTTGAATGAGTCAAAGAACCCCGGTTATTCAGGACTTTTTAAGTTTTAAACACACGTTGTTTCACGCGTTGAGCAGTTATGTTTGATAATTTTGTCTTTACCTTTTTCCTGCTGTCAGATCAGGACCGGTGCTAAGTAGGCCTATGAATTGTTTTAAAATAAAATTTAGTTTACATTAACTATTTCGTTTTATAACGGTAATAATATTATCTTAATTTTATTGTTTTATTAAATATCGTTATACAAGATCTGCGGTTGTTTAAAAATTCTAGTAAATATTGCCTGCCCACAAGTAAAAGGTATTAAAAGATTATTCTAACTAAATTCAGCCTCTGAAATATTTAATGGGCTACGAATAAGTGTGTGCTAGAATTCTTACAATTGTGTCAAATGTCAAAATAGCTTTCATATATTCTCTTAATTTGGTTTCACAGCCCCTTACATTCCATATCTAGATTAATCGACGATTAGTATTACACCGCCAAACGTATGCATTTGAAACTCTTTGTTTTTATCAGTTTGCTTGCATGGGCATCTAGAAGTGCCGAACGGCACAAATAATAAAATTATCAACAATCGGGAGCAAGGGTTGCCTCCATACATGTGAACGCGTTCCTTGTATGTGTGCAAGGCAACATTATTACAGAAAAAACATTAAACATCGAGTGTGTTCACTCATGTGCAGTGTAGGCTGCGTTTAAAGTGCAATAATTGAAATCTTTATCCTCGAACCTAGTTTGGGTACTTAATTAAATTCTAATTAGGACACTATCAATATTCTCTTTAGCCAAGTAGCCATTGTGAGATGTATTCCTTTTAAGGCGGTAAATGGGGGCTTTCGGTCTTATCTCGTCTGCAAGAGACGCCAAGAGAAGGGCCGCAGAAGATAATTTATAGGTTTTAATTACTCTTCATTCCGCCTGACCAGCTTGGCGTTCATCACGGGAGAGTGAATAAAACCTGGTCAAAGGCACTGTCACTATGCCCTGGCAAGATGCTTAATCAAAGGATACACGGCCATATTAGACGCCGCGAGGACCGCCACGTAATTTCCAAGCTGCTGATAAAACGTGTTGAATAATGCCGCAGTCTTCAGAGACACCATTTACAGGAATGACTTTATTGACGGCTTAACGCTGGTAATTCATTTTACCTTTCATGTATTGGAGTCTGGATTTGTAACAGTAATAGGATGATAAATGCTCTCGCGGCCTGTAGCTTTTATTATCGAACATAATAGCCTACACACCAGTCTCTGAATACACCTAAACCATAAAAATCAAGGGAACTATTTTAATTGTGTTATAGTGCTACTGAAATATATAAAATTAATTGTCAGTATGGGTATTTTGAACCGATACCTAACACACTAACGCACATATGTATGTATGATGTGTGTGTGTGTTTGTGTGTGTGTGCGTGCGTGCGTGTGTGTGTGTGCGTATGTATATAGTTTGAATGAATCTAGCGAAAGCTTAAATAGCAATAACGGAATAGCTCCTATTTGTCTAGACCAAAATACAACATTCTGCGCAACTAACGAAAGACTATTATTGTTGCTGTTGTTGTTGTAGTTGTTGTTGTTCCGTGAATCCATACATAAGTATAAGAAATAAAACATCACAATAAGTTATTGTACATTGATTTCTGTATGCTACGCTGTATTCTGCAACGCTTTTGGTGTGTGTGTAATATATGTATTTTTATGTTGTTATCAACACGGTTAGTGTATAGCGATGAAGTCGAATTTGTAAATTATACAAAACAGTCCTTCGGAGTTCCTATAACACCATGTCCACATCTCTTCTATTTTAATTAAATAGGAATGCTTTCCTCTGTAATCATCATTACGAGCATATAAACCTTTAATCGTTTTTGAAGTGCAACACATCCAACGCTTCGCTGAAATTAGAGTGCATAATTTTAATATTCAGTGCCAATTGTTTGCATTATTTTGCAGAAAGCATATATATTACACTAGTACGACTAAATATGACATTTCACTCCTTCGACATTTACTGACGGAGAAATGCTTTTACTCACAATTAGGAGTTTATAATTGCTTGTTATAAAAAGACCAGTGCATTCATCGCAAAACATTTATGTTTAATTACTAGGTTGTGAACTGTTCACCCTTACGTCACGATGAGGAATTAAGGAACTAATCATTTTTAACAGTAGTAATATTGTCATCAGAACTAAAGCGCGTTAAAATTCTATTTGTATTAGCTTCCTGCTTAGGTGGCCCTTGCATTTAAGATTACATAGCATTTAAAGCAATGTAATCGAAATTCGAGTACGCTAATTTCGGTTAGGTTGTATATGTATTTACTTATAGAAAACTATTGTACTGACAAACAATAAACTCTCTTCTTCTCTTCATACAATATACAGTTGTCGAGCAAAGCATATAAAATGCTCTATTAATCTACATAAAGACATTAAGCCTATGATAATTCATAAACTTATTCTTGCCTAAAGCACACTTTCAAAGAAACGCCGAATATTTTCATTCACATATTATGCTTTCCCGATTAATATAAACATTTAAAAAGTGAGCAGTCACATTAAAATTTATTATCTAAACGCTGTTTTGGAATTTATTGTTGCTGCATCCCAGTGACGATTTTGGGAACTCGACTGGCTCGATGAGATGGGCCACTCTATCAAAGTCATGTTTGTATTACTTTGAAAGCACGTAAATTATGATGAGAAATATACCATCAATAATTAGGAATCATATTGTTTTGTTCAGGCCAAACATTGGTTAATTAGTTTAATTAACACTGGGTAAATTAATTATAAGCAATGCAGCATGTGTTAAACGCGGGAGCAGGTACTTTTACAGTCGCGTGGCACATAAACATAAGAAGATTTGTTCCATTTAGTATAGCTGAGATGAAACTGAGACGCTTGTGGAACAATCTGCGTAAATCATTTATGGAACGTCGCTTTATATATTCAGTGTTATACCAAAGCAAAGGTGCACTTTAGCACTTTTGTTATCACAGTAGATTATGCAAATAATATTAATATTATCAAAAACAGTAACAGACAAGCTGAAGAGTATCATTGGAAATAATAGAGGGTGTGCAAATTCATTGCAAAGAGGCCTAATTTCAGTGAATTTAACTACGCTTACTAGTGCCCTTCAAAGCTTTGTAATATTAGTTTATTGTATATAGTATTGACGGATACAGGGACATGAGAGTGAACGGCGATAGTATTCAAATTCTGTAAATATATTATTTTTAATTTCAAACTGACCATGGCATGGAACAGATTTTTTTTTTAAATAATTTGCTTCGATCCCACACTTACATAACATTTTTTTAAAATAAACATTAATGTTATAACGGCACTTGGATGGTACAAATTCCTGCGTACGCTTGGTGCCCAAGGAATGAGCCGTCTCTGGAACGCGAGGTTCGGAGGACATCTTGTGGACTAGTATTTCAACATCTCGTATGATAACTGGTTCGCTTGTTTTACTTTTTTTATTATTACTACGACTATTATTATTATTATTATTATTATTATTATTATTATCATTATTATTATTATTATTATTGTTGTTATTATTATACCATTGTAAGTACAAAACACTCAATTTGGTGTGTTGTGATTTTAAAAGTAAAAAAATCGACACTTCAGATTTCGGCTAATAGATGTTGGTTAAAAAATGACGATGTTGGATTAAAATGTGCTTTAGTTAAAAAAATAGCGTCCTATATCTGTTTCACAAGGAGGCCAACCACAACGATCTCTACAAAGTTCTATTGAGCGTTTATTAGTAATGTAAAAGTTATGTTTTATATAGATACGTGGAAGCGGTCAATAATAATAATAATTATATATATATATATATATATATATATATATATATATATCAATATGGATTATGTGATTGACAATTGCTACTTAATTTATCATGTCTGTCAATTTATTACGCTTTCATTTTAGCTTCAGCTGTATCATTTGCATTCAGATTTTATTTTAATGGTAATGGATTATTTGTATATCCTACTTTCTATTTTTTTCCAAAATTATACAGAGTGGCATTTTTTCCTATCAAACTCGTTTCTTGCAGTTCATAATGCTTGTTTTTCGCAAAACTACGAACGCATACTAACAATATGACTTTCTTTTAAAGCACAAAGACTATAACTAT
Organism: Mormyrus iriodes; assembly: GCA_011763525.2. NCBI lineage: Eukaryota > Metazoa > Chordata > Actinopteri > Osteoglossiformes > Mormyridae > Mormyrus > Mormyrus iriodes. Next base: position 17,609,971 of record JAAGVU020000035.1, on the reverse strand, counting down.
TTATAAAATGGATGGAAGGATAAGAAAGACACTTAGCTCACTTCGCTCACTTTTTTTGCGTACTGACCATGTAAAAAAAGACTCAAAGTCTTGACATATGGAATGTAGCAACATGACATGCAGAATTCAAAAAAACAGTAAAAATTGCAGTAGATAGAATGTCTGACGCAACACGAGTTTTATATAAATAAAACATAATATCTGCCATACATACATACATGCCATACATTCTGAGATCGTCACATAAATCAATATGTGTATATTGTCACATTGTGAAACATCGTGTTAAATGTCATACAGAAACTCCTTCATTGCATAATAATCATACAAGACTTTTGCTTTAAATATCACAGACTGGGTCTTTCAGACAACTGCTAATATAAAATATTAGGTTAAATATTAAATAAATTTATGGTTTTAATTTAAAAATGGCCGTAAAGCCCCCTTTTTTAGCCAGGGCCCCCTTCAGACCTGAGTCCACCCACAACAGGACTCCTTCTAACTCCTAGTACATATTCTAGTTGTAACTTGACTCAGATAATATCGAACAAATAGCAATTAATCAATCAACCAATTAATATACTTAATAATTAATTATAATTATTTAATTAGTATAATTTAGCCGACTTTAATTAATCGCAATACAAAGCTATAACTCGTTCGATAACTCTTAGAAAGCTGTTAAAATATCTAGGTCTACTCTTACCGTAAAAGGTATAGGCTATTTGGGGAATAACTAGGCCTATATAATAAATTGTTCATGGGTAAATTTTCTGAAATCGATAAGTATTTGTAATTACTTATCGACTTTAAGACAGATGCGTGGCATCTGAGTAAGACTTTAAATAATGTTTTCCGAACGTCTTCCCACAAATAAGAGACATTTTACAAACAATGGCGTCACCGAAAAGTATCTAACAACCGGTCATTTCATCAGTACATCAGTACTAAGTCTTGGGATTTTGAGGCATTGTTGTTATTTCTTACAAAAATATTTTAAAAATAAAATATCAAAATACTTAAATAAAAAATCATCGACACTACACTCCTACAAGGATTTCATTTAAAATCCAGATAAACATCATCTCCAACTAGAATTAATATTAAACATTTCTAACTTGACAAAACTGCCTTTTAACATTAATGTATCGCTGCTCGAAAAGCAAGTCAAATAACCACCATACCCAGTGACGCAAGTCACCTCTCGTCGGATAATAAAAATATAATTGGGAAATATTCTGAGAAAATAACCATTGGACATAGGCAACTAGACAACTAGTTATAAATGACGGAAGATTAGTATAATGTACCGAGCGACCACTGTTCCCAACTGGTCTGGAACAGATTAATTAACAACAGGTACGAAGGTTAAATTACCCTAGGATCGTGAAGTTTACTACAATGTACCCACATACGCCGTGATGCTTTGGGGAACTCAGGGGATCAACAATACATCAAATAAAAAATATAATGTCATATATTTACAGTGGATATTATTTAGGTGGTTAATATCTGAATAAACTGGACATATACAACGTTTTCAAATATATGTATACAATATGTATCAAAGTAGCTAAATTTTGCACTTCAAATATTCTCTTTTACATAGTCAGTGATTTTATTATTTTTTTAAGTAAGCCCATTATGAGAGTACTTTCAGATAGATTTTTGAGTGGACTTAAAAACAAACATGAATGCAGAGGTTTATGTTGAACAGTTTTTAAGTGCTTTTCAATTTTCCAAGGGGTAAAAAGGAATGACAGAGCTCATTTGACTATGTGAACCACACTCCATGTTAACAACAAAGTAAAAGTTTTACTTTTTCGCAGTATTTAAAACTTCAGAATATTTAATATTTGTCCATTACATGAACTGCTTAATTTTTAATTGTCTTACTGGTGTACCTGCAATTCATGTGCAGCCAGAGGAAGACCAGATAGCAAAGTATTTATACGGTTCTTACTGCAGTAAAAATAATGCAAATATTTGCCATTAGCAGGCAGACTTTCCTATTCACTTCAGGAATAAGTGTTTGTCGAAGTATCAAATTGTGATTCAGTAGCTCACAGGAAGAGGTATATTCTTAATCTCCTTAGTGGTAGAGAGCACACATGGTATCACTCTCAGAGTGCATGAGTACCCCTTTGCTCTGAAAGTAAGGTGGATGTTCATGGACTCAGGTTACACATTGCAGCACAGAGCACCATTTCCACCGCCTATCCGGCTTTGTTCAATGTGCAGGGCAGGGCAAGAAGAAGTCCAGCTTTGTTCTGCATAAACTGGATACTGACCCCCCAGAAATGATCACTTTGAAAAATGGGTGAACAACCAAAATGCAGTCTGTCAGAGTTCACAAGACCAAATGTGTTTTTTTACCCAAATGCTATTCCTCACATAAAACATCCCAAGCAGAAGACTGATGACCCTGACAAAGGGTTTCCTATTCATCACAGCCCTCAACTACTGAAGAACTGCTGCAGCATCAGGACAAAACCTTTTGAAGAAAGCAAAGCCTTTTTGAAAGAACGCAGGATATATTCCTCTCACTGAAAACCTCATGGTGTTGGTAAAATTTGAAAAAGTGTGATAGTGATGGGACATTACATCACCCCGGCCAACCTCCTAAAGCCAATAAGCCTGCTACACACTCAACGACATGCTAAAGCTGGTAAAAGTATGATGCTCTACAACCTGGAAAGAGGCACAAGAAGTAAGATTTAGCTGCTGATCTTGTGGCTGATGAGAGAAATTCTGAAGGGCAGAACGAGTGGATCACAAAGACGTACCAGAGTAATCAATTAGCAAAATCTCTGAGTAGTACTGCGATCATGGTTACATCATTCTGTACAGGTTAAAGAGGTGTTAGATTAGATACTATGGAGATGGAATGGAAACCAACTGAGTGGATTGGGGTAGAGGTCACAGATACAGGTCCAAGTTTCCCTGCCACTGCATAGTGAGAGTAACCAGATTCTGCATGACAGTATGAGCATCTTCTGAATGAATGTTTCAAACATTATGATAATTTGGAAACCACAGAACAATTCTAGAGTATTCTAGAGTACATTGCAAAAGACCAGAACCCATATTGCTTGGCAGAGATTTCTGCCCATGAGGTCACCCATGGCACATGATCTAGCCTGGTTTATAACTGAAGAACATTATTTCTGAATAAAAAAACACTCATTCCAACTATTACAGGAGCATATATGAGTAACGTTATACAATATGCTCACTTCACTGTCTTCACTAAATATCCAAAGAACATCATAACTGGACATATTAGGGAGAGGTGCTTTTTAATAAAAAAAAAAAAAACTTGAGCTTTCAGCTGTATAAGAGAAATGAGGACAACAATGGGTTGTTCGTTTGTTCCAGAATGGCAGATTACGCAGTGCTTGGTCTCTGTATTTAAGTTACTTAAAAAGGCACAAGTGTGGTTGGATTGCACATTTCCAATATAGGAAAGCCAGACAAGACTCCTGCATGACAGAAACATAGAGTCTGTTACTCAATTGTCTGTGTTACCTAAAATGTAATGCCTCTCATATTTATTCACAAGATACTGTACTACAACTGTGCTAAATTAGTACCTTCTTCAAAGTACTACCTACGAACTGCACTTTCTAAAAAAGGGGTATACGTGAGCAGCCTGATTCAGTCATGCTGAACTATAACACTGATCTCAAATGAGGGTTCTGCTGTCATCTGTTTCTGCGGAAACCCACTCATAGCAGAACAGTTGACAAAAGGCATCTTGTTTGTGAGACTCACAGGCAATTTGAATAAGTATGTCTTTGTGGGTCTGTGTGTTTGGGATAAACCCAATTGCAGCTGTAGCCATGCACTGCTCAGAGACAGATGAGCACACTTCAGGGTTTTAAGAAAAGGGGGTTGATATATGTAGATGATAGCATGACTTAATGGAAAACAAAGCTAGTTTTCTTGGGAAAGCCCAAGCCACTCTGAACTAATCCAAATGAAGTCTCTATAAATGAACTTCAAATAACATAGGTAATGAAAGATTTCCTTCACAGACCTTGATCTATGAGTCAAATCACCACCATTTGGTCACAACTGACATGGACAACTTAACCAGTCAGCTGTCTAATAATAACTGTTCATAGAAGAGATGTTCTATGAATGCCATTGTGAAAAGTGAATTTTCAGCAGTAGGTAGTAATGAGCAACATGAGACACTCACAAGTGCTTAAAGAACGGAACAATTTGTACTTTTCAGAATAATTTCTGCTAAAGATCATTTTTACTGTAACATCCTCATATTTTGACACACACTTCTCACTACATTTATACTAAATGTTACCTATCTTGCATTTATCCCTTTAGCCGTTATTACTGTAGACGGGCAGCATCATATGGAGTTTGCCTTATACAAGGTGAAAAGCAGTTAGAAATTAAGTGAGAGATACGGAGAAGTTGACGAGACGCTGAGGGGGAGCCCGTTCCTGGTCCCAGTCTATGTCTAGCTTTAAACTGCTTTGCAGGCAAACAAATTGCACGGGAACAGATTATAGAATAGTGCCGGTCTCTTTTTATGGTAAGAAGCTGCGAGTCTGTGATGCTCTGCTCTCACTAGGGGCGCTGGAGTTTGCGTGCTTTAGTCTCTCCGAGGAAGGTATGGGTGAGGAAAGAATATCTCATTACATGGCGCGATCAGGTTGCGTGTATTCGTATGATAAGCAATGGCGCTTCCTATTGATTCCAGACCTGCGGAGTACAAAGTGAATGGGGGTCAACAGACTTTTTTCCTCACTAACAGCATAATCTTAAAAAATATGTATTCTTAAAAAGATTAAGGTAATGCAGTAATGCATACAGTTTTTAAGGAGAGCGAAGATGCAGGTAAAGAGTGTCAGACTAAGTAAGTAACTCTTTCAACTGCAGATTTTAAACTACAGCACAAGTCTGAGATAAAAGAGTTCCTGCAGATTTGGCAGGATAAGAAAATGTCGAGTTAACTGTTAGGGATTACATTAATATTACATTAGTACACATTTCCTCACGTTATTTTTAAGCGCAGCATCGTGCAGCCAGGGTGTGGAGCCGGTTGCGGATGGCGCCCCCCTCCGCACCTTGGCCGCGCACCGCGCCCTTCCCGTCCTGCTGGCAGACATGACGCGCATTCAGCGATTTTGGCCCCCAGACAGTCACATAATCAGTCGGCTTCTTATATTCCGAAGTCCGCAGCTCGTTAAATACATTTAGAAAGTAGCTGTAGCATCAGGTTTAAAAGTAGTGATGAAGTGTCCTTAAGACACCAGATAGTACAACCCTATATTTATATAGGCTAAAGTATTCTGTAAATGAAAATCATAAACACTGCGCTATTTAAACCTACGATATCGATATCAAAGGCAATTCGAACAGCTTATTAGCCACGTGTGTTGAATCATTCTGCTTTAACCACTGATAAAACGAGTTGCTGAATGCTTACCCAGTTTCTAAACAAGATCTAGAAATGCATGAGCTTCGTAAAGGTGAAACACAGACTATCAATAAATTGCAATAAAAAATATGTAGAGTTTTGGAAATACTCATAGCAAAACATTAGCAGAACCCTAATATAAATGCTGTTAAGTTTTCGGCATGTGTACGTATTTCTGCCGATAACAGATCATGTAACAATAGAGATGAAAATTTTCACTGTAAAATGTTCCCTGCGATGGGCTGGTGCCCCATCGTAGTTCGTACTTCGTTCCCTGACTTGCACCAGTAGCGCAAGCCGTCGGACCTCCGCAACAGTAAATAGGAAAATAAATGGAAATAAGTACATTAAATGGATGGACTGTAAAATGTTCTCCCAAAGATTTTAATTTATATCGGTAAAATGCATATCATAGTTTAGATATAGTTTTCGGCATTACATTTACATGCATATCCTAAGCTATGTATTAAACATAAAAAACAAACTGTGCGAATGAACAAACAAATGAGAGAGTACTAAAGTCTCTGGACAAAAGAAAATACTCTAAAAAAATAAGCTCTCCAGACAACGTTGTGCCATCGCCATCTCATGGCTACTTTAGGTACTGCATTTAATTAACGCCTTGCTTTCATTCTGCATCCGTTTTTGGCTGCGTAATATCTGCTTCACAGGCTTTGCAATCGAAGCATAAAGAACCCACAGTACGTGTATCACAATGCTGCTTACGACAGTACGACATTGCATTTTATTTTTAAATGTTGCAGGACCTCTCTATTCAGCTTTTAGAGGGAAAAGCGTACATGGAGGATAGTACTCTGCATGAAGAGGCAGACGCGGAAGTAAAACCAACATTTACGGCAGCTGGAGGAAGCTGCAGTCAGCGCCTCTGACAATGTAAGAAATTAATTACGAGCGCCACCATGCGGTGATTCAAATAATTGCCTCAATGTATCTTTCTGAACGGCTTTCTCGCACGCAACGTCTGGTATATAATCTTAGACTAACCGCTACTACACATTACATTGCAGATGTAGAAACAACTCCTACGGCAGAACTAAGACAACAGAAATACTGACCAACCTCCTTGTCCCTCCCCTCACACATTCTCCTTGAGAAACTATTGACTTTACATGCTACACTCAACTAACCTGGCACACACACACATAACTTTACACATAAATAGAGACCTTGGGGCTATACTCATTTGCCAGTCATCCAGAGAATAACTGGGCATGTACATCATATCCCCATGATGTCACAAGAGCCAAACTTGACAATAAGGGAAATAATTTGATCTGCTCACAAGCCCTTAGTCATCTGAGCAAGCCTAGAGAATCAAGTTGGTGCATGCCCCTGATTCTGTTGTCAGTGTCAGTATTCCAGAGAAATATAAGGAATGTTTTGGATGCCCTGAAGTGATTTGCCATGTTATGCTAACATGGTAAATCACCTAACAATCTATAACAAACATCATCAAAAGCGGAGTCAGGACACATTCTTTTAGAAAGAAAACCATCCTATATTGAGATAATACTTACCTGGATTAGAGATTTTTGATACAGTTCGTGGAGTTAATCCTATTTTGGAAATGCTTCCATAGCAGTCTGCAAGAGAGGTAGATCATACATGGCTCCAGGTATAGAGAAGGCCATCACATCTCCATTCTACCATTCAGCTTATTCACCAGATTCACGTGCATCCATGAGTCTGTTCTTCGTCAGGAGTCCGACCATCATCAAGAGCCCATCCATTATCAAATTAACTATGTGGCCTATGTGTAGCTGCACTAGGAAGAGGACTCTCCTAAGAGAGGCGTGGATGGAATGTGTAGCATCCTGCAGAGCTACACATGTGCTAAGTCTCTGAAAGAGATTCTGCGGCTCCATGTTAACAGGCATTGTGCGGTGGTCTTCATGCCCTTTGGAAAAGAACCAGCATAGACCAGCATGATTTGCATGCTGGTTAGTGCTGGTTAGGTGCTGGTGTAGCTGGTGGACCCTGCAAAGCTGTGCTGGTCTACCTGCACATGAATCTGGTCCACCAGCACCAAAACACAACATAGGCTGGTCTATGCTGTTTTTTTCAGCAGGGTATCCTCCACTCAGACATGCAGACTTTGTCATTGGTACTGATGAACAATGTGATGTTTAAACTATTGTGGTTTTCCACCCACACGCCAAAGACATGCAGTTTAGATAGCCTAGTGACTCTAAAATTCTAAGAGTGTGTGTTTGCGTGTGCCCTGGGATGAACTATCCTGTTCAGGGTATCCCTTGCTTTGTTACCTGACCTCACGGGGCTGTGTCCTAGGCTTGCCATGAATTTGGATTAGATAAGCATATATGGCAATAGAAAGGGTGGGTAGGTTCAAAAAAACTGGCTGGACAAAATTACCTCAGTGTCCAGCCGACACAGTTCAATGGTCAGAACTATATGCTGCCACCTTAGAAGCTGAATTGGCTGATTAGAGAGGTGAATTCTACAGATGAGAACGTACAGAATTGTACATACTTCCTCCATTACTGAAGTGAGCCTAAGGGAGACTGTGTCTTCTCTGTTTATGTACCCATTATCTGCAACATTTTGCCACTTGACATCAGAAGCTCTACATCACTCAGTACTTTAAAATCTAGAGTGAAACCGTACCTCTTAAGACTTGTTTTTGATCGTGGCTGTCACGCCCTGCGTTCCTGCCCCCTCGTTTTCTAACGATCCATACCTGTTGGTCATTCGTCTTGCCTCTTGTTTCAGCCCTTGTGTGGATCACTCCAGCTGCCTCTTGTCTGCTTTCTCGATAGTCATATATAAGAGTGCGTCCCAGTTCTCTGCTCCCCAGTCTGGTCATTGATGTCGCTACCTGTGTGGGTCCGGTGTGCCCCTCCGTGTGCCCTTTGTGCCCCTCCGAGTGCCTGGTGTTCCTGCCTGATCCTCACCTTCCCATTTTGACACCTCGTGGTCCCAGTCTTTTGCCCTGCTTGTAGTATAGCTTTTGTCAATAAAGCCTCTTTTGGTTTTCCCTCATGCATGCCTTTGCCTCCGCCCTTACACATGACGTGACAGTGGCTAAACATTTTGGTTGACATTATTTATCTTGATTCATATTTTTATGTTGTTATCTATGTATTTTGTAGATTGTTCAGTTTGATTGCAATTGTATGTATCTGTATGTATGTTCTGTAGTTTGACTTTGAGGGTTGTACAGCACATTGGTGAGCAAGTGTTGTTTTAAAGGTGCTTTATAAATAAATAAAATGAACATGAAATGAACCTGAAGAAAGCAGGTGGTCACGTGGTATTTTCTGAAAGACGCAAACAACATCTGATTGCTGGAGCTAGGTCCAGCAAGGTCACTCTGTAACTTGGCCATTACCAGGATGAAATGCAGAGGTGGAAGGTTCAGGTCTAGAAAGTATAAATCCAGACCATGGTTTTGTTTCAACCAATCATTGACTATAAAGAGTCACAGTCAGAGAGTACTCAGCTGGTTGGTTGAAACAAAATCTTGGTCTGGATTTGTACTTTCTTGACCTGAACTCTTCACCGCTGTCCAAATGGTTTTTCAAGCCTAACATTGTGACCTGTGCTGCCTGGGAAATCCCTGGTGACCCTGACCAGGATAAGCAGTAGAAAGATGGATAGATGGAAATGGTACTCAAAGAGCTTCATTCAGTGCGTTTTCTCTCAGCTGGACCTTGGGTCATCGAAAGATGGGTTTCTGTTGTTTTTCATAGGTTTTCATCTACAGAACCCCTACCTACCATCCACCCTAACCCTAACCCTACAGGCCAGGAAACATCACATGGCACTACAGGCAACAGAGGAAACAGTGAGAGCTGAATATGTGCTCTATGTTTTAAAGGTCAAGTTCAGGTTAGGTTCAGACAAGTGCTATGCTTTTTGAGCTAAGTTTTCAAGGTGCACAGTTTCTGAGAGACTCATTCGTTCTCTAATTCACTTGTCCCCACAATCCTGTACAGGATTGTGGGGGTCTTCCGGAGCTTATCCTGGAAGGAACGGGCTCAAGGCAGGGAATAACCCAGGACGTTGTTACAGGAAAAAAAAACAAAACAAACAAACAAACAAACTGTGTATTTTTGCTTAGTGTAAATAAACTTAAACAATGTAGTAAGGGGATAAACCGTTAATGTACATTTATAAATGAAGTGAAATGTTGGCATTTACAGCCATTTTGCGTTATATTGGAGTCTGGCCACATGAGGGCGCTGAAGATACCTGTATGAGAAAGTGTTTTTGGAGATCCATGGTTCCAATTTTGCCAGAAGTTTCCAAACCTGGCGTTCATAATATACACATTTCATAACATTCCTTTTTATTGGCGAAAAGCAGAATACTCCACTGTGTTAAAATTCTGTTCATGTGTAACAACCATAATAAAAATAAAGAAAATAGATGAGCTCATTTGCATAATGCTCTGGATGTTTGAAAGTGTGTTTAAGATAATGGATTGAGGATTTGAAAATTACACATTATAGTATTGGCTAACATTTATAGCTGGGTTTGTTTATACTTTCATATGTGTGAATTACTGTATAAAAGTTCCTTTTGCTGTGATGTCCACCTTCCACAACCATTGATAGCATAATGATCCATATCCATGACATCTTACGTGGCTCTCCTACTCCTTTTCCTCCAATTTAAATAATTTAATTATGTTCCTTCTCTCCAATGCAGGGAAATAAATCATGCTAGGTGAATAGAAGTGAATTGAACGTTCCCAGCAAAGAGTGGAAAGTGCATAGTTTGTAGGAGAAGAACGCGGTTGCCGAGGTAACAGTGACAATTATATATTTATTTTTTGGAGGCCTTCATTAATTGTGAATGAGCCCATTCTGGAAGTATTTATTGAAGGCCATAGCAAATGATTCTGCTATGTTAATCAGAGGCAGTGTGATGTGTGTTTTCTATAACAGGACTGATCTTGTGGCCCACAGCTTAATGTCCTCAGGCATCATTCAGTCTCTGTAGGTGAGAGAAATGTCCAGAATAATCAGTAATCCTGCTGTACTTGGCCTGCAATGATTAAAGAACCTTAATAAACAATCTGCATATAAAATTGTCCTTTTGTGCTTTTATTAATTCATTATTCAATGCCTTTGTTGGGAATTGCATGTGAATTTTCAAAGTGAGTAACTGGTGACATCTTCATCAGAATTTCAACATCTCGTACCCTCCCCACCACACCCCTGCCCCAAAAATCGTTCCAGAGCTTATTGCGGCCCAATCCTTATCACGTTTCTATGTGCACAAGTTGATATCTCCATGCACAAGCTGTTCTTCTTAGGTCACATCACAAAACTTCACTTGGTTGAAGGTCAAGTCTCTGACCTGGACATTCAAGACAGTTGCATGTCTTCTGCTTGCTGTTATACACGTTTGTGCGTGTCTAGGATCATGGCCTTGTTGTGTGATGTTTCCCATTTTCTGACAGAATTGCCTGGTACAACACAGAAATGATCGTTCCCTCAGTGATTCCAAGCTGTCCCCAAACATCCCACCACCGTTCTTCACAGTTGAGGTAACATTACTCTCTTTTTTGGAATGCAGCATTTTAGTGAGAATAAACATGAACATATATGCCAAGAAGAGTGCTTGGTATGTCATGCACGTAGACCGCAGAGCTTGTTTACTTTGGAAGCTTAATAACTGAATTGTAATTAAATTCTGCCCTATGGTCTTAAAAACATTTTGCTGCCATTGTCATGCACAAAAGGAACAAACACGCGCACAGTCGTTTTTCAACGAATGGGCTACATTTATAAACTCATATTAAGTATTTAAGTGACAATTATTTATTTATTATTTGTGTCCTGCTCCCTCGATTGCTACCTGTGGGGATACTTTGTTAACGAGACAAATCGCTCACATGGAATCTGATTGTCTGCTGAAGCCCCAGCGATACCGTGAATAAAATGAGCTGTGACCTGTCTCTTTGTCAGTAGAGTAGAGAGCAAAGCAACGGTGTAGCCAGCCAGGCTTAAATGGGTGAAATTGTTTCGAGTTTGATTAACAGTTCCGGAACCGGAATGGTGAAATACACTTGATGAAGCAACACATCCTGATCAATAGGCCTCCAGAGTTTGATTATGACATTGTACTGTCCAAGCAGCTGATGTGGAAAAATATACTAGAGGGATGCTGTGAAAATGATATAACTGTGGCTGCCTGTCTGGTATTTATCTGTATGAAAGCTTTTTAAATCTGGTAGATCAAAGGGAGGATGGTGGGAAGGAACAGTCTGTGATGGATTTTAAGGTGTGAAGAACCTACACATTCACTAATCCTTGCAGCTCCATGCGGCTCTGCATTGGTTCATTCTACAAAAACATGGAACCAGAATCATATTAGCAAGCTTAGCGTTACTGAGGTGCTGGACCGTTCCTTATGTGGATAGATCTGTGTTTTGATGTGGTCATAAAGTGCACATAAGAAGCTTTACAGAGGAAAGATTATGGGCTTATAGCATGGGGAACCATCCCGGCTTGTTTTAGCTGCTTCAGGCCTCCTGCTTGTTCTCTCAATAAAGGTATTTAACCACAACTAGCTGAGTTTTTGAAGCCCATAACCTCTGAGCCATGTAGCATGAAGAGTTACCTTATATTTGCAGGCAATTTCTGCTAATGACATAGCCAGAAGTGCAGTGGGTGACTAGTTCCATAGTCCGGGACAGGAAAATTAGGGACAAAATGTGTTTGATATTGACTGAATAAAGTGGAACACACTGGTAAGCCCGTGTATAAATGTACATCTAAGGTGGATGGGGGGGTGGGCTGCAGTGGAGTGTGCCCAGGGGTGCTGCTGGATGCTAAGGTGGCACCCCCACAGGATGATTATTTTAATGGACATTATCGGTCAGATGGCTTTGAATGAGTACTCATTTCATACCAACTTCAGTGACACTAAACAAAAATGCGCAAACTCAACACGTCAACGTGAACGTGCTGATCTTTACACTAGGAGCTATTTCCAAGGCTGACACAAGAAACAGAAATTGAGAATATACTCTCATCAGTTGATGGTGGCAACAAACAGAGAGCGTAGGTAACTTCTGGTCGATGAGTTTAGCACTGGGTGAAATGTTTATGTGTATACTGGGGTGGAACTTAAGAATTTTTGGTTCTAGCCAGCAGGTTAGTGTTCAGTTATTTAGTATTTGCCCTTCATCTAAATGACTGGCCTCAGGCGATAGGGCCGGCTTCATTTTCATCCCTAGACATCACGCATTAGAGGATGAGCAACAGCTCAGTGCCGTTTCACTACGATGTTTCCCATTTTGGGCCCTTGGTTTGAATATAACAAAACACAATCTTGGACAGAATCTGATTACTTAATACAAAGTACATGTGTGTAAATTCCGCTGCACAACTGAAGAATACGTGGATGTTGCCTGCAGTCTGATTCATTAAGCTTTAGAGTAAATCTGAACTGTTTAACCTCTTTTAAAAACTTATATTAAACATATTAATATATTAAACAAACTAAAAATTGTTCATCGTGGCTTCCTTTGTTGTGTTTTATTTGCATTATAACTGGCCAGTTATCTAGTTCTTACTTATCTACTCCTTTGTGACACTCACAATATTTAAATTATGTGTTTCCATTGCAGTTTATTATCGTAAGTGACCTAGTATTTATTGCCTTATCGACTTGCATTTGGAGGGTGACCTGGTGGTGCAGTGGTTAGCACTATTGCCCCCCACCTCTAAAACCCAGGTTAGAATCTCTGCCATGGCTCCACATGTGTGGAGTCTGTATGTTCCATTCATATTGTCATTGGGTTTCTTTGACATGCTCTGATTTACCCTGACAATCCAAAAACATGATATGATTAATTGGAGTCACCAAATTACCCATAGGTGGGAAGGGTGTGTGAGTGTACCCTCTGATGGGTGGTGCCCTGCTTTTCACCAGTAGCTTCTGGGATAACCTCTAAGGACCCCACCCTTTGACCCTCAATAGAGCAAGTGGTTAAAGACAATGGATGGACTTTCTGTTTAATTCTACTCTCCGTTTCAGATCTTAATTTGTATTCATGTTTACTGGCAGCTGTAAGGATACACAGAGCAAGATGTTCATTGTATGCAGTCACTGACTGTTTACTGTGCATGTGAAAATAAACTCTTGAATCTCCATCTTGATTTCTTCTGTATAATAAGCAGTTCTATTGGTGCCTGTATGTTGATCTTGTGTTCATTTGGGTTACCTTCCACAATTCAAAAACCATCTACGATGTCCCATCCAGGGTATTGTGAATATAAATTTATTTTTTTCTTGACAAATATGAAAGCCTAAGAAGGTACCCATGAGAGCTGTGCAAAGGACGGGTAGGAGATTAATTTTTATTTTAGATAAATAACCGTAAGGAAAATACTGGAATAACCTGATAATTAAAAACTCTAACTGACATAACTGATTTACATTCAAGATTCAAGATTTGTTGTCATATAAGTACAGGATGTAGTAAAATACAATGAAATTATTTCTTACATGTCTCCTTGCAGCCTGACACTTAAATGATAATGCATTACCTTTGATAAATTATTGAGTCAAATCTGTTATTGACCTCAGTGTTGTTTTTTTTTTAAGAAACATGCTGCTCATATCAGTGGTTGACTCTAAATGGTTCAGATTATGCCCTGATACGTCTAGTGTGAGACATGGTTACCAGCATTCCTGGCTGGCTAAGTAGTTATGGAATAGGCCACATTAATAATTTGGTAGGCTTTCAATGTGGCCACTAGGTGGCCATGTGTTACCACCTGCAATAGAGGAATGTTTTCAAGATGAGAGTTCTTTATAAACAGATGCTCTATATAGACACTGCCTGAATCATCAGTTCCATTTTTGTGGCATGTAACAGTACAAATATCTGCCACCCAAATTCATTTTGCAACTTTGTTAATGCTAGATACCCCAACCACAGAAATAAAATCAACATGTCATCAGTATAAAAATATTTGCTAGCATGGTTCAGGAGAAGCTTCTGCCTTGCAACCATATATTAATAATTAAAAGCAGGATTATTATTTTATCGCACACTGGGTATATATGTTTCCCTCCTTTTTCTCCAATAGCTCCTGGTGTCATGACTATTTAATGGCTGTAAGCGGCACAGCTGCGCTGTTCATCCATTCTCCCGTTCTCCTACTCTCCTTCGCTATCGCTCAGACTTTGGCTGAGATTTCACTCACGATTGCTGGCCTTTCAGTGGGTCTCTGAGTGTGACCTTTCCACAGCATGGTACTAATAGTGAGGAACGAGTCAGTCTCCACCCTTAGGAAATATATGGCAGGTACCATCCGTCCATCCATCCATTTTCTGTAATGGCTTGTCCTATTCAGGGTCACAGGGGGTCCACAGCCTGTCCTAGAAGCTACGGGAGCAAGGCAGGGAACAACCCATGATGGGACGCCAACCAATTGCAGGAATCACAGGTTGATTTGACTTATTTATTTTTTGTTTACAGAGTATCACCAACATTATGGTTCATGAGCTTCAGCTGGAGTCATTCAGCATAGGTGCTTTACTGAAAGGTACAAGGCCAGCCCCTCTCCAGATCTGTAACAGCAACCCTTCAGCCCCACATCCAGGGCTTAACCCATACATCACCTACTGCTCCCAGGCTGTGTTCAACCTGGAGATTCTGTGAATTTTACACTTAGAGCATTTGAGTGAACTGGCACACTTCAGTTTGAGGGGTGATTCGATTTTATATATTGTTAGCCTGCCTGGGTGGGGGGGCGGGGGGGGATGGCTGGGCAGCCAGTTGAACTTGGACCCCCAGAAGTTTTTTTTTTCTCCCTACTTGGAAGTTACTACAACAGACCCATGTAAAGCACCTTGGGGCAGCTGTTGTGAAAGGCACTATATAAAGATAAATTGAATTGAATCTGAGCGATCAGCTCCTGGTCTCTCATTTAATGAAATGCTCTCAGGCCCTGTTGTGTTTTGAACACCAAGACAAACGTGCACTGGCCCTGTGGGTTTCTGATGATGTAAATCAGGTAATGGGAAAGTCAAATAGATGAATTAATTCCCACTGGGGGTCTGATCGCTCGATCTCCTTAATCAGTTCCCAGCATGTAGCCTTCAGCTAAACTAAAAGACGGGCTTCCAGAGCTCTCGTGATTATGAACCTGTGATCTGATGTTAGTCCCCCGCTGATTTAAGGACAAATAATCCTATATTTAAGGAAGATTTCTGGTGACAGTGATCGGTTCCAGATGAGTTTGTTAGTGTTCACTCAGCATCAATATATAATAAATCATTCCACTGTTTTTTAACATAAAATTTGCTTCTGTCCATTTACAGCCCAGCTCATCATAATAGAAGAACATCATTAAGACTTGTTTACAGGGGCATTGTAAAGGAGGGGAAATTAAGGCCAAGGGTCCCTGAGTGGTCTGGGTTGGGGGCTCAAACTCTCTAGTGGCACCCCTGCTCATTTACATCACTTGCTGTGAATAACAGATGCTGGTTGAGTGCAGTTCAGGCAAATGAACCACCGATGATCACAGACTCCTGACTACTGAAGGTCAAAACTAGAAGTATTTTTAAAATCAATATAATACAATTGGACTGATTGATTTTTCCAGCATTTATGGTCAGAATGTCCAAGAGCATGTCTACCAGATTATTACCTTAACCAGTCACTCAGTGACTTATAAATACCTAGTTTGAGACTAACAACCACGGTGAACAAAATATGTGGGTAAGTTGTCTTAAACCTGTGCAACCATGACTGCTTGACCAACAGAAAACCACAGATTCACAATGACTGCTGTTTTAGCTTCATCATAAATGCATTCGCTCTAAAAGCAGAGATTCATTGTTCTTGTAGCACCTATCCATCCATCTTCTAAATGCTCTTTTAGTCTGGGTCACTTGGAGCTGATCCCAAGCAGCACAGGGCACAAGGCTGGGCTACACTCTGAAAGGGGTGCCAATCTATCACAGGGTACATATACACTAGGGTGTATATATATATATATACACACACACACACACACAAGCACCCAGACAAACACACACACTTAGCAGCAAGTGCGACACTTAATTATTTTTCATAGAAAGAAATACGTGAAAGCATGAAAAAACAAAGCACGGATGATACATTTGTTAAACAGTTGGCGTTAAAATATGCTGATTACCAGTGCTGATTAGCTTTTTTAGTTTGAAGCAGTGGTTCACAAACTTCCAGTAAGTTATAGCTATATACCACCATTATAACATACACTGTTTACATATACTGATCCCTTTGTGTACAATATAAGGATTTAAAAATGTATGTTTGAATGTGTCAGAAACGCAAGCTACAAGACTAAATTCAACGCTACATGATACATTCTTCTGTAATCTTACTTTGTGTGTAGCCTAAGCCTACTTCGTCAACGAAAACGATAATCACCAGTTAGTTACTGTCAGAAATCAACAGGCTACTTGTTCGATTTTGTGAATTGCACATATTTTTGTCATATCTCCCAGCCCTAAGTATTACACACACAATGCTCAATTTAGACACACTAGTTTGAGAGGAAACCAGCAGTACCAAGAGGAAACAGACAGGACATGGGAAGAACATGCAAACTCCACACATAGTGCAGTGGTGGTGTAAGGCAACAGTGCTAGCCAACAAGATGGAAAATCTGTAATACCAAAACTCGTAGATATACACCGGTCTCACCATTACTCTGTATTTTCAAACTAGGACCACATGGGTGTTGTAACTTAGTGATACATTTTTGCAAAGGAATCCCAGGCTGATCATGTGGTCCTGAGGAGCACGTTTGCAGGTCAAGTTCTCACAGCATGTCTGCTCAGACAGCTTCATCGGGCTCCTAGACGGGGACGTGTGGGAGCAGAGCTAATTGAATGCCAATTTACACTGCTTCTGAAAGGTAGCTGTCAGACTCTCTGCCTGTAACTATGCACTTCCAATTACGTGGATTAATTAGAGCTTGGGATGGGAAAGCGGCTGGTGTTATGTAAACTTTGCCCCCTCTGTTGTGTGGAGTTACATGCAGGTAAGCTGTACACACAGACACTTTCTACCATCATTTTTGTCCTTTCTCATGAATCTGATCATCTTCTAATCACCATCGTTTCTTTTCGACTGTTATACCACCTGCTTGTTAAAAGTCACCCTTATAAAGATGGATGGAACCAAAAGCACATTTAGAAATGTATTACAAAAAATGGTTTCCACTAAATGACCAACCGAAGGCCTGTAAGGAGGCTTCAGTCACTCATTTTAAATCTAATTATGTAACCTGAGCTTCCACTCAGCTCCGGAGATCCTTTTTAAGACTGGACTGCCACGACTGGGCATTCTATGGATATAATACAGCAATGTGGAACCGTGGAAAGAGAATTAGAAGAATCCATGTGAGAGACACTGTGGAAAGAAGCCCCTCCCTTGAAGCTATGAAGGCTTCTGTGAAAATGTGCTTAATGAGTCCAATTAGGCTCAGGTGTGGTAAACTGTGAGCTGATTAAGGTGCTTGAGAGCGACTGCAGGGCAAGCAAATATGTTTGAACAGTTTAAATGCACTTATCATGCAAGAGAAAAGGTGTTTTCTGGTTAGCTGGCTATACGTGAAAGGAACTACCTGCAGTGAAGATCTGTAAAAGCAGAGCTCTTCATCTTCTTGCAAGGATGCTCACTTTTAATTTTCTGGCCTGTGCTGGAGAGGGGGCAGTTCCCAGTCTGGCATATTTCCTACCATTTAGAGGCAAGGCTTTAGATCCTGACTGGATAAGCAGTCACTGAAAATGGACAGATTTATGGAATCCTGATATAAAACAGACTGTGGAGTGTTTGACTCCAGTGTGCTGCATGAATACTTTCTGCCTTGCGAGTTTTATGTGCTGCTTGTGCAGTTGTGCTACTCAGAAGAAGAAGAAGCTGTGAAGCTGTGAAATTAAAATTGAAAAACAATGGGAGTCTGTCTGCTGGGCTGAGGGTCAAAGATCAGGGCAAGTTCAAGTCAGGAAGAGTCTCCACAGTGGGCCCCAGGGTTTGTCAGCAAGTGTGTACAAATAAACCTGTTAGTCCATCCAGAAATCCCAGGAGTGCTGCTGAAAGGGGTGATGGGGAAAAGAACACAATCAAAAAAACATACCTGTATCATTCTCTGCACCCCCTTGGAAATAACGAAAATGCTTTGTGCTCCTTCTGGATTATCTACTTCAATTAGAAGTAAGATGGCTGTTTTGTCCCTAAGCTGACCACCATTGCTGCTGAAAATAACAGCAATGCCTTTTATCATAAAAGTCTGTTCACTGGGTTCCTCCCAGTTAATGTGCCTGGCTCTGCAGCTAAACACGGAGTGCAATGGAAATCAGACCCCCCTGTGAAGTCCCTTTTAAAAATATAATTTTCTAAAGCCTGAATGCTGACATGCTAAGATGTTTACTGGTGGTTATAGAACATGGGAGGATGTTGATTGCATCGTGATGATGACACAGGTTGCATCTCTTCATAGTTTTTAGTGGATGCTGAAGGTGACTCACTAATATTTTGCTCAAGTGCCTGAATACTCACACTGCATTAATACTAGATGATTTTATTACTGTGTGACGAGTCTTACTACAGCATAAAGGCCATAATATGAAATTGTGGAATATTGCTCAATTCTTCATTTTTTTCTGAAAGCCATTGATCACGTTATGTAAGGAATGGTTGGCTGATTAAATCCCTGTATGGGCTCCAAGGTCCTGTCTGCTTAATGCTATTGGAACCATCTCACTGAAGTTTGAACCGGCTTTGAAGATTAACACCCATGAAGCATTTAATGCTGAGAGTGAAAAAAAGCTTTTGAGAAGGAGAGTTCAGAGATGTTTAGGGGCTTTATATTCCAAAAGGCATGGCTCACTGTTCTTTTAGGACAGCATGACCAACGATACCTAAACCATAAAAGCCATCAGCTGCGGAAGCTCTGTTGGAACAAGCCATGATATTAACGAAAAATTACAGGGAAGCCACCTCAGTTTCAGATATATAGAAACAGCATAAAACATAACTGTGCCTGTTAAATGATCCACTAATTCCTCATGGATTAAATTCTGTAACAAAATTAACTTGTTCATCTTTGTCCATAAGCTGAATGTAAAATCATGTCAAAATCATTCCAATGCTACATATTTATCTATGTCAATGAGTTATTGTCTCTATCTGTTATTACAGTTAATCAGAGTATTAAATCATTTAAATTGAATGAGTGAATAAAAGATTAGGAAAGTAGATGTGGAACCAACCAAGCAGGAAGAATGGGTTTGAACGTGACCCTGACTCTGTCCATACACAATTTGTCTTTTAGGACAAAGTGACTATAATCAGATAAGGGGACAGTGAAAATGAAATGATAGATAGATGGATATATACCCCTTTTAACTTATACTGAGTTTTATTTTCAAACCCAGATGCAAAAATCTTGTTCGCATCTTGAGCAGGCATACATATACAGGTAGGTAGGTATGCTGTATTGACCCTTTCATACTTTACCAGTTACCTCCATGCTATTTTCTGCTCCTTCTTAGACTTAAGCTTCACTTCAGCTGAGACCCTTCTCAGAAATTTTCTTACACTCTTCCATTTTTTATCTTGATGTCGCCAGTTCCTGTTTACTTCCTGTTTCTTCTGTATTCCAGGGATGTAGCTAGAAATTTTGGGCCCCCTGACAAAATGCCACCTTGCCCCCCCCAATTGGATAAGCTTTTTTTGAACTTCTTATTTACTTTTATCAAGTGCAATATTATTATACGACCATATAATACAATGTTATAATACAATTGTATAGTACAGTCATGTATTCAGTGATACAATACAGGCATTCAATCTGAAGAATTACAGGCCTCATGATAGGTTTTGCCGACCAGAAGGGTCCCGGTGCTGAGGGGTGGGTCCATGACAGTAGATTTTGGGGCCCCTATACAGCGCTGGGCCCCCTGAATCTGCCAGGGTATCCATGCGTCTCCAGAGCCCGTGCTGTCTTCTATATGTCGCCTGTCCATAGATTTTACTACAATGGAACTTTCATTGGCCATCTATCATTTAATTTTATTTACAAAAACATACACTTATGGTCTCCATAACCACTCTGATTTTACACCACCGCAGTTTATTCTCTCTTCCGGCAGTATAGAATATGCGGTACAGTCCGGCACCTGCCAAGTGTCACACATTAAATACCTGTCCATAGAAACAGATAAAGAGTTCTGAACATAACAGCAAGGTCCGCCTGACACTTTGCCTGTCTTTGGGTGTCTGTCTTTCATGAGGCTTAATTATGGGTTTCTTAGCAAAATCTTTGTAGTTAATTGTATCTGGGTGCTGTAAGCAGTGCTGTAGAGTGAGATGTGTTCATGTTGCCTTCAGCATAAGCCAGCATGTAGACAAGGCTTCCAGTGGTTAGTGTAGATAGGCCACATTTCCCAATGTCACACTTGGTCCTTCACTGCCACGTTTTGTCCTCACATCTGTTTCGTACTTTATATTGTACATATTGGCCAATTAACATGGTGAGAGACCCCTAGTCTGTTTGAGTGATCAGAGGGTCCTCTACTATTTTCTATGATGGTGTTGTTGTCAACTGGGGTGGGGGGGGGTGGTGACAGTAAAAGTTCTCAACTGAGAGGTGGGTCCACAAAGATAAAATTTGCTAGCCTGGGGTCCCCAGCAATAAGATTTTAAAATATGTATGTTCAAAATGGGACACCGCATTTTATTTTTCGATACGGGACCAGCCCATAAAAATGGGATGGGATGGGTGGCAACCGTAGGTTTAAAATTTTATTAAACAAGGTTAGTTGAGGTCCCTTTTTAACAAAGGCCCCTGGGCTTAAGCCCAGGAGAACCCATTCATTAAAGTGCCCTTAGTTTACAGTATGTAGCGTACCGTCTACTGCAAGTCTCTAGAAGTGTAGTATGTGAAGTATATTGTGTAGTCAATGTGTACATGTTAGTGTGTTGTAGGGCGTTGTTTATTAAATGCGTAAATGTAGTACCATTGGGTATATATGTATGAACTAAATAATATACTATATTCAATTCAATTCAATTTATTTTTAAATAGCGCCTTTCACAACAGAGTCTGTCATGATTGGCATCTGCCGGCCCCTCCCTCTGTGGGTTTCCCTCCTCTGTTTGTCTCACCTAAACCCTTGTGTTTCTTTTATGTTCCCTGGCCACCGTAGCTCACTGGGCTGAGCAGGTGGCACTAAGGCTGTGGATCGTTTTCCCTTGGTTCCGTCGGCACCATGCCGCACTCCCGTCATAAGTCGCCCTAAAGCGTTTTGCATGATACTGAGAGAATAGGAATAAAGTAGGAACTGTGTGGGGGGAAAAACCCTAATTGACTTCACCCAAAAACAAACACAAAAATGGCACTGAGGAAAACAAAGGTTATGGCCAAAGCTTCAGCAGGTAACTTTAGGTGGATGGTGAATATATAGATAGATGATAGATAGATAGATAGATAGATAGATAGATAGATGGATGATAGATAGGGATTGTTTTTTTTTTTTTTATCTCCTTGAAACAAAATAATAAATCCAGAAGTCAAGAAATGTGTAATGGACTGGCACTAGGCAGCCATGGACCTAGAAATCATCTTCAAAAGGACTCATGCATTTCATAGAGTGTGCTGTATCTTACTACCTCTTTATGGGGGTGAAAGCTGGGCAGTGAAGATGCAGATGACAGGAGTGTCTGAACTTTGGTGCTGGTGCAGATTTATAAAGCTGTGGTCTGCAAGGAAAACATACAAGTGGATTCATGATCAGAACAAGCCTGAACTTTCACTTGAATCACAAATTATCAAATTAAAGGCATCTTATTTTGGACACGTTATGAATAATTTAGACCCAGTGCTGTGGAAAAGGACAAATGGGTTTGAAGAAGCTTGAAGGAAAAGAGAATGACCAGCAATGAAGTACAGACTCAGTCATCACAACAGTGAAAATGGGAAGCCTGAATACCCAGACAGAATGTTCTGGAAGAATGCCATCTATGTAATTGCCAGGAGTCAACATCAATTTCACAGCATTCTAATGATAATAACTTGCTTATCAGCACTAAAGAAATCATTGGATTTCATGTTCCGTCACAAAGCACCGCTCGTAAATTAACGGCCACAATAAATGTCACAAAATCTTTTGCCCCTATAATACTGTATCTAATGCTCTACTCCCACGTTCCTTCTTTGTGCCGACAACTTTTGTTTCCAAACAAGGGCCTACAAAGTCGGTGTCTATTTATGTACTTTAAACATCCAGAAAACGCCTAAAGCAGAGACGCATCTGAATAAGAACAATCTACTGCAATCAATACAAAAATAATGAGCAGCTTCTTTTTCTGTTTACCCAGTGCCCAGCCACATCGTTCAAGTCAGTTTCATTCATCCATGTTCAAATCAGTAAAGAACAGCACAGACTCACACGCTAAGAATTCTGCGACCTTGGCATCTAATTAGGCAACAGAGATGATGTCCCCTATATTTGCTTCCTGCTTTTTGGCTTCTAAAGAGACAGGCTGAACTATAAAGTGAGCCAGTTTTATCTGACAGCATCATCTGAAAAACTTAAGTCATACAGCACATCTCTCACTTATTACTACTGAAAATAACATTAATTTTAAATGTTACACTTCTCTTGATCCATACTTTGTTATAGCTTAACCTCAAGGAGTTCGAAACCCTTTATTGTTCACCTAGTCCAATGTGAAATTGATAGTTTTAATTAAGACAAATGTATTCATGTGATAAACCGCCTTGGCAACCCAGCATATCGAACCTTTAACATTTTAGCTATGAATGAATAATTTGCTAAATTGGTGATGGTGATGACAATTTTATTGATCCCCATGGGGAAACTCTCTTTTTACCTACCCCGTCTTGATCTCCAGGCATACAAGAGCAAGCTTGGTGATAAAGGGAAGCCAGTTGCAGTAGTGCCCACTGCCTTACTCTGCTGCAGCTAGACTTGAACTAGCAACCTTTGGAACACAGACACAGAGGCTTAGCCCACTGAGCCACACACTGCCCCCAAATACTAAATAAAACATAGCGGAGAACAGAATTCTGTCTACATGCAACAAACAGTTGTAACTCAACCAAAACTGAACCTACCCCAGAGCAACCATAACTTCTCACATTGTATTTTCCTTCAAAAAATAGCAATATCTTTCTACTCAAAAAAGGCTTGTAGAAAGAATATCCCTTTTCATAAAAAAATGTCAAATGTTAACAATACAAAACTTTTTTGTGTGCATAAAAAAAACAGCATGGTGGTTTTCATTCTTTTCTGAGCTTAAGTCCAAGCCGTGAGTGATGAAGGTAGGCTAACCCTAGCCAGGTGAAAAGGATTATCGAAAGAAGCAGCACCATTTTGTTACACTAGCTGAAAACACACAACGACACACACTGATATTAGCAAAAGCATTAAACAACAATGGCTATGTTGTTTTATTTATGTTTTCTAGTCAGCGAAACCAGACCAAATTTTAACAGACGTGTTTAAAGTTTAAATACCGAGACAATGATCAAAATCCATTTCTGAACCTTTTTAACCTTTGTGGAGTATCACTTCAGAGGAGATTTGGAAATGTTTCTGGATTTGTATGTGTGATGTATTTTAAAATCCAGTCAATAAAAAAGTCAATAATCTGGCTAAATGGGTTTCCAGCCTAAAGAGTTTCCTCGTAGGTAGCACTAACTCATTCATTGTGGAGTCCAAGGTTGGCAAACTAATTAAGCCATATTTACAATGCCTACCAGATGGCTATGAAAAGTCTAGGAGATTACGGGGTTAAAGCTTATCAGCTTAGCAGGAAATCAGAAAAATTAATGTAAAACCTCATTGTTCCTGATGGTGAATACATCCACAGGACAGGGAGATTGGAAGATGGAGTTGGGCCATTTCATTAAGACCATCAAGTAGAAGAACCAGCTAAGAAATTGAACAACAATGTGACTCTCTTACATTAACAAACCAAGCTGTAAAAAGCTATAAGAGCCAGACCCTTGCTTATTAAGGATATTCTCATATATATAGTCCTTTTCAAACAAACCAAACTTAGTCCTCATAAAATCGACTAAAATGTGGGCCAACAGAAAAAGGACTCCATTTATTTTGAGTTCACATTGTAAGTTCATTTGAAAGAGGACTCAGTTCTCTTTCTGGTTCACTTCAGCTCTGATTGGGACTCAGTTCACTTTCTGTTCACACTATAGTCCCTCTGGTACTCTCAGTCCTTCACTGCTTTGGATTGTGTCCCAGTGTATAATCATGTGATCTTTTCACGGCAAGCTTAGAGGACTAAAATACAATGGCAAAAGGCAATGGGAACCTAGAGTGCTTTGTGTTCACAATCCACAGGCTAAGCAAAACACAATGTAGACTTGATGCAAACCAAAAACTGGGACTACCTTCTGAGGTGGTGTCTGTTATGTTTATTTCAAAGCGGTCTGAGATCATTTGGAGTGTTTATATATATACACACACACACACACACACACAAAATCCTGACTAATCACTCTGAGCTCATTTCGAGGGCCGAAAGGGACCAAGTATGAAAACACCCTAAGATAGATGGTGATCTTGCTTTGATACTCCTGATTCTGATCTTTACAGGGAGTAGAGGGGCTAGATGACCAACCTCACCCCTCCTCAGATACTCCTACAATCTCCCTGTGTCACAGTAAACAAAGGCATTCCTTTTAAACAGACCCTAAGCTATAGAGACATCATCTTGCCTATTTGTGTAATATGGTCTTTTGTACTGAAGTAATACCTGTGAAGTATTCTGCTGAAGAGCATGCCAGCAGACACCCTTCTAGGATCTCAAGCTGGAACTCTGCACTTGCTGGTTTACTTCCTGAAACCCTGGCCTGCCTTTACTGAATTTGATCTCATCTGGCAGAGACCTTCATTGACTCATTATATATCCCTTCACTGCAGTCAGATGTACAGTTACTGGGATATTAAGGCTGTTTGACACTGATCATTTATCAACTGGTTATTGATGACATCTTCAGGAGGTCTGTAGAGAGCCGATTGCAGGAGACGCTTCAGCGTTTTAGATTACTGAAGTCGGGGGATGCCGGCGAGGAGCTTTAGGATGAGGGAGTGATAGGCCTGCTAATGAGGAGGCAGTTCGGCCCTGACATGAGCTGGTAAACTTAGCCAGAAGGATGGGACATCCAGGGAGGCCAGGGGATGAGGCAGCTAGCAGCCCAGTTAGCACCCGCAGGATTTATTTACAGGACAGCAGTCACCGGTGCCACATCATTTATGAACAATAAATGGGAAACCGGGAAATTTTTATAAAGCGCACAAGATGTATGAAAATAATAACAACAACATCACAGGGGTTTGGGGTATTGAAACTCAGTTGATACTCATAATGCAGTCAGCCCTTTTTATTACATCATCAGTTTAAAGGGGCCTTTTATGCTAATTTTCACTGTTCATAGTTTTATTTTTGGGGTCTTCTAGACTAGATTCACATACATCAATGTTCCAAAAACACATTATTTTTCTCATACTGCACATCTCTATTCACCCTCTGTCTAAAACTGTCTGTTAGAGCTTTAAGCCCCACCCCGATGAGCCCACTGTGTTCTGATTGGTCAGCGTGCCTGATTGATTAGCTTTCCCTACACAATCTGCCCTTCACTTGCAATCTGCAAACACATCCTTGCAAGTAGGTGGCCAATAAGGATTGTGTTACATGATGACCTCACCATGTCACAAAAGTAAGCGCTGGAATTCCAATGAGGCGTTTCAGGCAGATTAGCAAGGAGGGGTCTCTGTGGTGAGAGTTACTCCCATTGCAGACCATTTGCATGCACATAAAGCTATAAAATACACTAACGGAAAGGAAAAAACTGGAAAAGCATAACAGGGCCCTTTTAAGAGCATGTGGGAAGAGCAGATATTTCAACACAAAAGTCTGTGACAGCAGACCCCTTCTGGACCAGGCAGTAATTCATCAAGTGGGATGCACCCCCACAATGGTGGAGGTCCACATTGTTATTCTTGAACACGTATAATCCATCCATCCAGTTTCTATATTCACAGTCCTGTTTGGTAACCTATAATCAGCTCCTAAAATACAAAGTAGAAACCCCATTGCTATGATTACTGCAGTTGGGTGACAGTGTAATAATGCCCGTCTCTGCCCCTAAATCTCATAAAGTTAGTGGTATCATGGTCTGTGAAACATTCACCCAGTTCTCAGTACTGCAGCTCCAGATGACGATCTAATCCTGATGGGTCAGCTCCAGATGACAGCCTAATCCTAATGGGTCAGCTCCAGGCAATGGCCCAATCCTGACGGGTCAACCCCAGACGATGGCCCAGTCCTGACAGGTCAGCTCCAGACAATGGCCCAATCCTGACATGTCAGTTCCAAATGAAGCCGGTTCTTCCAGCTGCTCGGGTGATGTGGTGTCCAAGCTGGGATCTCTTCATCCTAACTGAGATTTACAGAAAGACCCGTAAATAAGAAAGGCAGAATGAAGAGGAGGAACTTACTGACTTAGCAGCAGAGCTGCAGTAGAAGCTCAGGGGCAAAGAGGGTCAGAGGCAAAAGTAGCTTCTCCTGGCCCATATTGTGCTCTGTGGGGCAGAGAGGTGTTATGGCTCACGGTGGCAGCGGCTTAAGGAGGATCAACTTGGATAAGAGATTGGCAGCTCCTGCAGACGGCGATCACAGAAGACACGGCTTGGGGGCGGTCTCTGTAGGGCGGCAGGCCTTAAAATTAGATTGAATAGAGTCAAGATGTTTGTTCTGTGGGTGAAAAAAACAGCATGATTCTGATGTTCCTAGAGAGAAAGGGGAACCACAGCTTGACGTTAAAGTTTGTTTTCTGATGGGTTATGGGGCTTGTTATGCAACTTTTTGAATGTCAATAGAAAGTAGCAGGTGTTTGGGGAGTTGGTGGTCAGGAGAGGGGCCTGGAAGTGTGGTTTTCAAGAGGCTCCCATTTGAAGGAAGCACTGGTGATGCCCAGAAAACTAGTCCAAATGCAGCATCCATATTTTTGTCATGAGGTTTTTCATGTGAGAATCAAGAAAGTCCCACAGCTCTGGATCACGTTTCCTCCCTGTTGGTGTTGTGAGACGATAGGGTGTTGTTCATCATGATTCTGTGTGATTATCGTTTTGTAGGGAACTAATTACTCAATAGCTATGTTCATGTAAGTGAATGTATTCATTGTCAAGGAAATAAAGAAAAACTTGTTGTACAGTATTCTTATTCATTTTGGACCTTTACTTATCTGTCTTATTCTATTGATCTGTTGTTACATAGTCACCAAAAATATATTTGTTCATCTCAAAATAGCTCAATTACAACAGTTATTAGAAAAAAAAAATATTCAAACAATAATGGACCATCTCAATACACCTCAAGTAAATAGAATACCTTCTGGGAACGTTTTTGTGTTGTATTTTTATACTGTTACATCATTAAAAAAAAATGTATACACAAAAACAGAAAAATCTCTTGCCTCCATCTAAACACAGGATTACAGTTCAACTGTTTTTTTTATATTCAGTTATAGTTTGATTATAAGTCA
Organism: Mormyrus iriodes; assembly: GCA_011763525.2. Classification (NCBI taxonomy): domain Eukaryota; kingdom Metazoa; phylum Chordata; class Actinopteri; order Osteoglossiformes; family Mormyridae; genus Mormyrus; species Mormyrus iriodes. The sequence continues at coordinate 17,581,927 of JAAGVU020000035.1, read as the reverse complement.
GCTGATAAATCACTGTGCTATTTTCTCAAGGCCTTCAAAGGTTGAATTTCCAGTGAAGCACTTTAAGTGTTGCTAATGTGTCTTGTTGCACTTCAACTGTAAGTTATCCGCTGTGGTCCCAAGTTGAAATAGCAACCCAAACCGCTTCGTAGTGGCCCAGACTCGAGCATCAGTATTCAAGCGAGACACTTATGGAGCCCCTGGGTAGAATTTGGGCTTCCAGAATTATACCATCTGAATGCCATAAAACTTGTAACCAGTCTTGTTGCAAATGAGTCTCCCTCTCTAGCCCAAGGACTCAACGTAATTACTTTATAAATTAAATTGAGTGAAATAAGGCCATTTAACAAGTGTAATGTCGTTCCTGAGATCTGGAGTGTGGATTCTGAGTAGCCTTGAAGAGCTGGGTGCATGAGGAGAAGAGCTGTACCATCTGATGATGGAGGGAGGGGGGAATGAAAAGCCTGGACTGGACCATTCAAAATGTTCTGAAAAACATTGTACATTCTTTGATTAGTATGTATCCTACAGTTTACTATATATTTTATATGTTATTTCACAAAATGAGCGACAATTGGAGTTGAGCAGTGCAATAAGAATATACGTAGTGTCTGAAATTGAATTAACCTTTATAGGCTGTCTGTTAACCATCAGTTTGGTCACTTTTAGCTGAGTATTAAGGAAAAATGTAACTTTAATGGATTCAGTTCCTTTCTGCTCTTTGTCTCTGGAGATTATGGCATTGGTTTGAAGAAGTATTAATTGGCTGCCTTGCTTTATTAGCCCTGTAACCTCTTTACACAAACAGACTTCCACCAGTGTCTAAAGGTTCATAAAGGAATATTGTTTAACAGAGGTGCATTCAGCTTGAAAACCGCAATTTGGCTCTGTGGCTCGGTTCCTTCCCATAAGGCTCTGCTTTGATCATGCTTACCATCATTTCCCAATATCCTACTTCAAGGAAGTTATGAACTAGTCAGCTGTGTCAAAGTGCTTCCCAGTTCTCCTTGCAGACTTGTTGGACCAGTCCCCTGCTCCGCACAAATTGTAAGGCTGACCGGCATATGTTATCACAGAGATTGATCTCTCCAAAGTGAATGTAGACATAGTTATAGCATACCATAGATTCCAGCTTGTGGTACAGCAAAGCCTTTGGGACTCGTCCATGGAAATGAAAAGACTCTTTTTTGCTGGCTTTAAACAGAATAATCTACGTGCATCCCACTTTACTTTACTTATTGATATCAATCAATTATCCATTACGAGTAATGTAAATTAGTGTAAAGCAGTGGTTCCCAACCCGATCTTTGGGGACCCCCAGACAGTTCATGTTTTTGCTCCATCCCAGCTCCATGCCAGACAGTCCATATTTTTTCTCCCTCCCAGTCCCCTAAAAACATGGACTGTCTGGGGGTTCCCGACAACCGGGATGGGAAACACTGGTGTAAAGGAACAAACTGCTTGCAATGTAAGGGATAGTCAGTATGAGCAATGAGGAATGTGTGTCTGATCCTGTACGCCTGTACAGATGGAGATTCACTAACCCTTCAGGCAGCCATTGAGTGCTTTGCCGTCAATGCAATCGCTGTTTCTTTGGTCAACATCATTTTCCAAGCAACCAGATAAAAGTTTACTTTATTTAGAAACAGCACAGATGCTGCTTAATTTCATTTAAAACAAATCAACAAACTCACAATACATTTTATATATTTAATAGTAGAAAGGAGAAAAGATACAAATACATTCAGAGGAATTATATTTAAACATTCTGTTTAGAGGATTATTTAAGATTTGTGTAGCCTCCCATGCGTTTTAGTTAGTAATGCCTGAAAAAGGGAAGCTTTAATTATATCCATCCATTTTCACTTACAGTATCATGGTGATGGACAACTTATCTCAAGGGCTCAGAAAAGGGCTTAAAATAGACAAGAAGCTAAAATAAACAAGCAAGCAAAGAAATACATAAATGATGTGTTTTTAATACTAATGAAGTGTCCTATTCTTGAAAATTAAGCATAACAAAATATGACTGTGCCAGAATGCTTAGTCTTATAAAGGTGTCGCTTTCGGCCTATAAATCTGTGTGAAGAAGCTGCTTTTGAGCGTCCTAAGGTAATGACACGCATGCCTAACTCATTATCCTTTCCACTATTCATTCAGCGTGTGCGAGCTTTCAACTGAAGCGCTTTCTGTCAAAATAACAAATCAGGCTTCTCGGGGCCATTTGGCACTGACGTTGATTTAGTTACAGCCGTGATTATTTATTGTCCATTTGAAGGTTATAATCCCCTGTGTTTATCGGTCGTCGAGGTCAATATAAGGTTTGTATTGATTTTGACTCAACACCACCAGAGTAATAACACCAGCAGCTCACGCAGTTCTGTACACTGTGTTTTATGGTAAATGTCAGCGTGAAACTGTTTCTTGTATGTCAAGATTTTAAAAAACGCAGATGGTAGACTGCTGCATATATTTTTGGGGAAAGTGTAAAAATGACAAGGACTGTGTTCACTTTGGAAGAGATAAAAGACTAGCTGAGAGGAAAAAGAAAGTCTTACCACATTCTTCAGAGATTCAGCATTACAAAGGTTGAAACCAAGGGAGAAATTCAGACATCATTAAAGAATGCAGACAGATCACCATCTGTGGGGAAGCCGGCTTGGTTGTGACACGGGGATGTTGGAAAAGCAGCCCCAGAGCTTAATTATGCGGGGGGGGGGGGGTAGCCACACAACAGTGTGAGAATACAGCACGTGTCATGGACAGACTGTAAGACGCTGATCGGTGAGGAGAGGAATGGTTGAACAAAACAGCTCCCAGGGCTGTTATGATGGATGGACGGGCACACTTCACTTCCAAACACAGCCATATAAAAACTGGAAAAACAAGAACCGAGCTAATGCAAGTAACACCATCCCATTCAGTCAGCTGACTCACCCACCGGCAAATCAGAACACTGGCCCAAACCTATCTCTGAAGGGGAATTTAACTTAAATTAATATCTGTGAAAATTTAATATAGACACATGCAAGAATGACCACGGGGCTAAAATTCACCCTGACCGTGTTCAGTTCTTGGGCTCATGACATAAATGCAGTTTAAGTCAGTGATATCAATAGATAAAATTCTTAATTCAGTGTGTCCAATTAAAGCTGCCTCCATGGGGGACTTAACGCTAACCACACATCTTCAATTATGCCCCATTACTGGAATAATCATTAAATAGGCAGCAAAAAATAAATTAACCAAGAATCCCAGCAATAAACAAATTACCCATCTAAAAAGTCTTCCACGATGAAAATATATGTCTGTTTGGCTGGTCATGAGAGAACACTGCAGGACTGGTAATGAGGCAATGTTTCTCTATCCACAATTCAAAAAAATAATTAACAACGGAAAAAGATGCATGAAGTCCCTAATCGGGGTTAGTTATTGTGTGACGGCGTTTCCCTGGAGACTGCGCTTTGTGCGATAAAGTCTCTCGCAGCCGCTGGTATCAAAGACCTCTTTTCTCCAACCTTACCCTTCTGTGGCATCGTTAACATCGATCTACTTGTGCTCCACACTCAGACAGATCTGCTTTACGACTAGGCGTTTTAATTGTAGATTGCCTGTTTCTCTACAGTTTAGCACATACACGCAGTGTGTGCAAGCACAATATTACATGCTCTGTCACTCTGTCCTATACCGCATTGGGCCAGAATAAGGAGAAGGCTCTGCTGTTGCATTTGAGCCTCTCTCTTATGGGTAAATGCGGCTCCCAGATTCTCAGGTGACAAACTAATAGTAACAGTAACATTTGGGCCTGAGTTTCACCTGTCAGCCCTCTGATAAATGATAAGCATCCCAATGGTGGCTAATATGTGCAATAGCACAGATACCAGATACCTACTTCTCTATGCCTCATGTTTCTAGGGCCCCCGGCATCCTTCCTTTCCCCTCCAGATGAGGCCTGCTCAGTCGGTCACGTCGCTGCTGTCCCACTTCAGCGATATGCCTGGTGGCACGTCTGAGCCCTTTGCCTGAGATAATCCCGGTGCTCTCCAGCCTGGGTGTGGTGCCGTACCCCACACTGAGTATGTCAGTATCTGGCCCATTTACATACAACAAAAACTCTCACACCTACGCATAGTAACATGCTTACTTTTTTGTTTGACATTGTTTATTTATTTTGCAGATGATTTTATCCAAAACAAGTTCAATCAATTATCTATCTGTCTATCTATCTATCTATCTGTTTTTTCCCGAAAGCAAGCTCAGACATTCCCTGGAGCAACTCTAGGGCCCAATGGTACACTTTCTTCTATCAACCTAGGATTTCAACAGCAGCTCCAACATCCTAACCCAGTGAGACCCCCTCGTCCCCCGACCCCCCCAGTGAACCCGAGGATAAAGCCATAACCAACGTCTAAGTGCCCCTAAAGCAGGATCCACTATATACACAATCCTCCTTGGAGATGCGTTTCCCTGATGGCCAGCTATCAAAATGTGCTTGTGTAAATTTCAGCCCTGTACAGTGCCGTGGAGGACGGATCGATATGGGATCCCAAAAGACACAAATATCAGTTTGCTATCATTTTTCATGAGATTCACATCACCCTAATAACCCTACAAGTGCTTGGAAAAAAATGTTGAAAACTGAGAGGCTGATTGAATGCATTATGGGGCTCGAATCATTTTAAGTTGGAATCACTTTAAACCAATAGTGATGTAAGTAGATGTGGTTTCTGAATGGGTTCTCCTCTTTTGTTTAGCCCATTTTCATTATTAAAATGAATGATTAATTAATTGCTCTTTGCCTTTGAAAGACGGGGTGGAGATTCATTAATCCTTATTGATTATTCTGAATAACCTGCTCATTATTCAGTTTAGTGGCAGTTTGGCAAATCAGGAAATGAAGGGAAGGCCGTATCTGCTACAAACGTAATTGCTACACTTTTATTTTGGCTTAATAGGACTGAAAAGTGAGGCATTCGGTTTCACTTCATTTCAATAGTACGACACATTCAATCAACTTATCAGTCAAAGCTAATTAATGAAAAGCTCAGCCGAAATGAAAACCAGTGTGTCACGTGACCCTCCTGGACCAGGGAGCCTGGCTTCGCATCTAATAAAAGATCCACATAGCTAATCCTCCGTAATATCGCAAAGTCCCACATGTCTGACAGCCGGGGAAAGAAGAACAAAATTGCTTTGCGGGATTATAATATATTACAGCTTTAAGAGTTACGTTATCAGGTGACCTGTACAGGAAGGTACTATCAAAATTCAAGCACCTTCTGTCTATGTTTTTAATGCATTTAAATAAAATGTTCAAATTAAAAATCAGGGGTGGCACGGTGGTGCAGTGGTTAGCACTGTTACCTCACACCTCTGGGATCAGGGTTCATGTCTCTGCCTGGGTTCCATGTGTGTGGAGCTTGCATGTTGTCGTCGTGGAGTTCCCTCTGGGTACTCTGGTTTCCCCCCACAGTCCAAAAACATGCTGAGGCTGATAGGAGTTGCCACATTGTGCGTGAACGGGGTGTGAGTGTGCCCAGTGATGGGTTGGCGCCCCATCCTGGGTTGTTCCCTGCCTTGTGCCCGCAGTTTCCGGGATAGGCTCCGGACCCCCTGCAACCCGTATGGAATAAGCGGTTATAGAAAATGGATGGATGGAAATTAAAAATCATAACCTGAATGCTTTTGGGAAACCTCACAGTATGCAATGTGAGAAATAAGATCTTTAAAGGCACAGTAACCATGTGATGGAATCAATGAAAACGAGCGCAGTCCAGCAGCAGGGTGTGAGCATGACGAGACAGGATGCTAGTGACAGGTCAGTTTCACACTGAGGCCTCTTATTCTACAACAGAAATACGTTATATGGACAAAAATATTGGGACACTTGGCCATTCAAACTACAGGAACATCCCATTCTAAATCCATATGACATCCCATTCTAAATCCATTGGCATCAATATGGAGTTGGTCCCCCCTTTGCAGCCTCTTCTGGGAAAGCTTCTTCACAAGTTTACAGAGCATGTATGCGAGAAATTTTGCTCATTCATCCAGAAGAACATTTCTGAGGTCGGCCGTTGGCCGTGAAGGCCTGGCTCACAATCTCTGTTCAAGTTCATCCCAAAAGTACTTGATGAGGTTGAGGTGAGGGCTCTGTGCAGACCATTAAAGTTCTTCCACACCAACCTCACCCAACTATGTCTTCATGGACCTTGCTTTGTGCACTGGGGCATAGTCATTCTGGAACAGGAATTGGCTATCCACAAACCGTTCCCCCAAAGTTGGAAACATAATATTGTCCAAAATGTTTTGTTATGCTGAAGCATTAAGAGTTTCCTTCATTGGAACTAAAGGGTTTAGCCCAACCCCTGAAAAACAACCCCATTCCATTATCCCTTCTCCACCAAACTTTCCAGTTGGCACAATGTAGTCAGGCAGGTAACATTCTCCTGGCATCCCCCAAAGTCAGACATGTCCATCAGACTGCCAGACAGAGATGCGTAACTCGTCACTCCACAGAACACATTTCCACTGCTCCAGAGTCCAATGGCAGCGTGCTTTATACCACTCCAAATGACACTTGTAATTGTGTATGGTGATGTATGGCTTACATGCAGCTGCTCGGCAACAGAAACCCATTCCATGAAGCTCCCGGCACACAGTTTTTTTTGCTGGGGTTAATGCCAGAGGAAGTTTGGAACTCTGCAGCTATTGAATCAAAAGAGCATTGGCAACCTTCACACACTATGCGTCTTAGCATTCAGTGACCCATTTTACATCATCTACCACTTTGTGGCTGAGTTTCTGTCGTTCCTAAACGCTTCCACTTTGCAATAATACCACTTACAGTTGACCGTGGAATATCTTGCAAAGGTGGTAACCTATGACAGTACCATGCTTGAATTCAATGAGCTCTTCAGAACGACTCATTCTTTCACAAATGTTTGTAATTAAGAGGTGTGTCCCAATACTTTTGTCCATGTAGTGTATCACTAGACCCATTTGTGATTTGCAATCGATGCATTTGCATCATTGTCATGATCGGCATCTGCCGATTCCCCCCTCCCTCCCTCCGTGGTGTTCCTCCGTGTGTCTGGTCTACCACTTGCTTCACCTGGCCACCGTGTAGCTCAGCGGGCTGAGCAGGTGGCACGGAGGCTGTAGCCCTCTGCCCCCAGGTTCGGGTCCAGCCTTCCCTGTTTTGTTTATTGGATTTGAGTCTTGTGTATTTCCCGTGTCCTTCGTTGATTTTGGTTTGTATATTTATTCCCCTGTTTTCTTATACCGGTGTTTCCTTGTTGTTTACTTCCTGTCATGTTTC
>JAAGVU020000035.1:17554674-17565681 GCA_011763525.2 Mormyrus iriodes | reverse complement strand
GATTGGTTGATTAGATAATTGCATTAATGAGAAATTGAACAGGTGTTCCTAATAATCCTTTAGGTGAGTGTAGATATCAGACACTGTGATGTTGGTATGGAAACATATAAACGGTAAACAATAAGACTCCTCTTATTTCTAAAACAGAAGAGTAAAAGGGAATTGTTGGCTTTATTATAAACATACATATTTGTTTTATGATGATAAAAACTTCACTCAGAAGGAGTTTTATTGAAAGCTTCACCAGAGAGAATATTACAAAATATCCCCCTGATAATGGAGACTAATACAAAGTAATGATGCAGACATCATGATGTGAAGGTGCTTGCAGGACTGCAAAAAAACAAGACCAATACATTTGAAGAGCGCTTTTTAGAATTCTGTAGCAATAGCAGTTATTTACCCTTAATAAAAATATTGACCCAGAGCACAGAGATGCAATTCTAGTCAAAAAGAACATGAACCACAAAGGACATACTCTAGTATTTGAAAGCTTTCAGATAAAATGCTGTAGATGTTTGAAAGTGGATGGAAAATCCTAATAGGTGGAGGGTGAATGACTCGTGGCACCATTAAAGTTTGCCCTCAGCATAAAAGATGGCTGCTACTCCAAGAGGATGCAGAAAATCAGCTAAGGTGCATTATTATTGATTTGCTTATATAACATTTTATGTAAGGAAAAACAAAACAAAAAAACACCTGATTTTACAGCTACATGAATACCATCATGTACATGTATAGGTAGCCAGGATTGCGGAAGATTAGACAACTAGCATTTATGTAGATTACATTTTAAATAATATAATTTTAAATTCATTTAAATGGACACACATAGTACAGAACTACATCTAAAAAAAAGCCACTTGATGACTTCGGAACCCACAATATTAACCGATTTGCTTGATTAATTAGATTTGTTTATGTGTTTGTTTGTTTGTTTGGCTCCCATTCTAAATGTTAATAACTCCCCAGGAACAGGACAGTATTACTTTCCTGATTGCCAAAGCTTCCCCTATTTTCTATACATTCACTGCCATGTTTGTTACATTAGGTTGAAATTGTGTACAGACCATTATCAGTCCACTTCATGTTATATACAGTTGTATGTGTTTATTTGTTTTAGAGTGAAAAAAGAGCTTAAATGAGGAGCTATTTGCCGTCCACTGAGATGCAAAACTTCATTTATTCAATCTCAAGCAGAAAGCGGTGAGATCAATATACAGCTAAGCTTTAGACAAAAGCATTCAGCATTCGAGTCTGAAGTACCACATTACCTTATTAAATATTAAACTTTAACCAATTATTAAAGATGAAATGTAGGTCTCTGGAAAGTCTTGCATCACATTCAAGTCTAGAATTAATATGTAAGGTTCCTTTAACCTTTATCCCATCATGTTAAAAATAGATATCTCCATTATGTTTTGGGCCACCAACATAATTATGTGCACCTATATATATGCTCTGGAGTTCATATGGAGGTTATCCAAGGTCCCCCAGTCTGAACAGCACCCTAGGACAGTGAGAGCAGCAGAAAGGATTGAGGCAGGCATCTCAGCTCTGGATCCTGGGATTGACAGGGAATCAGTGAATCTAACACTGTTGCATTTTCTATGTTCTTGCTGCTGTATTTTTCCATCGAGAGGGCAGATTGTTATACGCAGACTCATCAACACATTTGTGAAAAATTACCAGAGGCCAATGTGCAGCCATTGACTGGAAACTGACACCCCATCAAGGTCACTGACCCCTCCCCTAGGGAAACTGTAGCTCAGGATCATTTGTGGCTGCTCTGTTTTCTGCTGAGATCTATCTATCCTTGTATGCTATACTCGTAATAAGGATGTTCAAATTCTCTTTAGGGCAGAAGCACACAATAGTGCTGCTTTCAGAGAAAGTGAATTTCAAGGCATGCGTTGATTTGTTCCATAACTTCAGAAGCTCATCAGGGAGCTTCCATTTTTCCTAACCTTTCCCAGTAGAGTTAACACCAATTTGGCATGTCTTAGTAGTCTTACAATTCATGTATGACCATGCAGGTCTTTATTCATGCCTAACATGATGATTGGCCAGGCCATTTAATGGAATGGGTTCACAGCAAGAGGCATAAGACTTTTGAGTCACAGTACAATCAAAGGTGTTTATTTGTCCCTCAAACACCCACTAGACAAAGCTGCATGGCCCAAATAGTAATAGTAACAATCTCCAGCATCATTAAATGGCTACCATTATAGTATGACACTGCTGATGGACAATATCATTGGTGGCATACCCAATTGCCCAAGCATACAACAAGAGATAGGAATAAATGTCCCAAACAGTGCTTAAAAATACATAGATAAATAGTCTAAAAAAATGACACACTACGTTACCCAGTAAATTATACAATGCAATAAATTAAACAACTCTTTGGAACACCCTTCTTGGTCTTCACTATTGGTCTTCGCCGAAACCGACTCTTTCTGGGACTCTTTTAGTCTGAACACCCTGCAGCAACAGGCAGGTGAGTTTCACACTACCATGGCTGCAGTAATTATTGCACATTTAGGTCTTTACTTTAACATTGAAAAAGCTCCATATCTTGTTAAAGTAACATCGACTAACAAACACTTTGTTCTGTTGAAGGGACATTCAGCCAATGCAGACCGAGTGACTGCTCCAGTTCCTGCAAGACAAAACCACTCCAAAAAACCCATCCATATTCAAGGTCATGGGGGATCCAGAGCCTATCCCGGCGGCTACAGGCACAAGGCAGGTAATAATCCAGGATGGGCCACTAACCCATCACAGAGCATGCCCACACAAGCACACGTATGCGCAATTTGGCAACGCCAATTAACCTCAGTACATTTTTAGACTGTGGGGGGAAAAAACAGAGTACCTGAAGGGAGCCCCACAAGAACATACAAACTCCAAACACATAAAGCCATGTTGGAGACTTGAACCCTAGTCCCAAAAGTATAAGGCAACAGTGCTAACCAGTATACCACCATGGCACGCTAAAGCAAAGAATGTTTAATAAAATACATATAATCATTTGTGCCCTCCTTATTGCCTGCGCAAATCTGCTGAATGTGCAACCAAGCTGTGCAAACTGTCCATGCTATGGTGGGTAACAGAGAGGACCTTCATTACAATCATCTGTATCCCAAGTTTTTCTTTGGTGCTTATTTCTAAGCTTTTCTGGTATAGTCTTGCATAGTCCATGAAGTGCTGGATGTCATGTCACATGCCACCCAGGTTACTTTACAGGCTACTCTGGTACATGTTGCCTAGGGAGAGAACATTCTCTGAAACCACCAAAGCTTTTGCACAGTAACATATGGGACAGAATTGTACATGAAAAGCTGGATCTCTCACTATTCATCCCATACATCTGATTGCAGCCTGCTAGTCTTACACTCAGCTGGCTTAGTATCACTGTTATAAAAACACACCACCCACAGAGATGATGATGCAAAATGATTCTATTGACATGGTTTCAGGAACAAATTCCCTCCCACTCTCTACATTCATCAGACTGGCAGTTGCATCTCCTTTTCAGAATTCAGCCAATGAAGTCCGCGTGATCATCCAATGCGATTCACGCCTCCCCTCCCAGCTGGCCACTATAATGTTCTCTGCAACACATTGTAAAGACGCTAATCATATGTCATGTATATGAATGCTTGCAAATGTAGGAGTCCTCAGTAGTACGTATGGTCATTACACTGGATGATGAGAATCTGCCTCAGCACTGGGGACACCAGCCCTTCCACATTTTCGTGTCCCTTCCACTGAGGCTGGGGTTCTTGTCCCATAGGTTTCATCTGATGATAGCACAGCCCTGGCAGATTCCAGCTCTGAAGAACGCACACAGGGAGGAACTGTGGTTTCCCATTATACGGGGTCCCTGAACAATTAGAAACAAAGATTTTGATGTCTGCAAAATCCTTAAGCTGTCTAACCCCAACCCTAGCTTCAGTTGGCAAACCCTAATGTGGGGACTTATGGTTACACAGTAGACCATTGGAAAGTATGAAATATGCTATTTGAAACCAGCTCTTCTCTGTCACGATCCCTATCCAGATGCTGGGATAGCACAATATTAACTGTCAGTTTCCTGGAGCTAGTTTCAGTGTCTCTGTCAATCAGCCAACAAAGCTCTGTATTTACATTCAGACATTTATAAACAATTTAAATGAGTGAAAATGCAAATAGCCCATAATTAGAAATACATATCAAAAGACATCATTTTGGATTTATACACATGAAAGCCAAAATTTCCCACAGAATCATATTCATATTTAAAACTTCAATGGACATCCAGTAACACATCAGAATGTCCACATACTCAAAGTTTCAATTCACAACCCTCCAAACACTCCATCATTCATTACATTTCATAAAGAATCAAAGAAGTCAATCTGTAATGCTGTCCAGTTTAACACTAACAGGGGTCATACTGACCTGCGACATTACAAATTGGTTAAATGCCTTGACCAAACAATTTCTGCCCATTTTGAGGTTGCACTAAACATAGCCTTGTATCATTCAAATAGACTGACATGCAGATACATAAGTTGTATTGATTTTGTTCTAAGGGCTGTGACTTAGTTAACGTGTAAATGCCTAAGAAGTACTACATGTGAAATACCTGACCCTGAAAAGCTGATGGTTATTGGGGTCTATTTAACGGGAGATTAAGTGATGTAGACTGGGGGATTCCAAGTCCCGGTGGACCTCTCTGTGGCTAGTATTCCACCAGATTACAAAATGCTGGGGGTACTGTGATAGAGTTGGTTAATTTCCAAAAATGAACCACATATTTTCAATTTTGTACGACCCCTCACATTCACACTTTTGTTTGAATCTGAAAAATATGGAAACAGCTAAAGTAATGAAATTGCTAATGACCCTGCCCCAAACTATTTTACAGGTAAATGAAAGTATAGGTCTGTGATCTAAATGAAGGTTGGGGACCCTTAATGTAGACCACTCGACTTGCAGATGTCTTCTGAGAAGAAGTGATTGTGTTGAAGATTACTATGTAAGTCTTAGAGAAAGACATCAGCAGCTGTGGATTGTTTGTAATGGGTTTTTATTAAAATGCACTTGACATGTTAAGGTTTTATGATGGCTATACATTTTCAGCCGGTAATGATGGTGATGAGATGATGATTATTATGATGAGCATGGTTATGGTTTTGAGGAATTCTCCTGAATATCTGACAGCATCTAAGGTGTGTGTCATCGTCTAAGGTATAGAAAAATTATACAAATGCATGAAAAAGAAAACTGATGGGCTGGATATGGCAGACAAGGGTTCAATAATTCTAAAGCTTGGTTTATGGTTCATATTTTTATAATTTTATATTACTTTATTATAGGCAATGTCTTGTTGTCGTTGACATCGTAACACTGGTGAACTTTCCAGGTGAGAATACCCTGTGTTGTGTTAGAGCATTTGGATTGCTGAAAGTATGTTGCCATAAATTACTCACTGACTGTGTTATCTTAAAGAGCACTGTTTTCGCTGTTTCACAGTTGGGTCTCTTTGTGAAATTCTTTCTACAATGGCAATAAAACTTATTGTGCATCAGAGCATTGATCATCCTCCTATCAGACTCCTCAATAGTACCCCGTTTGTAATAAACAAGAATCTAACATCTGCAACATTTCAATGTCTACTTTCTCATCAGCACAGACCCCCAATAATACACTTGCACAATATAATACACATTGCTTTTTGTCATGTACGTTATGCATCATATGTATAGATGTGTGTTGTCTGTATTAAACCTGTGTCAATTTTCAGCATTGCACTAAATTTGAACAAACTACTGTAACTATCACCTGTCTTGTGTTTATGACTCTCTTTGTGTAACTTGTGTCTCATATTTATTTTCTGTCTGCTTATGCCCTAGTTGTTAACTGTTTATTGTCATGGTGTTTCCAACTGAAGCAAGGTGTGCCAATATACATTTCCACCAACCTTGGTTGTGCGCCAGTAAAGATTCTGATTCTGATCCAAATAAATCTTTGAAACATGTTAAACATATCTGAAACCTAGGTACTTCCATGACAGAGTACGAATCCTCTGATATATGCAAAACCTTCTTCAATGCCTTACACTTGACAGGTCATGTGAGAGCTTACAAACTGCACTCGCCTGTTTACACTGCCACTAGTCTTCCCTACTTTGTCTAATTGCACTTTTTTATTTCCCCTACCCCTCCTGAGGTGAGCTGCCTGGAGACTCAAAAAATCTAGATATTCTGCCTACCCAGCTGCCTACGACATCCCTACTACCTGTGACATGCTTCTGGCCTGCCCACCCTTCTGCTTGTGACATCTCTCCTGCCTGTCCTGCGTCGTACCACTGTGCATCCTGGTGTCAGAAGCAGCACCAGCATCTGCGTGCCATCACGTCATGTTCATTGGACTTCCTCTAATGGCCCCTGGAGGATGAGTTTCCCCTTTGAATCTGGTGTCAACCAAGGTTTCTTCTTTCTAGATAGTATTTCCTTGCCACTGTCATCTCTAGCTTGCTCACTGGGGGCAGGGATAATGCAAAGCGCTTTGATACAATGTAATGTTGTGAAAATGCTCTATACAAAGAAAATTGGATTGAATTGAATTGAATTGAATTGAACTGAATTAAAATAAATTAAATTAAATTAAATTAAATTGAATTGAATAATATTTCTGTCACTCACTGCTGAAAGTCTACTGATGAGTTCAGAGCATGAAGAATACACACCATACTGTCTGTCACACTGGGGCACGATTGATGATGATCCACTATGCAGTACTCTGAATTCAAAAGAACTTGAAACAAAAGAGACCACAAACCATCCAAACAAAGGCAGGTTGGCAATACAAGTACTGTACTTAAAAAACTGAACACAAGGCAATGCGGAGTCAGAACAGAATTTGTAGTTAGAAGCATCTACCAGCAAGCACATTTAGGTAAAACATGTAATAGCCGACAGAGGAAAAGGGTATGGGCAGGCACATATAAACACCGATATGAGGTAACAACAAGGTACAGGTGTGTGCCATTTCAATTGCTACCAATTGCTAGTTATTGTTACTAATAGCTACAAGGAACACAGGAGATACAAGGAATATAGGACATCGCTACAAAACTGGGCACAGGCAGGGTAAACCACGAACTAAAACACTGAAGGCAAGGACCAACTCTGGAGTACATAAACAGGTGGATCTTAATTAACATGAGATTGACAAAAACTTGGGCTAACAAATAGCCAAAAATGTCCCAACTCACAAGGGATGCATAGTTCTCAGCCGGACACTCAGCAGACACAACCAAAGGGCGGCCCGGAGAGCAGGGGGAACTGTGAGGTCTAAGTGGGGAAAAGCCAAAAAGGACACAAGGAGCAGAACGGGATGACCAGCAACACCTGCTGTCCAAACATACCCACGGACATACACTGTGTTGCCAGAAATATTGGGACACCCCTCCATGGCAGCTGAATCCAAGCCTTGCATCACTAAGTGCGATGCAAAGCATCAGATGCAGTGGTATAAAGCACACCGTGTTCTCTGGAGTGACGAATCATGCTTCTCTGCCTGGCAATCCGAAGGGTGAGTCTGGGTTTGGCCGCTGCCAGGAGAAAGGGTACTTGCCTGACTGCATTGTGCCAAGTGTAAAGTTTGGTGGAGGGGGGATTATGGTGTAGGGTTGTTTTTCAGGGGTTGGGCTTGGCCCCTTTTAACAGCTGTGTGTGTGTGTGTTTTTTTTTCTGTGGCTCCAATTTGTGTTTCAGTCTCACAGCCAGGAAACTAATTGGCTTCCTCTCAGATTTATCACTTAAAAATAACAAAGACCTCAACGCTACCCAAAAATCTCACCTCCAGTTTTCTGTCTGGTGTCCTGTTGGAGTAGCTTGTTAAAAGGCATCACTGCACCTTCACTCTGTCATCTCCTGCAAGCTCAGCGGTGATGGTAGCTTCACTGGAGATGCCACGTTCGGCAAGACACTTCTGTTACACATCCCTGTCTCACAATTGTCAGTAGGCTGACAGGTGTAACATAGTCACCTTTGCAATATTTTTTTGGTCTTATATTTACTGATGTACATTGAGGCATTGGAGTATTTTAAACTAAGCTACATAGCCAGAGGCCTTGCCCTGGTTTCGTGGGACTCCTAGAGCAGTTAAAAAATTCACCGAACATTAAATGATGTTAAATACTGAGGGTGGCTTGTCTTAGACTCTATCCCATGACTCTCTTTAATTAATCACCCCCTTAAGTTGTGCTATCGTTTCTCCATGATAACCCCCACAAATGATGTATGGTCAACATTGTCAGGTAGGTTGCGCAGTGGCAGCTGCAGTGTCTCGCTGATCTCTCTTTGTCTCTGTGTCTTTAAATGGCACATGTGAGGAACTGCGCATGCTAATATGCTACATAAGAGGATGGAGGGCTATGCTCGCTAACCCCATTCTATCTGTCTGCATTTATCGCATTACACCGTGCCCCTCTTAAATTCACCCACAGAGTTGAATGAATTAATAATGAGAGCTTGGATCTGAATGAGCCTGGCGCTGAATTATTCAGGGGCGAAAAGCAGATGTCAACATTGACACCCTTGCTTTTTTTGTTTCTATGGGGAGGGAGAGGTTGGAGTGGACGTGGAGAAAACAGCATTGTCTTGGGGGTCCACTTCTCAGAGAACATGACCTTGAAGAATCAGAGTACAGCGGATTAGCCCATTGGACAGAACCTCAAGGTGTCCGGCTCTGGGCGTACTCCAGAACTCTGCTGCTACCCCATATGCCACTTCCTGCACTGTAGCACGCGTAGGTGATCCTGGTCAAAATAACAGGCCAACTAAACACACCCAGCCGAGCACAACGGCATCCACAGGAATTACGCACCACACAATATATCCGTGCTTAGTTTAATGTGCTTTGCAGCAGCATTATTAAAAAAGCAAAAAAAAGCACATTTCATCCCAAATGCTTCCACCTCCCTGCACACCAGATCCCTGGGGAAAAAGCTATTTACCCTAACGATCTCTGAGCACACAAGCACCTTGAATTAATTTCCTAGCCTTACAGGTTACTGACAGACATAATTCTATCAGGCAGAAAATTATTTTCTGCAGAGGCTATATTTACAATAGTTTTAATTCAGGAATTCTTAAGGCCCTTCTGCAACCAGATCACAAGATGGATTACTGCAATTGATTTTTTGCTGAAACCAAAACATAGCTCAAAAAAGCACGTTTATTTTTACTTTCTTGCCTTATCATTTCAGGCGGTGGTCTTGACGTCTGGGGCCTTACCTTCATACCCCCACACCAAGCCAGCTCTCAGCCCTTGAACCTGCTAGAAAACCTCTGTCAGCCAGGCCTCGAAGGAGGAAGATGAGATGTGAACTAACAAGGGTTAGGAGGCTGACCTTGCACACCATGGAAAAAGGCTCAAGGCAACTAGAAGAGCTTGAAAACAAACAGGTCTCTTTTTTTAAACCATGAAATGTTAACCATCCTATTCCTACAAGCAGGTGGTGCCATTTTTGATATGTCTGTAAATCGGAGAGTTTAAGTGCAGCATGACTTTGCTAATGAAGTTTGAGTGATGAATGGGCTAGGTGGCCAGGTCAATTAATCAATGAATTAGATCAATTTTATTTAATATTTTATTACAAGTCTGCAATGGACTACCATCCCATTCAGGGGTACCCCTGCACTGCAAAAAATGAATATCTAAGCAAATATAATTTTCTTATATTAAGACAAATTTCTAATTTCATTAATAAACTGACTAACAGTACATCTTATGAATAATATTAATTTGCTTGCATTTAGGCATATTGTTTTATTTTAGAAAATCTTACCAAATATAATTTTCTTACTGCACTGGCAGATAATTTTGCTTGTTTTAGGCCATCTGGTCTCAAAACTCAGACAGTTTATCTTAAATTTGAAAGGCCATTTTTTTGCAGTGTGCTATGTGCATTGTTTAACCCTGACCAGGGTAACCAACTAGAAGATGGATGGATGGATGTATGGATGGATGGATGGATGGTACTGGGAGTGACCTCAGAAAAGGACTGACGTTTGTTCACTTCACGCACAGATAATGGGTCGACCCGGTTCCTGCAATCCCACCTTACCATAACCATGAGCCCAAACCCATTTGGTTACTCATGTTTCCTGTCAAAATGCCTTTTTCTGTTGTCAGACCTGTCTCCCTTTTCTTCCCCACGTCCCTGCATCTCACAGTTCTGTTCACCAACCAGTCCTGAGGAAAATCTTAATGTTACTATTTTTTTACAAATCCTTCACCAGTGCTGTGTAGCGTTTTGACAGGGCCTGAGTGTGGGGGCACAAGGGAGATGGTGGGTTTCAGGGGGTCACAGACATTTAGGTGATTTCCTATTCACAAAGTATTCGAGACTGCAATGGCTCTGAGAGACGGGAATGACAAATCACTTTCTCATTTTAGTGCTCTAATTTACAAATGTGATTTATAAATGTAATTTACCTTTGTACGAATAGCATCAAGCACTCCAAAAAAACACTTTGGATGTCATTGACTCTGGCCGATGAAGAATAAGCCTCTCTATTTCATTGCAAACACATTTACCATAAAAATACTATACTTTTCGGAAGACCTTCTTAATTATTAACCATATTTACTCATATTTAAAAAGATGTTTTATTTATTGTCATCCTGCAGACTGCTTGGTTTTATGCTTTTGCGTAAGCCATGCTTCCTGATTAAGGAGGGAGTGCTACGGTTTGGGCTAGGGGGTGGAAGTATGGTTTCAAATTAGGGTTTAGGGTTTGGTTCAGGCATGAGGGGTACGTGGAGAGTTCAGGTTTAGGGCTAGGACTTAGGTTTGGGTTTAGTGGGTTAGGATTAACTCAGTGGTCAGATCAGCCATCTTTTAGTATGGTGGTCTGAATTATTTACATCATCACTACTTCACATTATATTATCACTAATTCACAACACAACTGCAGCTCTACTTTCGTGGCTGTTTGCTTGATA
>JAAGVU020000035.1:17508352-17525863 GCA_011763525.2 Mormyrus iriodes | reverse complement strand
AGGCATAACGGGTTAGGAAAACACACTTTGTACCCAGGAACAAAATAAAAATAAAAATTTGTTACATAGTGTAATTTCTACAGAGCAGTACAGTATACCTACCTTCCCGAATATCCCTATCCGTGTGTGGTCGACATAAGGGAGTTTCAGAAGGAACCTGAGATAAAGAAAGAGAGTATGATAGTGTCATAAGTCACTGATCCTCATGGAAGACTTATTATATAATCCACACGTGTCCCTCTGTGTTCCATAACAGCCGATCCAGTACAGGACTGTGGTGGAAACGCATTTCTTAAAACACTGTAACTTGTTGACTTTATACATTTCCAGAGGGTCATATCCCCAGTCTCTGCTGCTTACATTTTCAAAAGTAACAGATCTTCTATTCTTATTACATTATACAGATTTTACACTTCAATAGATATTATATTGATGGACAAATAATAATGAAATATTAATGGTTTTGGCTCCTTGGTGACTCCAGTAGTTGGGAAGTTTACAGATCAATGTCTGAATGCTCAACCACAGTAAATACAGTATCTCTTAACATTTTCTATTACAAATTAATCAATGTGCTACAGTCCAAAAGCTTGATTATCACATAACTTACTCTAGAACAGCGATCTGGTCCTGGACCTCCACAGATCCCAGACGCTGGTTCACCTCATGCAAAACTCTCTGGCCCTGGAAGCCAGTTCCCCTGCCGTCCAGTCGGACCACGATGACATTGTCTGAACTCACCAGAACTGAGTCCCAGTCCAACAAAAACTGGTCACTCACTGATTGACTCCCAGGAGCTCCATCTCTGCAAAAGATTAACTAAAAATATCTTAGCATAGAAGACCTGTGTCTATAAATAATGGCATTATTATCTATTTTTAATAAAATTAGATAAATCATATCAAATGTTTAGCAGAGGCTATCATGTGTATCTTCAATACGCATGAATGGTCTTGTAAGAGTCATCAGTGAACAGGGCCTAGACTCTGTCTCTGCACACAAGGATTAAAAACCAACAGGTGCCATTTACTGTTTACATGAAGCTCTAAAAGTTTTTTTTTTCTTTTTCTGTAAAAATCTACAATAGCGCTAAATCCAGGAATCCGGGCATGTCCCACATGTGGTAGTGTCTTGCAGGAAAGCGCCTCAGATACTCACACGACCAGGAGAAGCCCATACTGATTTGATTCAGAAAAATCCGGTGGGAAGGAGATTCTTAGTGGCAGTTCTAAATATACAAGAGTAAATATAAAGCCGTTAATAAGTCTGGTCATAATGAAGAGACAATAAACCTCACAGAAAGAGCTTTAAAAAATACGAGCTGTTTATCCATCCATCCATCCATCATCTCATCTGTTTACCAAAGTGTTCCGTATGGAACAGCCTTAGTTGGGTCTGCTGAATCTTCTTGCTTCTCAGGGCTGCTTTGAGAACTGTGTTCTCCTCCAATGTAAAATAGTCTGTGTGAAGCACAAATGAGAAATGAGCAGACCAACAGTCAATGGGAAAATGAAAATCTCCACAACCAGAGTCTTTAAAACATCAACTAAAATCAATTCTTATTGTTTCATTGAGATACTTTCATCAATAAAAGGAGGAAACATGTATCAGTAATTAAATTTGACAATGCAGTTACTTTATAGTTTAAATCAGATATCCAGTTGTCTTGCCATATAAACATGACGTAATTTCCTTAGCCTGTCAGTATCAAAGCCACATGATATGACTGCAGAAATGTTAACAGTCCACCGGGTCAAACTCAACCAATCTTCAGCTCACATCAATACAGACCAATATGTAGCAAGCTGGAAAGAAACCTAATTACCAAAATATAATTCGCACCCTGTAAAAACTAAATACCTTAACAGATTGCAAGCTTTTTTCATGTTTAAGTCTTGCCTTCACCTGTTATCTGCATTTAAATAAGTTTTAACTTACATACTTAACATATTTTTTTCCACAGTAAAAACATAATTACACTTTATGAACTTCCAGACCCATTTGCATCAAAATGGTAGCAAATATAAAATGTTGTATTCTGGTCTGAAATTTGACATAAAGAAGTGCATGGAAGGAAAACTTACTGTTAGTATTAAAAGTGTGCAGAATCACTGATGGTGCCCCGGGACCTACATGCAGTAAAAATGAGGTAAAATGAACACAGATGAATTCAATACATCTACACAGGCCACGAATTTGACATGCTGACAGTTTAAAGTAGTCTGAAGATTAATTTTCTTCCTTTAATGTTGTGCAGTAAGGGATGTCGAGACCCTTTAATAGAGTACCGAGTGATTATGAGCATTAATTATTCACACATTTTCCATAAGAAAAAAATGCTTGGGTTTTACTGCTAACCTGAACTGTAAGTGGAACTAAAACTACTTCTATCGTTTACCTTGTAACCATCACTAAAAATAACTTGGCATTTTTAAAATGTAGATATGCTTCGGCTTTTTAGGCTAACAGTGCTAGTAAGAACGTGTTTTTGAAGGTCACAACATTGTCATTAGACAGCAACTAGAGGACTTGAGTGCAGCATTTTGTTGGCTATGTAAATCATTCTCCACAAACTCTTTTTCACATCCATGACAGAATCATTGTGGGAGTACTTCATGATATATGAGGACACCCACAGTGTTGAAGATGTTTGTTTTTGCTGTTAGGTTACTACAGTAACTCGACTGAGTGATTGACTGATTGATTGATTATGCAGTAATTACTATCTTTGCATGAACTTTTCCTAATATGTTTCCTCACAGTCATTCCCTGAAGAACATGTATCAGGTAAGTTCATATAAACCATCGTATGTAAGTCATTAGTTGCAGATACATCGATTTTATTTTATCAGGTATGAATGAATGAATGAATGAATGAATGAAAGTTGCATTTATATAGTGCTTTATCGAGACACCCAAAGGGCTTTTACAAAACCAATGGGGAGCCCCTTCAACCACCACCACTGTGTAGGTCCCACCTGAGTGATGCAATGGCAGCTATTCTGTGCCAGTAGACTCACCCCAAAGTAACTAAGGTGGTGAAGGGAACCATTTTTACAGCACAGTGTCCCTGTCACTGTACTGGGGTGTTGGGGTCCGCACAGACCACAAGATGGGCTAATCTGTGGCCACACCAAGACTTCTTCCAGTCAATTTAAAGTATACTTGCCTAGTGCTGGGTATGACCCCTTTGCCTATAAAATAGATTAAATTCATTGATTAAATTCATCGAGGCATGAATTCAACAGGAATGCCACTGACTGGGCAGTTTTTCGTTAATCACACCGTTGTCTGTAAACTACAATCTGTATTAAGTGAAAATCCCAGGAGGGGGGCTGTTTCTGAGATGCTGGGCTAACAGCGTCTGGCAGCAACAGCCACACTACACTGAAAATCACTAAGATGAGGCGTCTTAGACTTTCCGAAACTTATTTTACTGGTAAGTGAACCTTGCGACCCCATCTGTTGTGTGCATTGAGTCACACAATGCTCTGTGTGTAAAGCTGTCGGTGTTAACGAGCTGGGGTACCTAATAAACTGGCTGCCCTGCATATTAAATATTATCATGCTGTATGGATGTCTCCACAGTGTAATGTACAGAAGAACCCTGTTAGCATTCTACATTTTGGTGACTTAAACAATGGTTACAGCATCACATTGAGAAAAAAGGTCTTCAAAAAAATCTGTTGGTGCTTCCTTGCAATATCTAATTTCCTTTTCATATAAAACATGTCAACATACTGTTCAAAAGGTATGTTTATTACGGTGCCAAAAGAAATACACTATTCAGCGTGAAACGTAGATCACAAAGCACTACAAAGCCAAGATCAAAGAACTGAGTTCATTGACTGACTTGCAAAGACTCTTTACAATGCGCTAAATAATGAATGGGGTGCTTAATAACCACAGACAAATTATGTTGTACCTTCCAGAAAGAGCTTTGACTACTTTAAATTGACACTCAAATAAAAGGTGATGAGATATTTCAGTCTTTACAAGACACAATTAGGTCTGCTCACCCAGTTATTTTTGTGTACATAATTCAAAAAGTATGTTTTAAGATAGGAAATAATCAGTTTTTATACATTTTTTAAAGTTATCAATTAAATGAGAATTTTATTTATCTGTTTAAGGTGTGGAAATCTCTAAAATGGCAGAGTGCACTGTAATAGCTTGGTTCTGAAAATGAACAGTATTATATGACATATGAAAAATGGACTTAATCGGCTTTCCTGAAGGATAAGTAAATGCCCTGAAGTATACATGAAATAATAAAAGATCATTTTGATAATATACGACATTTTAAAGTGTTTGAAAATGGCAATTTTATGGGATGGAAATCATTAATGTCTTCCTCTTCAATAGGCACCAAAGAAATGTACGCTTTTAATCTTGATTCTGTAGTTTATGATTTCTTTATCCCTCAACAGTATACTTAATTATACTGTAAGAATCTGAACAACTACGTTTATCATGGTATTCAATGTGACGTAATTTAACTAATCAACTTCTGCCAAAGGGTAACATGTTCCATGATGCATCAGTTAAGGATGCTTGCTGGAATGAACAGTATATTGTTCGTGATGTAACGCCATCCTTTTTAGCTGCATAACAATAATGAATTGTGAAAGTATGGCCCTGACATCTGTCAAGCCAACATGGCATTAAAGGCTAATTGCCGTCATAAAGAATTCAATTATGTTCAAGCTAATTCAATTATTTTGAGAGTGCCGTTGATTGTTTTTGTAATTCGTTTTTCTATCTCCTGTCTTATACCTGATTTCAACATATTTTTCAGTACTTTGAATAGGTAAAGGATTAAAAATCTAACATACTTAGAAAAGATACCAGGCACGCAGACAATGACAAAGGAATGACATGTATAATACGGGCAGTATCATGGAGCACAGGCGCTGGAGATCCACCATACCTCACCTTTACAGTGAAGCCTGACGTGCTGGAGACCCGGACTCAGCTCAGCACTGAAGTAGGTGCAGCCGGCTTTGTTCAACTCGCACGTCAGGCATCGGCGTGGAAACAAGCCAACCGTTGAGACACTGAGGAGAAGGGATAAAATTTGCAAGTGCCAAGTGCAATGAATGATGAACACATTCATCTTGTAAAGTCAGACAACACATCATACAAAATTAATGGCTTACATGGACCATCCACTCTAGGGAGAAATCTGTCGCATGCTTTTTATGAGATTCAAACTGAAATATAAAACTCAGTATATATACAGGATACAGTTTGGACATGAACTGGCCATGACATTCTGAAAGACGTAATAAAATGCATGAATTTGCTAAATAATTTTGATGTTCATCTGAATGTAATAGTTAATCTCAGTAATTACTGTTCGTTTATTAAATTGGCAAGCGGAACATTTTTGACGACGGCACATGTTTCAACAAGGTCTTTGCTAGATCACCTGAACAGCTGTCTGCTTTGTGGGGACTCCTCAGTGCTCAGGAAGTATCTAATTGGGCGAAAAGAGATACCTTTAGACACGCTCCCTTAATTCCAGGTTTCAGTATTCACACTCTAACAGAAACACCAGCGAAGATCTGCTTACAGAATAAACACAAGCCACTTATCCAAAACGAAAGGCACCCCAAAGGAAGCATATCTCCTTTTACTTTTACCAGATAGTGCTGTAACAGAGAGTTTGGAACTCACACGTTCTGAGTGTTTTCATCGTATGCTAAGATTCTGGTCACCTCCCAGTTGCCGGATGTTAAATGTCGAACCTCGTTTTGCTCAGCTCTGGACTGGGAGAGGGACGGACAGAGAATCATAAAACATTAATACGATACTTCCTAGGCACATTGGTGAATTGGAACAACCAACATAGGCCCGACTAGTAAAGCGTAAGAGACAGAGAAAGAGGTAGCACTCCTAATAACACGGTTTAGAGTGAGACCGGGCCTTCCACCCCCCCGTCCCACCTGGGTCGTAAACATGGCGACGTGATGGAACTCTCCTCGTCCACCCTGCTTCACTGGCACCGTCAAGAAAAACTTACTGCCATCCTTCGAAAAGATGGCTTCCTGGTTCTGCAAGGAGAGAGTCACCATAGCAACATAACACTGCATCGCTGTACGTGGAGTTTAATCAATTCAGCCCAGAAACTATGACACTGAGTGATAAGTACCAATTAAAAATTTACATCTAGATTTTAATTAGCAACCTTTTGTGCTGAATCCCGTATCTGCAGTATATTTATATAAAAAAAACAAAGAAGAACAACATTAAATACCTGTTTAGAGAGCCAGATGTCTGAGGTCTCCTCGTGCCTCTGAAACAGGAAATCCATATAGTACCGTGATGGCCTTTTATCAGCAGTGACACATAGTACACAGCCTATACACGGCGTGAGCCAGCACTTTACAACATTTTTGTAGGGATCTTACCACTTTTACCATGAGCAGATACCCAAACATGCACACACACATACAGACACATACATCTTAACTCAAGCTTATCATCTAAAGCAAGAGTGGTCAGTCTTATCCAGAAAATGCCATTGTGTATGCAGGTTTTTGATGTAACTCCCTGATTACTAATTAAAGGGTTGGTTGGCTGAAGAGGCCTCACACCTGGGTTATCCCAAAAACCGACATTCACTCTGGTCCTTTGTTGATAAGACTGGCCACCCCGATCAAAAGAATAAGGTTGGTTTACCTTGATACAGGCTCCAATGGTAGTGTCACACACGGCAAGGACAGAAACATTCTGGGCCCGGTTCAGCCACCTCACAGCTGCCTTAGTGCTGCTGATCCACTTGAACATCACCACATAATGCTCCCTGTGAGGGTGAAGGAGACAGATTGCCTTTACTGCCAAGTCTGCTGTTGCTATGCTAGCACATTGTGGAATTTAACATTATCTGTGGTTCTCCTTATACTTAACTTATCTCTGATATTCATAAAAGAGTGTGTGGCATGAAACATCATGAGGCTATTTTCCTATATGCATTTACACACATTTTTATCCAAAGTGACTTAAAGTCAAGGGAAAGGTTACAAATTGTGTGTGCTCCCTGGGATTTTACCCCATGACCTGTGCATTGATAGCACAATGCACTACTTGTTGAGCTACGGGAACTATGCAAAGCCACAAGCATTTCTTCTCCTGTTTTACCTGCATAGCATTAAGTTTATAATAACTTTCAGTCCACTACACGCAGAGTGAATCTGGTGTGCATGTCTGGTGAACCTGAAAAGCTGTTACATGCTATCTGCTAAATGTTTACACTGAAATTGTTAGGTAGGCGTAAAATTGCCAGTGTCCTTAGTTGTGCCACACAGACATTCTCATATCACATTGATCACTGTCGTCACCCACAGCGTGGTAATGGCGCCAAGATAAACACACATTCCTACCTGACTTTCAAGTTCTCAGGGGGCAGGAGCTCTTGGGTGTGCGTGGGTCCGTAGAGATTGACGACGTACAGCTTCACGGTGGGGTTGGGCTGTCCTGCCTGTTGGTACACTGAGGTCAGACTCTAAGAACCCAGGTGGTTATAGAATCACACATTTCTAGCATATAATCACACCCTGTGCTATTAACGTAAAGAAATATCTAATATGCATAACCTCTAAAATTCACAGTATTTATGAAAAAAGTTATACAGTGTACAGCTCTGGAAAAAACAATTAAGGATGACCTCATACAACCTTCAAAAGGAACGGGAAACATTAAGTGGTGTGACGTGCACCGCTAGGACAGTTAGGACTACAAGGACTCTCTTAAGGCCCTTAAAGACCCATAAAGCAAGGAAGAAGGCCTTCATCAGTGGGAAGAGCCAGATTGTAGTTTGCAAAAAATATATATATGCAGTGGAAACCGGTTATAGTGATGAACCACTTATAGGAATCGAATACCTTGGGATAGAATCATTCCAGTACAAATACTGTTTAAATAATGCGCTTAAAGTAATCACATAGTCTGCGTACAGTGTTCATTTTGGGTATTTTTATACATGACAACATGGATAAAAATTAAAACTATGGTAATTTATTATTTTTTTACTTGCCTACTTTGCCTTTCCATCTGCTTCTGGCTAGCTACCTGAGGCTAATGCTGCGGGCCCAGAAAACACGACAAATATTGACTCATCAAAGCTTTTGATAAACTGCCAAAAACGAGCCACCGAGATGCAGCAGCGAAACCACAATAGGCTATATTTTACATACAATATTGTACTGTATTATAGCATATTTGAATTATACACAGTTCAGTAATTTAATTTGTATGGTACTGTAATTTGAAAAGCGTTTGAAACAGCTGTACTGTATTTTGAAAGACTCAAAAAAATTCAGTAAATAGCGACGCTGTTCATTTTATTACCTTATATTCATGTAATAAATTTACAAATATTAATTAGATGGTAATCTGCCTGAGAGATAAAGAAAAAGGAAAAAATTCGTTATAATGATCATCCGCTTATAGCGATCAATTTCACCCAGACAGATGTGATCACTGTAAGCAATTTCCGCTGTATTTAACATTGACGCGTTCCCATAAACTGAGAAATAAGAGAAATTTAAAATGTTGCTATGGTGTCTTAATTTTTTCCAGAGCTGTATAAGATTAATAGATACTTACCAGTGAAGTGCCTCACATAGGAAGCAGTTCCTAATTAAAGATGTGCCAAAAAGATGCACTATTCAATCAGACAATGTATATTTATTTGAATCTCTGGTATGTCCCATGAATTCAGCAATTTGAACCCTTCACAATATCTCAAGCACAGGAAGAACTACTGTGAGACACATATTAATGATCATCCTCTAATTACAAAATGTTGTTTGCGCTACAAATATTTAATCAGTAATATCAGATCTGACGTTGAAATTGGGCCTACAAAATAATAATTTCTTGGAGAAGGTTGCAGGACCTGAATGAATGATTGATCAGTTAATTTACTTCCATGCATTCTGGGCAGGTACACATATTTATATATGAATTTGATTTTTTTCTCAGCAGCAAAGAGTTGAAATGGATTTAAGAATAGTCCAACCGACAGAGGCACTATCCAGGCACACACTGGACACTCACAACACATTGAGATCGGACCGTCATTAGAAAGATGGCAGCTGGAGCACCACAGTGGCACCCAATTTGGCACCGTTCCGTCAAGAGAGGCCGACATAAATTAGCCCAGGGATGTCAGCAGGAGTCGAGGTGGACAGGC
Organism: Mormyrus iriodes; assembly: GCA_011763525.2. Taxonomy (NCBI): domain Eukaryota; kingdom Metazoa; phylum Chordata; class Actinopteri; order Osteoglossiformes; family Mormyridae; genus Mormyrus; species Mormyrus iriodes. The sequence goes on along the minus strand of JAAGVU020000035.1, from coordinate 17,516,664 downwards.
AAGGAGGTGAAAGGGAGGAGCATGGAGGAGTGGGCAGGAAGTGTGATGAAAAATGAAGGAGGCTTCAGAGGGGGAGCTACCCTGCTCATTTTATGCGCTACATATTTCTCGTAGAATCGTCAGGAGACGAATGACACTGAAAGTTAAACAAACTAGAATTAATGCTTTCTAAAGGCAGATAAAAATCAGCCACTTTTAATTACTGATTAAAACGCAGGGCATTAAAAAACAGCCAATTTGAACATGCCCAAAACACCCAGAATACAACATCTTTGGTGTCAAAGGTCAAATCTCTGTTTCAACAATTAAAAGCCTCAACAGTCAAACACCATTACATTTATTTAATTAAATGTCCAGTATAATTCTTGTGCCGAAGATATCTTACACAAGATATTGGCTATAGTGTGACCATTTAAGCTTTTGAACAGTTTTCTGCTGATATTATAGCTTTTTGAGTTTTTATAAGTGGATATTGTTCTTGGTTTAGTTTTTATCTTGAAGTGGGAGAAAAAAAAATAAAGTTGGTAATCTTACACTTAGGAATTAGTGGGAGCTTCCATTGATATACTGGGCTTTGTGCAGTGCATACGAACGGAATCAGAGAGAGGATAAGGCATAATTAAAACTGCAAGCATACCAATGCTTTCAGATGGTTTGGTTAGTAAAAACCCATATGCCTAAACTCCCAATAACAGTTTAAAGGAGACATTTAAAGGACCCCTATCCTGGCACCAACACAGAAACACGGCAGGCCAGCAAGAAAAGGAACAGGTTCCTACTGATCTGTGCTTTAGAAACATAGACAAAATCTTATCCCCTTTGAAATGTGAGTGTTTTCATATGTACCAGCAGAACATAAAGACATACTTACAGGCAAATAGCTTTAAACTGCTTTTCGGTGAATTTTCATTAAGCGATTTTGTTGAGTTCCCTAAACTGACGAATTCTGTAGATAACATGCACACAATTTCCTTGCTGAACTGATAAACCAGAGTCCTCTGGATAAAGCATTAAAGAATTCAGTCAAATGTGGCTATTTCGATTTCAAGAGGTTCCCAAAAAAATTGAACAGTTTTGTCAGGTGGAAAAACATACATTTAAGATAATATTTCTTAAAAATGCCTTTCACTTATTTCAAGATCATTTATGAGACTGAGAGATTCATCCTGTACTGATAATGGATTCTGCAAGCAACACAGCCAATCAGATGCAGGATCTAAAAACCGTTATTCTGTTATCTGCCATCACTAATTCACTGTAGGGAAAAGAACATGGTGTTCACAGTTTCACACCTTGGGGTACGGGTACTGAGTCCCTCTGGGATAGGAGCTGCCAGTGAGTCTGGGAAGGGCCATATTGGGCACCAAGGTGTCATTGATCGTGAGGTACGCCAGCTTTTCTCCATCTGGGGACCACCAGTGTGCTTTGTGAGACTGCAGAATCTCCTCTGAAAACAAAGAAAATGGCATCATTATTCCCTGGGGTGACAGGCCTGCAGAAAGACCCCTTTCAGAAATTCTGGTATTACTACATGGTACAACACAATTACTAAGGAAGATGTTCAGAAGGTGTTACTGGTGCTGCAAAAAGGTACATTCTCCTCAACACCCATTCTCTCAGGAATCCTGCAGAGCTTTGATGTAACTAAACCACCAGGTTTGATCAACCACAACTTCAGAAGTTCTTCTCCGATTACTTTTTGCAAGTTGAAAGTGTACAGGGATGTAAAAAAAAAAAAAGCCACGCTGAGAGACAGCAAGCTGACACAGCAGCTTAGGATCTGGTGTTTTGGGCTAATGGCCGTCACCGGGGAAACACAGACATGCCCCAACCCCAAGCAATGCGATTCGCCCCAAATAGCTTCAGCGACAGCATTCAGCTGTTTGAGGTGGTAAAACATTAATTGTTAGCCATGGTAGTCAATTTGGAAGAATGCATTTGCTAATTAACTGCATCAGCACATTAGTTTTCATGTCTAGTGTGCTCTCTGCACTTATAGTGCTAAATGCATTATTAAAGGCATTATTCTGTGATGCCATGGTGGGAGTAAGCCCAGCAGAATGGTGAAAGGACCCATGGAATTACAGGCAGCCACATGCATCGGGACACACTGTACTGCCTGCAAATAGCAGTAAAGCACTTCTCGATATTCGTATAATCAGCCCATCATCTAGGCCTCGTTCAGACCCCTGAACATCTGTGATAGACACCATCATGAAGTTAAATGGATTCCTCCTCCATGCTAACACGTACTTGTTCAGATTTTACAGTCTGGACAGCCTAGGATGCATGAGGTCGTGTGGTTAAGGGAAGAGTTGATTTGCTGCGCCTGGGGGTCACTCTGCTTCCCAGGACCCACTTAACTTCCATCAGCACATTGGGCCTGAATGCTATGAGTTTCCTCAATGTTAGACAATAAAAATCATGCCTGAACTGAAGCCACACCTGGTAAAGGAATAAAAGCACAGAGCTTCCCATAAATCTGCTGCCAGATTGCTGCCAGTTTAGGAAAAGTGGAAGTTTCTACAAGTATAATCGCCATGTGCCATTCCGCCTTGACGTCACATTTTGAAATAGATGTGCTGTTCGCATTTCTGTGCAAAAGAACATATTATCCTCAATCAGATTTAATTAACCAGGCTGCCCAAGTCCACCAGTCAGGGCAGGGTTCAATTTTATCACAATGTTGAATAAATCAGATAATATAACTATAATAATTAGCATTTTATTTTGCAGCTCCCTAGAGGGCAAGGTGACCCTCTATAGAAACCGGAATATTCTTTTCCATATAGATTGATCGTTTTATCTGTAGTATAGCCACTGTTATGTTTCAGATCATATAAAAGGCTGAGACCACATCTAGAGGAAAGATCTCATTTAATCCCGCGATCTTTATTCATCTGACATTTTGTACAGACTAAGAAAAAAAAGAGAACACGTTTATGGAATAAGCTGGAACTCAAAAATACTTTAAATGTAAATCAAATGGTATACATTAGTCTGCCCTGGGAAATATGGGGATTTTATAGGTTTATGAGAACAATGTCTTTAACAATTTGTAAGCACAATAGAACTATTTTAATTAAAAACTTTAATATTTACACTGTATTTGAACTGTGTTCAAACTTGTAATGTCTGCAACTTGCCACGCATCTCTGTGGTTTTAAAATTCGGAAGACGGTAAGGAAAATTTGGAAACCAAATAAACAAATATATTTAAAAGGGGCAGCCCAATGAAACCATCACTCTGATATCGTTATGCTTTCTCATAAAGGGGAATTTATGTGAAACAGAATGTAATAAATGTTACAGTTTACAATAAAGTAATTTCTTGATACGTTCAAATTGCATTAGAATCCATTGGTGCAGATAATCATGCCTGGTAATTTAAACTCAAAAAATATTATGGACTATAATCTCTGCTTCCAAATTACAGGTCTGCATTAAACCTAAAGTTCTTCAAAACAAAGTTCTTCAAAAGACATTGAAGTTCTTTGATTAATTATATAGCCTAAAGGTACAAGAGCAGACCCTCCATGTGAAACGGCAGTGGTATTTTTAGGTTAAAAATGTATGTCCTAGTTGCTAGGCTAGTTTCTGCCCATTCACTTGAGAAATACACCTGACCCTGGAGGTCCTAAATAAACAAGCGATCAAGTTGCCCATTTAGTGCGCCGCTCCGACAGAGAACATCAGCACCTAAGACGGCACCCACCTTCATAGAGCCAGTCAGCGATCCCATTAAAGATGACCCCTTCTTTACCAGAGGAGGTCAGTCGGAGAGAATTACTTGCGACGTCTGACTGGTAGTAGATGTTGTTTTCAAAGATGTAGATCTGACAAAAGCAAAGGAAGGAAAAGAGGATACTAATAAAAACAAACAACAACAACAATCAGAATATGGACCAGCACCCTGTCCAGGATCGACTCCAGCTTGGAGTTGTGTGCTGTCTAAGACAGGCTCCAGCTCCCGACACAACCCTGACCAGGATAAGAGGTTGGAAGATGGATGGAGGATAAAAGTAAATGTCCATCAGGACAGCCTGGTAGGTTATCTCCAACAGGACAGCACTGATCGGTAAGCCCTGAAAATGTGCCCATGATGGAAGAGCTGGACCTGATAGCTTGTTCGCTTTAGACACTGGAGAACCTTGTCTTTCCATTCTTCCCTGTTTAACAAATTGACTTGACCAGCTAAAGCTGGTTATGCTGGTTGACCAACTTCTGATAGCTGACTAGCTTAAGGTATGTTTTCACATGATGGTTTAGCTGATCATGACAGCTTATGATGGTCTTTCTAGTTGGTTTAGTTGATCATACCAGCATGGCCAGCTTGATAGGCTGGCCAAAACCAGTATGACCAACTGGTGACCCACCCAGCTAAACCATCAAAGAGCAGCAAGAGGTGGAACATAACCATCTAAGACCATCTTAGACCAACTAAAACAAGCTACCAGCATAAGCTGTCTTCTTTAACAGGAGCTCTTAATCTGTAATGAGTTCTGCTGTTAGGATATATGCATCTAACAGCGATGCCATTACTGGAATCCTTCTGACTGACAAACATACACACATCACCCAAAGTCCAGATCCAGATAAAACTGTCCTTTCCCGAAGTGACGTAGCTTTAACATTAAGGGAATCAGTGGTTGTAATGTTATTACTTAAACACGATGATGATCACAAATGTGATGCCCATGCATTTATTTGAATTTACAATACATTTAAACATGGTGTGTATAGGGTTACACGCAAAAATATTGGGCACCGTTGAGTTTGCATGTTTGGCTTATTGCTCATTGACATGACAACCATTCATTTTGAAAAAGAAAGACTCTGCGTGGCTTCACATGCCATCTGTCTGTTGTATTCCTCGGTAAAACAGCATCCCCTGCTATGAGTCCATGCAGACACATGATTCAGAACTTTTGAAACTGTCAGGAGTGTGATGAGTGGAAGAGAGACAGCGTATGAGGTTTTCGCATTAAGTATTTCTAATATTACCATCAATGCTGCAAAGCCTCACCATCAGTTGCTGAAGTAACAAGGCTCACAACACAAGCTGTGATAGTATAACACAATTAGCAAAATTACAAACGCAGATTCACCCATTACATGAGACTCATGGAGGAAAATGCTATGGAGAGTCCACATTAATTTCTCACATAATGCACAGACTTGTAATCACTGTAGATTGGGACACACATTTAAATTTAATGTTCCCATATAATTGAATAGTGTCACATTAAGGTGGTGAAGGTCAGTATCTGTGGAGAGCAGAGCACCGAAGGCTGCAGGAGCTGAGCTCAGTGGACCGTGTCGGCGTTAATCCACTGGAGCTGGGCCAATAAATTGCATTTTTATATTTTAACATTGTACAGCAGGCGGCTGGGGGCCATTGACAAAGAAAAACCTCTTCTTCAAAGAGCAGCACACTGTACTGTGCACAAGGATTCCGTCTGCTGTTCCGCAATTATCTGATTTCTGTATAAATAACAAACGTACCTCTGGCTTCTCTGAACCCCCCCTCGCCGCCATTCCGAGCTGATCGCAGATCTGAATTTTAATCAGTAAGCTGTCGGTGACACTCTACTGAGGCATAACCTCACTGACCCTACAAGGCTACATGAGATCCCTGCTTCACTGCACACTGGCCACCATACACCTCAACTTTCTCAATCATTCCAGGCTCCACAATCAAATCCTAACCAAAGAGTGAATTTTTTGACTGAGTTCTGATACTAATGCCTGTAACACTTTCTATGATTGCTCTCTATGAAAATCTATTAACACATTCATAACACATTACAATGCATCGTAAAAGCATTAGAAACATGACTGTAAATATTGATGATAAAAAAGGCATAACACACAGTAGCTATGTTTACAGTGTAAATACAGTGTAAATATGCATTATGAATGCTTTATGAAGCTCTCATTTATAATAAATATAGATACCTTCATAATGCAGTACAAAGCTTCCTTAATTCTTATACTGGCCATTATAATACATTACCAATGACAACTTTAAGTGCTACCAAAACTTCTTTGTACCTCTAATGTAAATAACTATAAAAAATGACACGCTCTTTATCCTTCCCCTAAATCTTGTCTGGTAGCTTCTCTCTTCCCCAGGCTAAGCCATAATCACTGTTGACAGACATTATAGTTCAGCTCAATTTGACTGGAACTGGAATTTAATTTCAGTGAAACTCTTCCCAAATTTGTTTATTCTTTTTTTCCCAGATAAGAACATTTGTGACATCCCAAATTTTGGAGTCATGAACACAAAACACAAGCACACAGCAACTCCTGTTCATGTTTTAGACTCAGAATTGCTGCTTGAGGTCAATTTCACTTGGCATCCATGAGAAATAACTCCTGTTTTGGCACAAAATAGACCATTGTTCTCTTTCAGTCTGTCTCCGCTGTTTAGTACTCTTATTCACAACACGGTTCTTTCCTGCAGAAAATGAACAATCTCTTTGTCTCCCAGGCGACACATATATATAGAGATAAACCTATAGTCTTCATATGAAATACTCACACACGTGTCCATGCACACACAGAAACACATGCATACACTCTCACCAATCTGGCCAAGTAATTGGCTTTTACATTTGGTGGAACAGTCCCAATAATAAGGTCCTCTACAACATCCAAAAACATTTCACTCTCCAAAATGGAAAATATGAGTAAAGTCTCTGAGTAACTGATCCACCAATTTGCCTGTGAGGGGGAGCCTGAGGCAAAGGTTTCATAATTCAAGGTGGAAAGAGTGATGAGCACATGGCCTATCGACCTCACGCAAGAAGGAATACAGATGTGTGTTTGATCAGTTTCCTTTTTCTGTCATTAGGACAGCAGATCACTTCATATTCCAGGCCTGTTTGTGGGCATACCAGACTTGTGGGAGTTTTACTTACACCAAAATGTTCTGAGACCAGGAAGAAAAATGATTGGTTCAGAGAGATAACCAATCGGATTGTAGAGGAGGTGGGCCCAAGCAACTAGAGAAGGCGGGATCAACCAATCAGATGTGTCGGTCCCACCTCCTCTACAATCTGAAAAGTGTTTCAGAAGTAAAACTCCCATGAGCACATACCAGCCATTCTAAAGGGCTCACATTCTCTTATCACGGCAATCTGTGCACAGGACAACCTGAGCACCTCCGCTATCCTTTTTTTGTTGCCACATTATATTTTTAGCCCTTTCAAATTTGTTTTTGTTTCGCTTACTGATTCTGGCAAATGGTAAAAAGCAATTATCATAAAAAGCAGCGATGATATGACCTTGAGTAGAGAGCCTGGTATCAACACCCTCCTGGATGAAGCAGCCTGAATTGTTCCAGCTCAGTGCTCTCTAAATAATCTCCACATCTGTCATGCCCGCTCACATCCTAATGGTAATTGTTTTCTGATGGGTGATCATGATTTATGACAATATAAACCATAATAAACATGCCTAATTTTTACTGCAGTTTCCAAGATGCTATAACCTTTGGATTGTCAACAAAAAGCTTCCCTCCAAAATAAATAAACGCCAACAGGAGAAGACTACAAAAAGGATGTCTAATTATGAATCCATAGATTAAATGGAAACAATGCATTTAGCTGTCTCTCTCATTCTGCTCTAAGATGTATCACCCTTGGCACTCAGAGAATCCCCTGCATTGTCCAAATGACTAGTCAGGCCAAAAGAATCTCCCTATTAATCACTGGCACAGTGATGAATTATTTTAACATTCACATGGGCCATTAACAGCACGTCGGCGGAAAGCTGCTCAATCATGTGGCAAAAACTGGACCAGGTTTATTCTTGTTTTGCTTCCCAGCTCTTATTTATGAAATGACCGGGCGAGTCAAATATTCAAATGTGATATTTTAAGGGGCTGTGCAGTGCACTTGTATCTGAAATCATGGACTGTCCTTCATCCCTGTCCAAGAATAACCTTCTCCAATGTATTTACATGTATAAAATTCATTAACAGGAGCAATAAAATCTAGTTGTCTTACAGTGTTGTAAATGCTTTTTAAATTTCCACCCTCATCTGTGGAACAAGCAGGAGAATAATAACACTACATTACAGGCACACAAGGTTCATAATCCTCCAGCCAGATCCACTGTGGCTTAATTCTCAAATACTGACATTTATTTTTTATCCATTTTAATGTATTTTAAGCTAAGGAAGTTCTCCACACTTTAAATAAGGGTATCATGCCCTTTCAGCTAAAGTAACCGCATGAAATATATGCTGTCTAGCTGCTTCGCATGTCCCAGACCTGGGGGGGGCATATAAATTTCAATCCTCT
>JAAGVU020000035.1:17452791-17493799 GCA_011763525.2 Mormyrus iriodes | reverse complement strand
TCTAGAGTGCTGAAATATGAACTAAATTTTACTATGGAGGGATTTTTGTGGAAGACAAAAATCATTCTATGTATTATCCTTTTAATAATGAAATACATTCAAGTGAAGTCATATTATGAAAAAGTTAATATCAAACAATAAAAAATGTAATGTAGAATGCTTGATATCCGTGCTATCACTGGTATGCAATTACTATTATTATTTACAAAAGAACAGTAGCTGGAAAGTAGACATTTACTACCTTCATCTCACATAAACCAAGCAGACATCCTTCGTCTCATATAAACCAAGCAGGCATCCTTCATCTCGTATAAACCAAGCAGGAATCCTTCATCTCATATAAACCAAGCAGGCATCCTTCATCTCACATAAACCAAGCAGGCATCCTTCATCTCACATAAACCAAGCAGGCATCCGTCATCTCTCATAAACTAAGCAGGCATCCTTCATCTCACATAAACCAATGAAACATCCTTCGTCTCATATAAACCAATGAAGCATCCTTCGTCTCATACAAACCAATCAGACATCCTTCATCTCACAAAAACCAAGCAGGCATCCTTCATCTCATATAAACCAAGCAGGCATCCTTCATCTCATATAAATCAAGCAGGCATCCTCCATCTCACATAAACCAAGCAGACATCCTTCATCTCACAAAAACCAAGCAGGCACCCTTCATCTAGAGTTCTGGGTTACCCGTTCCATAGCATTTTTTTTTTATTGCAACTTTCGGATCCTTATGTTATGGGAAATATTTTGCTTTGTGCATTCCAACATGTATGTAAAAGTAAAGCACACTAACTAACCATGCTCTCAAATTGATTTTATTAATATTTAATAACAGCTTCAATAGGAGGCAACAGGTGCGTAATGGTAAATCTCCACGGAAAGAGAGGAGCATTCACAACCAACCCGTGCCCTTTGCTTTGTGCAGGCCAGCCTTTTAGGATCCTGAGAGCATCGGATTTCTATAAATCCTGCTGTGTTTGATAAGAGGAAGTCTTTCTCTAAGTTAGCGCTCTCACAGGCTGCAACATTCATTTTAAAAAGATGCCCATAGACATCATTCAGCCCCCCAGGCACCCACCCCCAGACAATCACCTGTCTGCCAATCATCACAGAGGTCACAAGCAGCAGTGTAACAACCTTCCAGTATACTACTCAACCCCCCCTCCACCCCCAATAGTGACTATATATAGTCATCATTGTGACAGCCCTTGCTTCTAATGAATCATTGCTGATTTTCATATGAAATTTGAAATTTAATCCTTTCAAATTTTTTGTAGATGGATGGATAGATGGATCTTTATTATGGTGCAGGCCACGATTCCTGGATCACGGTCCTGCCAGGGTCTGGGTACGTGCTGGTCATTTTTCCACCTGAGTGATGAAGTGCTTGGTGAAAAGTGGCTCACAGCACCCCAAGAGAGGATGGCAGTTCCCACCGATGGATCTATAAATGACTTACACCGTCCTAGTCGTTAGACTGAGCCGCACTTTGAGCCACGTGACCAACAAGTCCTCCCTGTCAATATGCCTCATTGACAAGCCCAGAGCATCTTTGACTTCCAACCCAATGCCTATGCTGCCACTCTGACGGGCCCCTGCAGACCCCCACCTGTCACCTGGCCTTCCCGGCTGCCCCGTGCCAGTGAAACCTCACCCCAGACTCCCACAGTCACGTCTGACTGGTTTTTCACACACGCTTGGATAAAGTCAGGTCCTTCCTACATAAAGTACCAAGCACACATTTCCTGCGGATTCTTCTTCAGCTGCCACATGATGTGTGTCGGGCATGCAAAATGCAACACATGGGTCATGTTCCAGAACATTTTGCAATCGCTGCGTAAAAACACTGGCCAAAATATCCCATCTTGTTCCCCTTTTACTATAACTGCTGAATATTTAGGAATGATCCTGGACACCAAAATATAACATTCCTGAAATCCAAAGAAAACCACCACTTTTCCATCTTCCTTAACTGCTTATCCGATCCAGGGTTATAGTCTGGGGTCTGGAGCCTATCCCAGAATGCTCGGGGCACTAGGTAGCAGACACACTTGATGGCATTCTTCTGTTTTTTATGTCTTTTAAAAGCCTCATGGGCAGCTGGATTTTTTTGGAATATCACACAAATTAACCTTTAGATGGCTGGACTTTGAAAAGGACACTTACAGCTTAGGTGGGCAAAGATACAGCAGGTGACCCTTCGCTGGTACATGAGCAGAGAGGTTTCAAACCTGTGCTGCTCGACCACCGTGAAACCAGCCAGCTGCCGTTTACGCACTGAGCTCTTCATTTTACTTAGTGACCTCCCGCCTGCTGCATATCGGAATGGACTAATAGATCACTTATATAACCACAATCTTTCAGCCTCCAGGTTCTTCTAAGTGACGCTTCATTTTAGGATTGACATCACATAATGGCCGGCGGAGCAGAATAATGTGATGGGTGCTGTCAAGGTCTCCGGCGGTTGGTTTACCGTGTTTATTGTGATACATATTGATTCCCTTTGAATGAGCTGAGGATTTAATCAGAACAGGAAAAGCAAGCGTGCCATACACTTGGAGGAGCGAGGAGCGAGGAGTGGGGAGTGGGGAGCCCCCCCCCAGGAATCGCTGAGCTGTTGAATGCCACACTTCTGTACCGTCACACGTTTTAAGATTTACTTTTAGTGCAAAGCAATGAAGTGATGTTGCTTTAAGCAATACAGAGTTGCAGCTATGATGTACCCCAGAAACAGCATCCCACACCAGATTGCAGGATTTCTGGGCAGCTCAGCACCCCAGGAATGTCACTAATTTGGTCATTCATAACGGTCTTTTTATGAGGCGTGATATCACGCGCTGGTTTTTTAATGAGCTTTTCAATTTTTGTGGCATACTGAGAGAAGGGAAAGTAGCAGTCAGGTAAGACCATCCATAATATGAAGTATGACCTTCACTGGATCTTGTTTTGGATATAATTTTATTTGTGCAGGAGGCGAAACCAGAGCAGAATAAAAAAATGTCCAGAGATACAGAGAGGCAAATCCTGTAGGAGTAGCTGATTTAGTCTGAAAAATACCTCAGGCTGAGACAGGAATGCACCCCTCACCAGCACGATGACCTGGAGCAAACAATCAAACGCCCAGGGAAGCCGAGTGAGGATCTGAAGACATCTGGCCGTCGACAATCTGTATGCAGGATGCCAAGGAGAACCTCAGGATGCAAATGTACAAAGCAGACAGACTTCCCCCACACAGCAGCGTTACCAAATGAATTGATGATTATTTGCCATTTTCACAAGTATGAGCACAAGTATATCGAAATCCTTTTTGCATATCCCATCCTGTATATGTATATATACATATCGCATCTTGTGTTTTTGTGTAGATATATGTATATACACACACGCACACACACAAAGTTGAGAGCAAAGCCTGTCATCTGAGCACAGGGTCAGGCTATTTATCCAGCACCCCTGGAGCATTTTGGGACCAAGACATGACTATTCCGCTATGACTTTAAACCAGCAACCTTCCGATCTTAGGCACAAAGGCCCAACCCCCAGAGCCGCACACCACATGTGAAGTACTCATCATTTCTGTTTAACGTGATGAAATGAGGCTGAATATTTTTTTTTCACATGTGATAAATGTAAAGCTGTATCGATGAGCCCTGCATAAGTGTGACACAATGTGTTTGCACAGTGCTCTTTGAAGCTGACTTTAACAGGTAAAATACACTGATAGACATAAGAGGGTCTCGGCCACAGAAACTAGCTTTCTGTTTCTGGCTGTGGTGCACACTTCTCTTACACATTATCTGATCAGGCAAGGCTGCTATTTAGCTGACAGGCAGACTGATTGCACCATGTGAGAAATGGAAGGGAATGGTGAAATAAAGTATTTATCCCAGGATTTATAAGCACAATGGGATAATGTAAAGGCACGGAACAGAAATCCCAGAGGTTAAAACAGGTTTATTGTTATTATTGAACAGAGGTATGTCAAAAATGTCTGATGAGAAAGACCCCTCGAATCTCTGAAAGAGTCTGAGATCTCAGATGGTGAGATTATATCTGCAGCTGCTGAATCATTGCTGCTTCTGGAAGATTACCTTGATAATTGAACTACTTTTGAGCAAAAGTAGATAAATTAGGTCCAGAAAGTAAAAATCCAGACCAAGATTTTGTTTCAACCAGCTAGTTGAGCATAAAGAGTCACTGTCAGAGAGTACTCAACTGGTTGGTTGAAACAAAATCCTGGTCTGGATTTTTACTTTCTGGACCTGATTTATCTAACACTGTTTTGAACATGTTTCAAGATGCTTTGCATTCATATTAGGAACACAGGAGCCACACTCTGAAGTGATAGGCTACTACTTGATATAGCTTCTCAGAACTAAGCTGTTTGACAGGTGGATGGTTCAGATAAGCGTCTTCTTGGAGCTGCATCCAATTCAAGCCCAGCTGATGCCCAAGAACATTCAGATGGCCAAGAACACTCTCTCAGACCACGAGAAGTCCACTTCTTGGCTTTTCCTAAATAACACACACTCCTTCTTGGCCACATTCCATGCCATCTCCCTCTTTTTGCTCACAGATAAAGTCCATCGAGGAAGGTTTGCAGATCATCGTTATTATATTTCGTTTTCTTATGGCTTATGGGGATATTCCAGAAAACTAAACTGACAGTGGGGTCAAGCTGCTGTCCTCACAGGCCACAGGTTCTGCTAGTCAGTTTTCCAGTACATCGTCTAATTAGTTAACCTTTCTGTCTCTCTGTTTTGATTAAGTTACTGAATGGATTAGGGTTGATCAGTGAATCACATTTAACTAAACATGTCATTCATGGATTATGTAAAATCATTCCTTGTTATAAAGTAAACTTCACATAAAGGCCAGGATATATATGTAAAGATGAAATTAAAATTCTAAAATGCACACATGCACAAACGGTGGGGGGAGGGGGGGTTGAGTCAACACGGTTAACCATTGAGTTACCGTATCATTCAGCCATGGCTGTTCCCTATTTAAAAAAAAATTTTGGCCCTTACCACACTCACATGTAAATGATTTACATTAATCTGTTTTTACTTTGCCATTCTTAGCTCTTGGGTAATTAATTTGCCTATAAATAATTGATTAAGCTTAATTACTCTCAATACTAATTTATCCTGATAAGATTCAAAGTGAATCAGCTAACGGGCACATATTTCATTAAGAGAAAGACACCTGTGAAAGTTTTTAAATAAGAATGGCCACATTTATATTAACACGATTGAAAATGACAGTCATCATCTAACATTTCATTTGCAATTAAAACCAAGTTATCATCAGTCATCAACTCAATTAAGGAAAAAAGTAATTACATAGGAGCTTTGCTGGAACAAATGAAAATGTACCATAGGACTGGAGTCTAATGAAACTGCTATTTGAACAGTCCTGGATAGCAAACAGTGATGTCCCATGTTTCCAAAGCTGGTGTTTATCTGGGTTCTTCCCACTCATGCCTATTGCCCATGTGCAATGTAGCTGAAGCCAGCTCTTCACCATGCAGATGGTCTGCCCACCAGAGAGAGCCTCATCGACAATATCTGCATATGTGTTTTGCAGCGTTTGGAGAGGACAGGATCATCTAGTTCAGTAACAGAGCTGCAGACCTAGCGTAATAAAATGAAGCTTTGTTCATATAAAATGGTAAAAACATCCTCTCTAGTAAATAAATAAATGGCTCAGTAGTAATCTGGGCTAAGACGTCTAGCTTGAGGAACAAAGAAGAGCTATCGTAGGCTCTGCAAAGATACACCTGACTTCAGATTCAGTTAACGTGACATAACTTTGGTTGATGATGAAATCCACCACTAATCTCAATTATTTGTTGACATTTCAGTAATTATCATTTTTTGCTGTACCAGACTTTTCCTTTGATTTATTTCTGCAAGCCATTTTTACACAACATCAGAGATGTTGCATCCAAACAATACAGTAAAATATAAATTAACATTTGATATTTTGGAAACTCCAGGGTTTATAACTTTGGTCAGTTGGCTGGTGTGAGATTTTCAATTCGAGACACACACATTTACATGTAACGATTGTAATACCTTGATAATAGTATATAGGGTTTGCAAACTACCCCCCAACACGTTTGATGTAGCTAAATTTAAATTTATAATGGAATAATACAGATCCGCCGTAAGATTTCGTGCATTAGTGTGAGAGTCTGAAAGCGTGTGAGATGCGTGAGAGTTGGCAGCCCTATAACGCTTTGCATTAAGAGCATGTTCATAGTGCATTCATAAAACACTGATAAGCAGAATGTAAGTGTACCTTAATATTGTAACATACTTTAACAGCTTTAATATTCATTAATATCAAACATTATACAATTATGTTTGTTATTAATGTGTGTTATGACTTTAAGGTATATGTATGTGCTGCTTATCAATGTTCTTTAAATGCATTATGAAGGTACATCGAATGTTCTATGAATGCAATATAAAGGTATTATGAAAGTGCAGGTAAAGTAAAGTGCTACCCTATATTTATAGGGCACCACAGCAAATACTGGTCCATATACTGCAATGAGGCGATCACTAGTATCTGTTGAGCCCTGACAGCCCTGTGGCAACATGGAAATCCCACCATTGAATGTGAAGCTGGATGTATGTTAGACCTGAGCCATGTCTTCCATTGTGTTCTTAGACACAGAGAGGTGAAGCATGCTATCTGGGGGATAGACGCTTAGAAAAGTCATGCCCAGCTTCACTTGTTTTATTCATTTGTTATTTATTTTTATTTTCTGAAAGACTGTCCAATAGCCCTGTACGACTGATAAGGCCCTGAGCTGGTATTTCACTGTGTGTGTGTTACAAATGATTCACCTGTGCTCTGAATAGTCAAGTCAAGTCAAGCCAAGTGGGCTTTATTGTCAAACCATCCATATAGAGCTATACAGTGGATTCAGTGGCATTCACCCAGCACGACGGTACAACATATAACACAGCAGTGAATGTAGCTCTTTCAGAGTATGGAACATGGTTATTGTAACAAAGCTAGACAATAATGGGACCAGATGTTTGATGAAGCAGCTTTCCAGGAAAGAAAGGTAATTTGAAAAGTAAAATTACAAGCTCTTGTGTGAAATGGGTCTTTGGATACAAAAATAAGTTGTAATGTTTGAAAAAAGAACGCAAGCTAATTATCTTCGGAGCTTCTGGAGGCCAAATTTGGAAGAAATAAAAAGGCTTATTGTTAACCTTAGTAGCAGACCTTAAGTACATCATATTGGGCCCCCAACCCAGACCAATCCAATTATCTTCCAATTTGCTCAAAGAGGCTGGTTTTGCTAAAATGTTGCAGGTCCGTAACCTACTTGCCAACTCAGGCCCAGCTCTAGCTGTAGGCAGAACAGGCTATTGCTTTGGGCCCCAGAATTATCTGCAATGTGAAGGCAGTCAAATGATCATCAGTTTTCTTAGTCGGGGGGCCTCCCAAGTGAAGCTTTGCCTAGGGCCCCCCTGCTTGCAAAGTATTTTATAAAGCACCATAAAAGGTTTATTCCAATTTCATTGTAAAAACAGTTAATGGACATTTTAAAACAACTCTAAGACTGGGAATGTACAAATCTCCCAGGAGGCTTTAAAAGACTTAAAAGGCAGAAAATACCCTGGTGCCAAATGAAGTCAATCACTGAAGTGGTCAGAGAGTACACAGCACCTCCCAGAATGCCCTTAATGCAGCTGGACCAGCAGGACAGTACTTACCGATGGTGACTCTCCCAGCATGGACAGCTTCTAATCTGTCCATCCCCCAGTACACTTATCCAGTATGAAATGTATGAAACTACAGCTGTTCAGTGAATAGATATATCGCAGTTTTCCCGAAATCTGCCCCTTTCCAGTCATCACTAGCTTTAAATTCTCAACGGTCACATGACACATATCACAAGCATTTTTGTTTGTTCACCATCAAATCAACATACTCAGGTTACTGACCTTCTAAAGAAAATGATATTTTGGGTTGTACGAAACTGCAATCCACCAGTAGTCAAAAACACCCATGCTGACTTTATGCAAACCTCAGCGTGAAGAGGACTCAGTGACATGGATAATAAACATAGTGTAAACAAACACGGCAAATGCTTATTAAAGAGCCAGTGAGCAGTGTGGGTAGTAACGCGTGCCGACCGCGCTGCTCACACAGAGGTATCAGAAGTCTGCTTTTTGACGGCATGTCTGAAATCTGCATCCTGCCTCTCAGAGCTTTTAATTGGCCCCTGGGAATGCACGTACAGCGGGTGGGGACACACACAGGAGACCTCTGCATGCTTCATAGACCCACTTTAATTGGGACCATCTAAATACACAGACCAGCTTTGGCCATGATGGAAATGAGGAAGCGAAACCCCGCCCCTTTAAAGGCGAAGGACATAAATTAAAATAAAATATAAAGTCACAGTGGCTTCCATGGTGAAACACAGGCGTTCAGGGAGACACGTGTTTCAAAGATCTTCTTCTCCCTTGCAGTTCCAATTCTCACAGTTCTTCTGTGACATTAAAATCAATTATAGCTTAACTTTAATTGAATATCTTGAAATATTCCAAAAGCATGTCCTGATTCCTATATATAGGCTTTTTAATTAGAGTTGAGTTTCAGTGTGGATTAGGCAACCAATGTCACTTTCTGTTCTGCTGAAAGGTACCCCTTTCAGGTAAGGTATTCCTCATAAAATATGAATGTATACAAAACTGCAAAAGGTGTAACCATTTTGTACGTTTGAAACGGCCAGTTAGGTTACCATGGTAACCAGGGCTTGTATGTAAATTATCACACTGTGCCTTATCAAGGCGATATTTAAATATTCACAAGAACATGTTTTTTTTCACATCTTGGAAAACCTACCAAGAAAACATTTTACTTATGCAAATAAAAAGACATCTATGCACACGACATGAAATTCAATGTTCCTCTGAAAATGTTTGTATAAATAAGAGTTCTGTTGTAAATTAGAATAATACGCTAAAGCTGATATATTTCTCCTATGACATCATAAATCCTTTTTTTTCTTATTATAAGAAGCAAGGACATTTCAAGCCAGTTTTTTAGCTTATGGAGCCAGACTATTTCTGGGGCAGTAGAAATTTCCCTGAAGTGAGGAGTGTTTGATGAGCAGAACATGGACTTGTGCTCTACAGGTCACCTCCTCACACACACATTTTGCTGTCCTGCAGACCCCAAATCTGCTGATGCTGAGCACCTCCCCGTCATACAGTGCTAATGCAGATTAGATCCTGCCCTGCAGAAACCACTCCCTAATGTGCTCACACCCATCACCTCCCGCTTTGGCAGTGATCCCCAGGAGAACCCGCCCCTCCAGAAACTTCCTTTGCGGTTCTGGATGAAGGTCTTGCACCTGAGAATCCCCCCCGCTTTGCATTTTTCATAATTCTGTGATCCACTCACCATTTCTGGTTATGCCAGCTGGACCCTTTTTTTCTATATTAAAACATATTTCCATATAAAAATCTGTAATGAATTACATTTGAATTAATTATAGATGGAGTGCGATGAATTATATATGGAGTGGAAGTAAAATGAAATTTCTCGAGGTCTCCGAATAGATTTTTATTTTTTTCTACCATGTAACTAAGCCTTCTGTTGGTAACCAAAGAACTAGAGAACACGTAACCTCTCTTCAAGGTTGGTCCTTGACTATCACTAAAACAATGTGCAGCACATGAGGGACATTCAGTACAAATCAATCTGTGCTGAACATCAGCATCTTTGTGGCTGTCTTGGCCTTCGAGGATCACAGTGAGCTATGGCTTTTGTTCCATTATCACATCATAACGAATACATCCACTTATATTAATAACCAATGGCTATTCATTAAATTAAGTTGATTGTCAAATATACATGACCACCAGCCAATTGCAACTTTACATATTTAATGAGCTGATGTACAACTTTACAGACACACCTAACGCGTAGGCAGTCTGTACAGACACACACCCAATGCATGCTGGTCACTGGGTAGGCAGTCTGTATGGACACACTAATGTGGACTCTATGCCCTGTCAGACATGTAGGAATTGCAGGACACTGCCACAGTGATGACCATAATGAACTTACATTATATCATGCTTGCCCTTATAGGTCCTCTTTAAAAGTGCATTTGAATTTGAGAGAAAAGCCTGAAGATCACATTGTCTTGCAGGAAAACAACTTGATTAGCTTGCCAATGCCAAAGTGAAAAACGATGAGGTGCTGACATAAAAGGAGTTGGGTACAGCATGGCCCTCTCGTTCCGCACCGAGCCCAGCCGCGGGAGTACCCGCCATAAGGGCCGCGGCTCCCACACAATGTGCATCGACCAGTTGCTGTTACTGCCGCAGGGCCCCTAGGCCGAGTCCTGCCAAGCTGGAGCTCTGATCCGATGCATCATTGTCTCCCTGCGTTCTCCACCCCCAGAGCAGGCAGGACACGCCAGCTGATAAATCTGCACCATTAGGGTCTCACTTAATGGGTCTGCGCCAGGAGCAGCTCATGCTAAATATACATATGCTATTGCCATAGCCAAGAACATTTAACATTGACGGCCAAGGGCTGCCATTGCTGAACCAAACACAAACAAACAAAAAAACAGACAGTAAAAGGCAATTAAATCAAATCTAGAACTGGAAACGCTACAATAGGGCAAATCCTCCAGCAGCTGGACGGCTGCTGGGTGCTCCCGTGCAATCTGTTTGAGCTGGAATTGGAAAATCGATGAGCGATCCATTGTGATTAAACCCCCTGTCCGCAGAGCAGCCCGTAGGTGTACCGGGACTAGGTCTTGAAAGAGCCTTTAACATCTGCACATTTGAATATAACAGCAAGCCTTATTGCAGGCTTTCTGAGTGTAGGAGACACAACATCACACCATATCTCCTTGCAACCACATCTCTCCCTGGGCTTAGCACTGCACCATCTGTCCCCACATGCCCTACAACACATGTGCTTATACAGATAAATACAACATAACGTCTGCATCATGAAGCAAGATTTGTTGGTCAGACAGATAACTTGTCGATTTTAAGGTACCCAAGTTTAAATGGACTTCATCTTCGTCCACTTCATTTAGCCCAGACTACCTTAAATCTGGCAAGTTATCTTGCTAACCCAAATATCCAGTTTTGTAATACAGGCCCCTGGTCTCCTTTGCAACCACATCTCTCCCTGGGCACAGGAGCGCCACCTGTCCCTAAATGTACTAAATACTTACACAAATCAACACAACGCAATGCCAGTTCTCTAGCGCAACAACATCCGTCTCTCTCACTCTCTCTCTCCCATGTTACTAAGGTCATATATCACACCAGTATAGCTGTTTTCTTTCAGAAACAATTTGCTCCATGACATATATTGTCTGACCATAAAGCGGATGCTGAGTCTCCTGTCTAGCAGTGGAGTGAGAGAAGGAGATGCATGGAGTCAATCAGAGACCTGGGTGGTCATTCGAAAGTCCACAGTAGTTTCGGTAGGCAATGTATCGTTTTGCAGTGGATACAAATCAAATCAAAGACATCAAATACAGTTTTTGCAACCCGCACTATGTGCTGTATAAGCTGTTGCTAAAAATCTACAAGAACCAGGCAGATATATGCAGCAGCTAAAACAGTCACAGGGCACCCTGTGCACAGGCTGGGATTTCCAGTCTGGGTGATGTTTTTCCAATCCCTCTGAGTGTTTGTGCCGATTAGCCCTCTGCCAAGCTCTCTCAGAGATTCCTGGTCCTCCGGTGTCCATAGATTCTGTTCAGTGAACAGATTGGATTTTCTAGCGGACCTTAAAATAGCATGTTTTGGCATTCGGCCGAAAGAGGGGTTCTTCTCACACTGGCACCGAGAAATTTGAGCGCGTATCTGCAAAATATACACACAGCAAGTGGCCACTTCATTAGGCAGAGTTAGCAGAAAGTGATGAGCGGGTCTTTAAAAAAAAGTTTAAAGTGGGTTTGAGCTTTTGGGAAGCATTCCTGGCCGACCCAAGTCTTGTGGCATGGAGGACTGTTTTGCTGAAAAACCTATTGGATTGTACACATTCTGCATCCATAAGGGAATGCTTCTGACAGACACTCCTGCTCTGTAATGTCCAAATACATCATCCCTCATCCATGAGGTCATGTAGGTTTTCACCAGATGTTGGACCTCACATCACAGTGGGATGAGGAACAGCAGGAGGTGGGAATCAGCAATCCAAACAATGTTCCTCCAGTGCTCTGGAGTCCAGTGCTAGTAATGCATAATAATGCTAGTAATACAGAGATAGGCACAAATACATCAAAAAGTATCTTTTTTACACATTTCAGATACTTGTTCATCAAATGTAACAAAATACAAAATACCGCTGTGAGAAAATTTAATTACGATACAAGAAATTTCTAGTTTGAAAATACAAAAATACATGCATAATAGTAAAGATACACGACAAATGCGTGTACAGTTACAGTCTTAGGAACGTGTAATATTTACAAAACATACAAGTTGCCCTAACTTATAGAATAATAATTTTGTGATTTACATGTGTTATATTGTTAATAGCGAAATAAAGCGACTTTTGTAACATAGTAACGTGATGAAACAGGCTGCACCTACATCAGCAGGTCGGGATTGGGGAGGATCCGCGGTTCCGTGAATGCTTGTATCGTGGTTTCCGTCTCAATTTCAGACTCATTACACTCTTAATTTATACCCAATGTTTCCCACAGAATTAGTGGCAGTGGCTGACAGGGGTGCTGGTGTTTGTGTATACAGGAGGCGCACCAATGATTTCTTAAATGAATTACCATAATGTGTGAATTTCCTACTTTATCTTACAGTAGGGTGCCGAACATGCACAAATTCAAAAAAGAAACTTTTTTTTAGATATACACAAAAAAATGTAACCAGCGGCTGTGAGGCATATAATGTACAACGTCAAGTTCATCAGTTGTTTCTCCCTTTTACACAGGCTCAGTGGCTATAAAAATGCCTACATTTAGCTGAGCGAAATTAATTTCTTCTTTAGGAACAAAAGTACCTAGCCTGATTTATTGCTAATAAAATCTTCTGAATAAGACAAACCACTAGATGTCATCGCCTGAGCATGCCTGTTGAAATTAACTAGAATTTCACTAGTAGGCCAGCAGGTTAATTCACGCACAGCACTGCTGTTTGGTAACTGCTGTATTTTTCTGTCCTATACTGACATTCAGTGAGCAATATCTGATAGTATATTTTACTGTATACTTTACTTTAAGGCAATTTGCACCAGACACCAAAGCAGCTTCTCTCCTTGAATTACTGGTTATAGGAAAACGAAGCTCACAATTAGCAAGTTAGGCCCCACAGAAAGTCACATAATTTGCTTGCGACTAGCCAAAGATAGGCTATATTTAAAATTCTGTAAGCCTGTTTATGAAGGTTCTTAAGGTAGAAGAAAATAAACTCATTTTTTTAAATAATTATTTTTTTTAAATACATAAAATACAATCTGTGAAAGTATTTTGTTTCAAATTACATAAGATTTCTTTCTGTCCAGCAAAATGCAAATTACAAAACAGTCAAATGTAATAAAATTCATTAATAATAAAAAAAAACATTTAAGTGAAATACTGCCCATCTCTGTCCATAACTCAGTTTGGCCACACAGACCGTAAAGGAGTCGGTTTGAGCACCAGCTGCTTTGTACCTTCACTAACGTGCTCTAAGTTGTGTTAAGCTCATGTTGTATGTGGATCCCCCAGCACCACAGGTCTCAGCTCCTAGCCAGTTGACCGTACCCCTTCTTCTGAATCTGCCTCTATGATCGACCAGCTGTTTCCAGCTGCAGGAATGGAGTTAATTGGATTTTTTGTTGTTTTTGGGTGGTAGGCTGCTCTCCCTACAGCCATAGCCGCGTCTGAAAACCCCAGCTGGGCAATGCTTTCTGATTCACTCGTTTTCATTCCCCGTTCAAAGCCTCTTGAATCTGTCACCATTCTCCCTCTGAACTACACACGTATCGAATCCCCCAGTGTTTCTGTACCTCCGAGTACCAACTTCTGAAATGAGGCAGTATTCCAGAGAAAGGGCACCAGCCCCACTATATTCAGGGGACAGTGAATGTACGTGTGCAACTATAGGTCTCCTTAACATATACTGCTAAGTCATCCAAGGCTCTGATAAAATGTTGCTTTAACAGTTTCATAAATACATCGCTTTTGGTTGATGAGCTCCCTGTGCTAAAATTATTTATTTAAAAATAGCATGATTAGACATATACTTGTGGTCTATGGACCATGTGGACACTCGGAATGTGATCCAAACTGCAGCTATCTTACCCATGATGCACACGGATTATTCACACCTGGTAGCTCACTTCCAGGAAGTGAAGGATTCCAACCGAGTCAGGCTTCCTCAGTCATCTTGCGGTATTTTATAACACTGAATAGTCAAACCAACGGCAGCAGGGAGCAAAAATACAGGCAGGATAGGTAGTTAGCCTTAGTACCACCTCATGGCTGTCCACATTTCTCATCAATAACTGCTGATGACACCAAACAGGTTGCTCGTTCTCACACTAAGAACCCCAATTGTGTCCCAGATGCCAGCAGGACCCCAAAACCTGGGCTTAGAAAGCTGCATTTCAGAAAGCTTGCCTGCCGCGCACAGAATAGCTCGACAAAAATGAGATTCTCCTGTGTGAAAACCAGTCATGAAGCATGACGTAATGCCCATAGCCTGTTTAAGGGAATGTGGAAATATACCATACCACTGTGAACAATATCCAGGCACAGAAGGACTGTCTGATTAAGGTCAATAGTGAACAGAACTGTCATGGCTGAAATAAGCCCACAGATAAGCCCTGAGATGGATAACAAACCTTCGTTAACATGCAAAAACATTTCAGTGTAAAGACACATTACATGACCAATGAAGCATCTGTAGCTCCTGTAGTCGACAGAATAAGGGTCAGAACTAAATTAGCAAACAGATTAGCGATACACATACCCTTGTAAAAAACAGCTCAAAACAAAGTTTGTAGCTTATGTTAATTTATTCATGCTTGTTTGTTTTTCACTTTATTACCTTATTAAATTCTGTGCTTTATTACTGTGACAAGGCACATTGAGACTGACAGGTAAAATATGTGAAATTAGTTTAATGAATATTTTAATGAGAGAATTCCCATTAGAACCTGCAAACAAAGGGAGGAAAAATAATGAATAAATATATATTTGTGGCGCATATGGAGTGTACGGCACCTCATTAAGGTGGAACTGCATGAGTGCAGCATTACACGAGTTCTTTAGCGAGCGAGGGTGAGAGGTGCTAACCGGGTCACCTTAACTCGAGCATGGCCGTCATTCCTACAGGCACTAAACGGGGGGAGATGTGCATGGAAGAGGAGCAGCAGGAGCAGGAGGAGGAGCAGGGGGAGGCCTCAGGCACGGGAATGCGAATGAGAGGCTCCGGAAACCGGCCACGCTCGGGCAATTATAACTGACAAGAACAGAGGCGCTTTAATGGATTGACCCATATGTTATTGCGGCCATCGTGCCTGGTTTTGTCTGCGTAATTACAGTCAGTAAATCAGCAGCTCTGATCTGCACTGCTGCTGAGTGAGCTGCTGTTAGCAGGCACTGCTACCGGCCTTTAGCTCTTAGCGCACGTATCCCAAAATCACAATAATAATAATAATAATAATAATAATAAGAAGAAGAAGAAGAAGAAGAAGAATGCAAGAATGATACCAAATGTCCATTTGATCTAGGCTACGTGGCTCCGTTGCTCCTAACCCAAACTCCATCATATCATACAGCTGTCCTGTAGGCTCAAGACTGGACTAAGACCAAAGTTCAGCAGGATAAAAATGAACAAAATTCTGCACTAAAGAAAGTTCCAGTTTCCGGTAATGCCTGCAGCTTCCCTGATGCAATACTCCCTTGGGTGTATTACCTCCAGACTTTCTGGGATTTTAAATACTCCTATCAGTTCACAGATTGCTATCAATGTGAAAGTCCTGGCCTGCAGCCACCCCGTGAATGCCACCCCGATCAGATCCAGGATCGTTTGAGGCGGTCCGCTTAGGAGCAAAGCAGCTCTCTAGGGCTAAGTGTCCGTCTTTAGCAGAGGTGATACGAGCTGAGGCTGCTCTCCAGATGAGCTTGTGGCTATGACCTTGGCTTTGCTTTCCTCATTTGGAGGCCTTTGTGTGAGCCTGTACCAAAATCCATCCTATACAGTACGCTGGCTCCTAACTGATAACCGTCATTCTTTTTGGTATAACAGTGCTGACAGTCCTATTTTAGACTCAGATGAGTAATCACCCCACAAAATCCTTTCTTCTTCAGTTAATGACACTAGTAATGACAGGATAATGTATTGACCATGTGGTTTTCCGATATGGGGCTTATCAGACAAAACAATCACCTGAATCTCATCCTCCAAGAAGGAGGAAAGGAGTTTTTCCTGATATCTACCCCACCCCTCCCCCAAAGGGGAGCCTTGCAATCAATGGGTGCCAATGAAGGGCAGCTACTTTCTCTATGATCATAACTGCCCACACCTATATATACACAATTAAAAAAATCAGTTTACTGCTGACTAAAACACATTTATGCCGCCTTATTGAAGCCGACTTTAGAATCTCTCCAAAGATCAATACAGAGACGTATTTATAAGGTGACAGACAGATAGACTTCACTATGAGTTTCTTCTCTCTTAATGGCAGTGCAGGAGTTCATTTTTCTGGTTTGTTTCTTAGAGATTCTTTTCTTTTCAAGATGAAATACGAACTGTACAAAGAATGCAGCCCCCCCCAAGTGGGGCTAAAATATTTTATCATCTCTCTACAGAGGAAATAATTATCTTGCCAAATGTTTTGAATGTTTCTTTAGATAAAAACGGAAGCTAGTGCTGCATAGCTAATTAGATTCCAAATGAAGACACAAAACCACAAACAAGAAACATTCCAAAATTATCGATCTCGTTATTCATTTTACTGAGGACATTCCGGAGCTGATGAAGTGGTAACCAGTCTTCACTCACCGCTTAGTATTGATTAACTAACCAACCACCCCGAGTGTTCAATGACTGTTCCATTTCCACACGGCACAAATAAGTCGAGCCAAAAGATACTCACCGCTCATCCACGTGGCCTCTGGGTCATGCGGCACAAAGTGGGGCTTGAAAAGGTCGTCCACAGTCAGCTTAGTGTCGCTGCCCCCAGACGAGTCGGCTGTAAGGAGAGGAATGTCATGCTAAGTCACTGCTGACAGTCGAGGCGAGGTGACACCAGCAACTCTCAAACACAATGACGCGCGAGTGGAAATGCTTTTCCAGCACCACGCCTGGTAGCAGACACACTGCTCCTGGCTCAAGTCCCTAAAGCACCCTAGAGACAAGCACTTAACGGGAATTGTTTGTTAAAATTGCTTTGTTTTTGTTTGGCGAGCGGTGTTAATACTTATACACTTTATAGCAATTGTCAGGACTGTGGGTTTGGAGTTTATTTTCTTATTTTATTTATTGCTGTTGTTTCCAAGCACAAATTCCCTCCAATTCCTGATAATCCCGAAGGCCGCCGAGGAGGAAGCTAAATTTATTACGACACGCTGTCTGGCCGCCTCCCGGTCTTATCCACAAAGCCTTCAGTGTGTAGCGACACAGGCGGGGAAGCAGGACTGCACTGAATGCAGTCGCCCTGCCAAAGGGGCACAGACTACTGCAGAATGGCCGCTGTAGCCTGGCTGACTCAGAGACACATTCAGGCTGTTCTTCATTTACGATTAAATGGAGCTGGGATGAAATGTCCACAGGGAGAGTTGGGATTCAGAAGAAGGCGATGATCTCTGCAAACTGCCGTCGTTGTTAAAGGACCGATCGAAGTCGCAAAATCTTACATAATAAATCGGTGTGCCACAGCACAAGATAAACTCCAGGGCCGAACTATGGATTTTCCACATTTATTCAAAGGGGAAACAAATAATAAACAGAAACGGCCCATAATAATGCAAAGCAGATAAATCAGTGATTCCAGATTTCAGATTAGATTTGTTATATTTGGTTAGTTTTTATCTAGTTTTGTCTACATTGAGCATGAGGGAAATTTTCTATTGGCCAGTAGGAGATGACACACATGCATCTGAGATGGAATAAAACTTATAATGTATATTACACTATCGAGGAAAAATAATAAAACAGTCCTAAGATGTGCAGTTGTTACCCTCTTCTGATGTCAGCCCCACTGACAGACTGCTGTCATGTTCCCGTTTGCATTCTAGTCGGATACTGTAGGTCAAGAAGAAGAATGCCTTTATTGTCACTGTACAATGTACAATGAGATCATTTATTTTATTTTATTTTTTTTAAGAAGAAGAATGCTTTTATTGTCACTGTACAGTGTACAATGAGATTACAATGAGAGAGTCTATTTGTGACTTCCTCTCCACCAGATCTATTCCGCGATTCCTGTGACCCCTCTGTTAATCTTCTTTCACATACGTCAATGCCCCATGTCAATGAGATCATGTGCCTGTCTTTGTTTACGTCATGCTTATGCTCTCTGCTCCTGCCATCCGCACTTCTGGAACGCCAAGGGACAGACCTCCAGATGTCAGCCCTTTGAATCTGTGACGTCAAACGTCTTTGTAGAGAAAGGCTGACGGTGCCACTCAACGTGACCTGGAAACGGTCTGAACAGCAATGAAACAGCTTCTAAAGCAGACCTGCTAGTCTGGAGTAAAACGCCCAATGGGAAACTGCAGGTCTGGAGGCTGTATCAGACAAACCAAACCTGTGACACATTATATACTGGCATTATTTTTATGTTATTTTATGTTATTATGCAATTATTATTATTTTTTTATTATTTTTGCATAATTTTTCCCCACTTATTTATTTATAACTTCTGTCAAATTCTGCCATTTTCCAGGCAGAACTTAAAACTGTGTTCTTCTATATTTGACAAAATGACTCGTCACCTTTCGATTAGTCTGTAAGAAGCCCAAGAACTGAGCAGCATTTTTTGACATTTTTTGCTAAAAAATGCTCCATTTCTTTTTCTTCCCTTGCACATACCCATGTATTACAGGTGGAAATCTCCTGGGGCAATTCAGTTCAAAATCTTCTCCCATGGGTACAACGCAAGATTCCCATATCACAATCGAGGGCCATGTTTTCCTGTCTCTGTCCCACACATTGTTAAGCATTGAGCATAGCACCCTGCACTTTAATGGTTTGTAATGTGGCAGGACTGAGTCGTATACAAACATCACCTGCCTACCCAAAAGTACCGGTACATTCACACACATCCATAAATTAAGGGTTGGGGTGAGAACAGGGAACCCTCCTCAACATAAGTGTCATATTAGGTACCTTACCACATTCTACTTAAAATACTGAAATGCAAGCACTCAAATACCAGGATTGGTCCATCAAATTTAGAATCACCAGTCAATTTTTGGGCTAAGGAAGGATTAAGGGAAACTGGACTAAATTGTACCAGAGAGAACCGCAGATTAGGAGAGAATATCCAAACTTAGCATAAAAGAGTCTGGGACCAATTTTTGACCCGTAACCTTTATGAAGATATGAGAGAACAATCCTACAATCCAGTAAATGAATATTTCATAACTTGTAGATTAATGGGTGGACAGATCCAGTGACCCACAGTGTACCTGGAGTGAGCAGGATGACAGACATGGTGATCAGGGAGCAGACCACCAGGATGACCAGCAGAGCAATGGCGATGCCCTTCCAGTTCCTCTGGGGGGGACTTCCGGTGCTCAGGTCCTGCGGGCACAAGGATAAGCATGAGTGAACACCGGGGTCTTTTTCACGTACAAGTTCCACCTTGTGCAAACAGACCAGAGAAAAGCCTGTTGGGGCGGAGCACTTTTGGCAAGACGAACACCCATCCTTAGCAGGAAGCCTGGTACCCCATTGTTGCTGGTTTGCAAAACCATCACTGTGCCACACTTTTCTAATATATGCTCACTTTGTTTATTTTTGCCCGCAGATTTGCATGAAGGATGCTTCCTTCTTGCTCAGCCCAGGCAACGGCTTCTAGGTTTTACTGACTTGCCTGTGAATGCTGGATAAATGAATATGTTTCCTGATGGCCCAGAAGGATAAAGAACAAGCCTGAATGGTCAGGATGTGGGCCCAGACTCCCGTGTAGCCATCATGGACGTTGCCTATCGATCGCTTTCAGCCAGCCGAACACGGGGGAGTTTATGGGCATGGCTGCATCGCAAATGAACGTTTGTGTTTCCTTCAGCAGACAGGCAGATTCCACGGCAACATGGATACATTCACAGAATTTATGATGCGGCGCATAAACTTCGAAGGCCTTCCCTAACATTACCCAGTATGAGCAGCATAGCAAAACAGCTGCTCACTATGGATCTACATGACGAACATTTATTCAAGTATTTATGGGAAAAGCAGATCTGTAGCCATCTGTAGAAGTAGGAAGCTGTGTTCTACTTGTTATGATTTCCTTAATGAGAGGGTATCAAAGTTCTCACTGACAGTCCTTCAACACCGTGGAATATTCTGGGCCTAATTTGCTTGGGTGTTGTTAGGGAACATCTAAAACTCACGGAAAATTGCAGGGCGATAGAAGAGTTCATCTAGTGAAAGTGTGATGATGAAAGAAAGTTGTCCAAATACAGGGGCAGTCCTGATGACCCATGAATCATTGTCATAAGACCAACACACCTCCCCTAGGCACACTATGTTTCACAAATAGCACTGTGCAGAAGTCTTAGGCAGTCAAAGAAAATGTTTAAGGCTATTTATCTGGGTAGTAAGCGTATATTTTCTTGAGAAAAAAAAAACACAAACATTAGCATTAGAACATATACAAATATAGTAATGCAATAATAAACAAGAATTTCTGTTCTCCAAAACATTACTGATCTATTGACATACTGTTGGATGAACATTGCAGCAGTTCCCAAACCTCTACTTAGGGGCACCTCAGCCATTCCAAGTATTTATTAAATTTCACCACCAGCTCAGTTAATTAATTAATTTAATTAGATAAATAATTACGGGAGACATTAATTAGCCAAACAAGGTGGGGTAATGGTCAGGTCAAAAAAAAAAGAAACACACACACACACATATATATATATATGTGTGTGTGTGTGTGTGTGTGTGTGTGTGTATATATATATATATATGGGTTGCTGCAAACATTGGGGTAACTTTAGGAGAGTTTTAAAATGGCTAAGCTGACACACTTTCACAGATATAATTTCACAGTTGTACACAAACATAAAGATCATTCAAACGGTTTCCTTTCACTGCATAGGACAGTAGCTTTTTATAAATAACTGATGCCCTATGTTCTGATTAGGAAAAGAGGTTAGAGTATGGATGGCAGGATGGATGGATGCTGAGAACCATTCAGCTCATAAGGTCAAGACAGCATAACAGCATCAGATTATCCATACTGCAGCAGGGAGTTCTGGGAAGAGAGGTCTTTTTAAAGTACATACACGTGTCATATGATACATACATACATACATAATACATACGTGTATGACCCAGTCTTCATAAACATGAGGTCATAACATGCAGACAGAAAACACGAATGAATCTCCCAATCCTAGTAGCTAACATCCACCATCCTCCAGAGACCTCTTTGGCAACAGCCGTGGAAAGTCAACCCAAGTCACCAGGTAACAAAACAGCATAGGTGAATAGTTAGTTGGGCAGAGAACACCTCAGAGCCTTTCATCTCCTCAGTTAGCCCCCGTGCTGTTATTCACTGTCCTTCCTGCTTTGGATGCTGGAAACAGCGAAGGTCACGAAGACCTCAAGAGGAAAACAAGCTGTCATCATAACTATGGCAACACAAGGCAGGCCTCTCTTTGACCATTCTGTGGTCAATAAACAAGATTATTTAATAAATATATAGACTATATTTAACATACCAGCACATAACTCGTTTATTTATTTTTTTTATTTTGGGAAGATGATGTACAGCGTTGTGTCCTCTTTCATGACTGGGGCGGGGGGGGGCAGTGAAATCATGAATAACTAGTCAAATCAAGATGGAAGACAGTACATTTAAAAAGTGATAACATCAATTCAACCAAGAATGAGAAGCTGCATGTCTGGGTTTCCGAGACCCGTCAAAATAAGGAACAAGAAGAGAAATACAAAGATCAGACAGGCTCCGGGCGTCCGGCGGAGGACTGAAACTCAACGCGCACAGAACAGCTGCAATTTTCTTCCAGCAAAATGGGTAAATGAAGCAACTGTCGAAATGCGCATTTTCACGGGAACAGGTCTGAGGAGAAAAACACGGGGGCTTTTTAACAGTCTCTCGGGACTGCAGGGATGTGGGGATAGCGACGGCGGCAGCTAGGGCCTAATGAAGACAAAGGGATGGGGGAGCGTGCAGTGACACAGCTGATCAGCCTATGGGAGGGGCGGGGGGGTGCGTTATCACCAGCTGTGCCCAACAGGTCACTGGCCCCTGATTACACTGCTCTCCTCAGAGGGTGGGATGACCCCACTCACTTGGGCATGCCCTCCCCCCCCCCCCCCCCCCCCCAGGGCATGGCCGGTGTCCAGATGGCCAGGCGGCATGCAACTGTGACCAGATGTGTCTAAACACAACTGGTATGTGTCCTCACTCAGCTTGCAGTTGTTCTTCCCCCCTTCATGTAGTTATTCTCCTGTAACAATAACTACAATAGCAGTATGTGTCACATATATTAGACACACTGTGGACCGTTTAGGAAATGCATTACGGCAACGAGGCCAGCATCGACTCACAATTATACAAAATTACATCAGAATAGAATAAAGGCAGTAGCCAGGCTATGAACGAGATCCTTTCCCGAAGTCTGTCTTTAAGTCGAATATGTGGGTAAGTCAGAAAAATAATAATACAGTGCATAGTAATAATAATAATAATAATAATAATAATAATAACCAATGTTGGGCATTTCAGGTCCAAATGTAGCTTCTGGACCTGAAATTCCCAACACTGATAATAATTATACAGTAATAATAAAAGTAACTACATAGGGTACTGTACTGTACCTCAAGCTACTGAATGAAGCTGCCCAATGGTTTCACACATGATTATGTTCATTATTATGAACCATTGTATTTAAGATGAATTTTTAATATAATAGGCAGTTCATTCATAAGTACGAGTTGTCTGTAAGTCGGACAATGTAACCTGGGGACTGCCTGTAGTGATATGTTATTCTCATGTCACAAATCCAATACACAATAGAGATGAGAGAAAGCTTGGGGCTCATAGTGTAGGGTCAGCCAGGATCCAGCGCCCCTGGAGCAATTTAGGGCTAAGGGCCTTACTCTGGGGCCCAAAGTAGACATCGATCTGCTGGCCCGGGGATTTAAATCGGTGACCTTCCGATCACCTGCTTAGCCACACACCACTTATAACCATGTATTATAATAACTGACCATACACCGATGGATTTTATACCGATGCATGTCTTTTCAGACAGTTACCCTAGTTAAAATTATTGAGAACTATTTAAATAAAGTGCATAAGACATATTGTGTGTTTTTCACACCTAATTTTGCAGATGTCAGTGTGATGGCTGCTCCCAGCTCTCCTGTTATCTCTTCCCTGCCGACAGCCAACAGGGGAGCGACAGAAATGGTGACAGGGTCTTCGGATGGAACGCCGTTCCTCCCCGGATCACGAATCCGAGACATTGCAAACAACTGTAATAAGTGAGTCTGGGGATCCTGACTCCTTAGCGAGCAGGTTCTTTTATTCCTTCCTCACAGAATCCCCAGAATCACAGGGTTGAGACGGTAAATGTTCCCGATAGGGTAAAAGCAGCCTTCTACTGTTAAATCGTCCAGAAATGGGAAGTTTTTGGCACCATTACTGTGATTTATGTTCATTATGGATCGATGGATAGATTGAATAGCTTAAGTAATAAAACAAGCGAAGGCTCTGGGGCTTCAGCCTCCACGATGTCTGTGTAAAATAAGAAGAAAAGGTGCTGGGATTCTTCACAGCCATTTAACTGCAACCCCAAAGACTGACAATATGATCAAAAATCCTTTAAGATGTATTATTTGTTAAGGTCCTAGTGAAAACCTCTGGTAGCCTAGCTGGTGCTGATGCTACACACCATCCTTAGATTCGCAGGTGGACGCATCCAAAGCTACATGCCAGTGCGCTCAGCGCCTACACCCTCCATCAGGCCAGGCGATAAAGCTTAGAAACATTTAATCCTCAGCAAGGACCTTAAGCTGAATAATTCATGGCTGCTGCAACTCCTCGGGGGCCTGTATTCAGCTCAAGCGGCCACCGTGTTCGGGTAGCAGAGGGCCATGTTCTCCCCACGCCGCTGTACCCGCTGCTCTGGGCCGAGAAGTGGAGGACACGGTGGCCTGCCCTCAGCCATGGAGCTATAGGCTCTACGAGCCGCCTACCCCCCCTCCACGGAGGCTCTTAATGCAACAGACAAGAACACAAACCACACGACTGGAAGCCTGGGGGGGTGGATGTGCCATTGCTGCATCAGGTGTGCCTAGCAGAGGGGTGTAATTCACGTGGATTAGGGATCTGTGCCTATCTGCATAAGGTCAAATGTTTAAATCCCACGGATAGCAGAATAGCCAGATCACCGCTGGGTCCTTGAGCAAGGTCCTCAACTCCAGCTGTGTCAGGGACACTGCTGACCCTGATAACTGTCTCAAAGATAAATTATAAGCTTACAGTGCATTAACCACTGTGTCTAAGTATATTGCCCTGGTTAGGGAAGACCGATTAATAATTATCACAATATAGTGCTAATGTGGACCGCCCTTTACATTGAAAAAGAATGTAAAGTAGAAGCCATTCATTTTGCAAACCAGTGATAGCTGTCATCACTCTCTCTGATTACATTTAACTGATTAATTATGGCTCAAATTTGCAAAGGGTGATTATGCTGCCTCATTTTAGGGGATAAGAGGGCGTCTACTTCCATTCGGAATCTTCCAGGCGTGTTCATGGAATCAGACACGGAAAGATAGCAAACACTGTGATGTTTGTGCGTTGTGTAAAGCAGCTGTGTGTAATTTCCATTAACTGAGACATGTTCTCATGCAACTAGGAATTCGGCAAGCAGGATGCATCTGTTTGATCTCTCTAATTACTAGCGGTATGGATCATTTACATTGTATACATTTAGCAGATGCTTTTGTCCAAAGCGACGTGTAAGTGATGGAAACAGCACATTACAAACATATGTGCTGTCAAGGAGTCAACTATGCATAAGTGCAGCTAGGTTCAGCTTCCAGTGAATGCCCAGGTACAAGTGTAAGCAGCACTGGAGCAGGAGCCACACAACAACATCTAAAAAAGCAAGAACCTAATAAGACAGTTCAATGATTTGAAGCGCAACATAACTCAGGTAAAAAGGCACAAGACCCTGATGGATTAGTTGCCCTCACCCCCTGTTCATCGTCACCCACTCTGAGTCAACATGGTCACTGGTCGCTGACCCAGTTGAGATCTTCTCAGGTTAATCAAGGAACTTGCACATTCTTATTTGTCACAGTACAATAATTGTGGGTTTCCAACAGCTGTATAGGAGGTCACATGCTGCCCAGTGTTCTCAGAGTAGGCACAGGCACAGGCCCAAACTCAGGCACAGGCCCACTCGTTTATGGCATTGCGCACATATGCACCGGGCTCAGCCTCAATTCCATAAATGACAAAAAGACCTGAGGTGTACCCTTGAACATTGATAGCAACAATAAATAACTAAATCCTTTCATGTAGGTATTTCCTTTTACCCAGAATACTCTTTGGTGGCTTTGTCAGTGAGTCACCGGAAACAATGTGGCCAGCGATGGGGTCTTGAACCACCGGATCCGTCTCCAGCTACTTCTGTGAGTGGCATTGCATTGGACTCTGCTGCCCTCTCATTCTCAGCCAGACCAACTGACGAGATATCGTGCTTCACCCAGCATTCCAGGGTGAAGATTGACCTGAATGGCACCTCTGATTTGTCAACAAGTGGTCATGTGGGATACGATAAGAGAGAGTAGGGCAAGCATCAGCCTATCCCTAGCCTTGACCTCACAAAACAAACACAACTTTGAAATTACATATTAGCCACAAATCAATAGGATATTAATGAATACATTACTATATTACATTATTCTATGATTTAATCAATGTGTGATTAATGAGCGAGTGCTATTATCATGTTTGCTGAAATAAGAAATCACTCTGCTAACATCAGCAAAACAGCATCAACCTTACAAATAATATTTTAACAGGAGTTTGCTGGTGAAAGGCCACATTAAGGATAACGGATTCCGTGGACCCCAAAGGTATGTTTAGGTGTCATTCCTGACCTAAGGAAAAAAACACAATAGTACAATAGTTTCCGTTGTCTGAGGCTGTCACTGCTATGGTCGGATTTGGCTGGTGAAAGAACCCTGCCGTTTGCTATGGTCAGGTTTCTTCTGATTGAAGATTGAGTAACCCTACTTCACCTTGGTATAAGGACGTGTCAATGTGTCAATCCAATAAATACACCTAAGAGCTATTGTATGCATTTCAGACTGTTAACTTCATTTTAGAGCAATTTCATGAATTAAGAGCAATTTTATAACCTTCCTCACATCACTGTTTATTCAGAACTGGCTCTGAGGGGTCTGGGATATGAATAGGTGGATATAAATGGGTGGATATCATAATGGTACCTCTTCATCCAGGAAAACGTAGCCTGATATTTTTTCCTGAAGTGCAGTGAGCCTCGCAACAGGGGACTATGTTACATGGTGATTCTGTAGCAGAATCCGTCTCCCGCAATCGCCGTGTATCGAACATTGTCAATGAACAAGCAGAACCTCCAACCCCTGAAGAGGACAGAGTCAGACGGATTTTATACATGAAAGGCAACATTCATGGCCTTGACTGATCTAATCGTCTTCTTCAGAATAATGAAGTGTGTTGTTGGACACATTGATGCTTGAGTTAAATACTCAACCGCTTGATGTAAAATGGACACTGCCGGAGATAGCTGAAGATGCTCCACTGTTTCCACTCCACTGCTTAAAATTATGATAAATGAAACTAGCCAGTGCCTTGGGGCCACAGACCCTACTCAGCAGTAATACAATGAACGTACACAGTGAGTACAGCTTAAGCCACCTTCATAAAACGGTGGCAAATGGGTGGTTTCGGAAGACAGCAGAAGTTGTATTAAATTCCCTAAAAACCCTATGCCCCCAGCCCCTTAGGGCCCCTGAGCTGATATTCACAGCCTCGAAGGGTACTCTGCTAATGTAAGTAAGTCACATGACCCACAAAACCAGCCACGAATCAGGTGTCATGCCAGGGAGACTGCAAACAGACAACAGGGTGCTTGCGCTGCATAATCTCAAAGTACGTCAAAGACTCATCTGTCTAGTAAGACAGGGAAACAAGTGAATATCAGTCTAAAATGTTATACAATGGTACACAGCCCATCTAGCCATATTTACCAGAAACTCTTCCTCCTGAGGACATATGACAGCCATAATTAGAACTAAAATATGTTCACCCCGAGGTTAACCCAGCAGGTGGATCATGCTGGCATTTTAGCTTAAGCGAAAGTTGCACTTCCAGGTAAGAAAACACATCATATTGGACCCCCAACCCAGAACAATCCAAATGTTCTCCTAATTTTTTAGGGCCCCTGTCACTCAGTGCTACCCACCCTCCGTCTTATGGGCCCCCTGCTTCCAGGGACCACTAGTTTTACTGTCTATGATGTGCCATTAAAACATTGACTACCCTCTCTGTCACCAGTGTAAGTCAGGGCTCAGAAACGGCACAAGAACTGTGAGCATAGCGAACCGATAATCATCTCGTGCTTGGCGCTGATACAAGACAACTTTAACAGCTGATAAACAGTTTTGACAATACCGAGTTTGTCAAAACAATATAAAGTAACTGTAATAACATGCAAATGCAAAAGAGAATTTGGGATTAAAGGTTTAAAGCAGATTTAAGAGGAGTGCTTTGGAACAATCCACAGCAGGAGTGGGAGTTGAGTTGTCCCCTTAACCCTTCAACAATGCACATGCTTATCGTTGGTGTCATGCAGTACGGCTACGTCTGCGATCAGCAGCTTTCAGGGCTACTCTGGGCATCACCCTAGCAAGGCTGTTCTGATTTAAATTAACAGAAGCAACACAACCATTCTCTTCACTTTAAAATATACGGAGAGCAATTAAAGTCATTCAGTGGCCACTTTTGAGAATGAAGAGGCACACAATCAAAAACCCAAATAAACAGCTCAGTCGCTGGGCGCCTGGTCATCCCAGACTGTCGGATGAAAAGCCAGAAGTGAGGGAAGCGGAGATGAACACCTCCCAGGGCAGGTTTTCACGGCATCTCAGTACTTAGTTTAAATGTATGACAGCAGCCTACATAGTCATCACAAGTCTTTAGACACAAGCACAGTAGTGCAGACCTTACCAGCACTCCTAGTAGATTAAGAAGCAGAACATTATGCCAATGATACAAGGTTATGGGTTCAAATCCTACATGAATTATGACCTCTACCATAAGTTGCTTTGGATAAAAGTGTCAGATATAAGAAGAAATAAAAAAAACAACCCTAAATGAATATTGGGTTTTAGATTTTAATTAGGAAGCCAACTTCCCCCGCATCTATATGATCCCAGCTATGTTGGTTTATCTCACTAGTAACGAATCCCATACTGATAAAGGATTAACTTCAGTGCAGTGTGGTGCCCCAGTGGGAATGGGATTCTCTTTGGGATTTTAATAAGAGGATGATGCATTTCCTCGTCTCAGTGACATAGGAAAGTCACAGAAGTGCAATAGAGGGCGCTCTTCCAGCACTATCAGCCCCGAAGTGCTCTGCGAACTAGTGGATGAAAACCATCCATTCCTTTTCAGTGCAGCTAAGAGTCTTGAGTGGAAGCTTGAAGAATATAAACATAAGAAGTCAGGAGTCTGTGGTGATTCATGTCTCAGTGTGTTTCTGAGATCTGAGTATCCGTGAGCGTCTGCGTTTTTACCAAAGACATTTCAAATGGCGCTCTTTCTGCTTTTTTAAGCACGTATTCCTGTTTAATCCTCACACCCCTGTATACTGTACATTACCCAGGCTCTCTGTACCTTCCACAAGCACATTCTCCTGTACTACCTGCTATCATCTCAACATCCGTGTGAAATCCAACGCTCCAAAGTGACCCAATGGGTCAGAAACCAACCCCCCCTTCCTCCATCAGGCTGTTGCTCGAGCCTCTGGGGACGGTTACAATATCGACAAACACTACAAATGCTCCCTCCCGCATTTATCCCTACTGCACTCTTTCATTTCCCAGTTTCCCAAAATCGGGATGACTTCTTTCCTCTGGATTCAGTGCTTTTATTGCTTCTTTTTTGATAAAGTACGTAGGGAAAAAAAAGTGCAATTACAGTATCGACTGACTGATTAGAAAACCATTTTGCAAAGTTGAGAACAACATAATTACATTAATCCAATTTACATATTGAAATCACTTTTTCAGACAACACTAAAGACTGAATGCTTACCTAAATCGATGCACAATTTATTCATTCATTTGCCAGCATCTCCATATATTTATTTACATGTCAGCGTTCTGGACAGCAGCATGTTATATAATCCCACATGATTTCACATCTTTTCAAAGAGTCTCGTCAGAAATAACTAATTGAGATGACAACTGACCGCAGACGTGCTCCTGTGTTACCTTCCATTCACGCCGCGATGCTCAGGGATAAACAAACCGTTCCTCGCCGTGCGGAAAGCTGTGAAGTGACTCCAGAGGTCTCTGGTATCCTTGTTCCTTTCCTTGTCACTTGCGCTCGCTACGAGGGGACACGCACTGGGACTCTCCAATCGTCCCCTGAGCCTCGCAGCTCAGAAAGCAATTAAACGTGGCCAGCCTCCTCTCAGCAGCCATTTCTGAACTGCCTGTCCCCAGCGTGATTGCAATACGTTCGCTTTCACTTCTGATTAACGGCGGACTCCGGCCGTGTTAAAGCCCGTCGACCGCGGACCATGCCGGTCAGCGACGCCCACGAGCGCCTCTATCCCATCAAGGCAGTCGGTTATAATTAGAGCGATCTATACGGAACGACGGCAGGACGTGCAACTTAATTCCCCCGTCGCCAGTGCAGAGAAGCAGGCCGGGGGTAAAATGGGCCATCGAAAGCCTACACTGGCTGTGTACAGCATCCCAAAAGGGCAAAATTAGAAAACCAAAAAAGGAAGGAAGCTAGACAAAAAATAACCCAAAACAGGAAATAGCGTTTCATAGTGTGAAGGACAATTTACAATGAACAGTCTACTATTTCATTTTTTGGCTTTTCCATTTGTCCCTGGGATGATATTTTGCTTTTGAATCTGTCTGTTTTATTCTGCCCCTAAAGACCACCTTTGGCGGGCCATTAAAGAGCCAATCGTACACTTCCTGAGGCTTCCAGCCCCCCCTAACATGACATTACTGTCACAGTGTGAGAGGGGATAGAAATGGAGACACACACTCAATCGCCACACAATTGCTCATCAGATGTACTGTTCTCAAGGCTGTCGTCAGGTGATACTTTTGGAACAAAGAATGACACAAAATATATTCCAAACTCTTAATACCCATGGGGTGGCACGGTGGTGCGCTGGGTAGCACTGTTGCCTCACACCTGTGGGATGTGGGTTCAAATCTCTGCTAAGGTTCCATGTGCGTGGAGTTTGCATGTCCCCCCTGTGTTGTCATGGGGTGTACTCCAGTCTCCCCCCCCCCGTCCAAAAAACATGCTGAGGCTGACTGGAGTTACCAAATTGTGTGGATGACTGGTGCATTAGTGTTGTTAATGGTAATTTATAAAGACTTTTACATGCTTAATTATTATTTAGTGTGGCTACAAATTCAGGGGCATATCATTGGACCACTTAGCCACTCCGGGTGAGCATCTGCCTGCTGCCCCAGTTTTTGCATGATGACAACAAGACGAGTTAAAAACACCACTAGACTGGCTTTGTATCATATTAGCAGTCCGTACAGCTTTAAGCATAATACAGAACTGATCAAACAGGTTCTAGATGTGGAAACATTAGGAGAGGGTCTGTGCCAAAACACAAACCGCTGTGCTCTACGCAGAAACTGTAAAAAAGATAAACACTGCCGTGTTCTCTGATAAGGGATGAGCATATGTCACAAAATGATTTGCGCATTAGTATTTCCATCTGAAGTGGAAATCGACAGCTTCGAGTCCAAGACGTGTGGTGCTTTTATGTACAATCTAAATTATTTATGAAAATATCTCAATGGATTCATCTGATGTGGCGTTGTAAACCGTCGAAAGATTAAAGGCGCTGTTTGTATATCTCCATCTTTATGTGCCCGAGCACTTCAAAGACTATAAGCATGCAAGAAAACAATTAGAGGCTGATGTTTAAAAAGCCACCATCAAACACCATTAAAGTGCAGCACAGGGACCTTCTCAGAGCTCAAAACCGGCGGCTGTCAACCCGGGTCCTCACGGCCCACCATGAGCTGCAGTTCGGGTACTGCTAATCTCTTAATTAATAAGGCTTGCTAGAGATACTATTTAAATGCAAATCACATTACGGGAAACGTTAGTGTAGGACTTTCTGTAAGAGGGTTAAAAACATGTATTACTCTGATCACTAACTAAATATTCACGGTTGCATAATCAATTAAGTAAAGATGCTGATTTACCCATAATGTCATTGGGTAGTGCAACTAGGATACCGTCTGTATGGTCGATAACAAAGACATGGATTCATTTACGCAAAGTCTTGCCCTGGTGTTCATCTGACATGCCCAGCAGTTTCCGCAATGTAAAGCCAGTAACAGCTGTCCCACGTCATCAGGACATCTCCTCTCCCAGATTATTGACTCATCTGCATCACAGCAGCAATGGATGGAGTAACATGGAGCACAGTGAAAAAGAACCCTGACTAAAAGCCCCTGGAGATACCAGCAAGCTCTCATCAACCTTGACTGCAGTGGTAATAATATCCAACCCTATGGATACACAAATGAAGAGGCAGAGCTCTGCAATGTGTTTTGTCTTTACTAGGGAATTAAATCCAGGACCATCCAGCTTCACAGCAACACAGAAGAGGAGGAGCAGAACCTGGAAGAAGCAAGCTGTGCTTTTGTGTTGCCGGTGTCATCTGACCAATTCAGCACTTAGAAGGCAGCAGTTCTCTACCTTGGTTATACACTCACAGGAGCTTTTTTCCATAGTATCATCATAACAATGCCAGACACTACAGAGCTGTCAGGTCCTCATGTGAGTTTCCACGGGAGCTAGCGTCAGTTTGCTGAATAAGGGCATTACAGCCATTTCATGCTTAGTTATGTTCTACAATTACACTCCCATGAAACTGGTCTGCTTTTCCCCCTTTGACCTCCAACCATAAATCAATCGAATCGGACCAGACATGCCTGCTTTGAATATGTACTGTCAATGAGGAT
Organism: Mormyrus iriodes; assembly: GCA_011763525.2. Taxonomy (NCBI): domain Eukaryota; kingdom Metazoa; phylum Chordata; class Actinopteri; order Osteoglossiformes; family Mormyridae; genus Mormyrus; species Mormyrus iriodes. The sequence continues at coordinate 17,461,304 of JAAGVU020000035.1, read as the reverse complement.
CCAAACCTCAAAGATGCATATTCTCTGTAACCATAAACGGCACATTCCCTTGCCAGGATGAGTTCAGTGATGTAAAACAGCTATGCTTTAGGGACCCAAATCTTGACTTTTGAGGAGATGACACTGTTTCTAAGCGGAATATGCTCAGAGAAGTACATGGCTGAGCTTTACAGAACAGCCCGGGATTTCAGTGGCTTTCCAGCGGCAAACCCCTGGATCTGCACATCGGTACATGTTAGAAGCAAATCTATGCAGCCGGACCGCTCTATTTGCACAGCATGCGTGTTTAGTGCAAGGTGTGTCTTAAAGAGAATGAAAAATATTTCTGAACTGAACCTGCACAGCGAAACGAAGCCTAAATGTCGAGGTCATTCGGTTTCATTTAAACTCGTTAATCAAGAGTGTCCGATGTGACCACATCGCTGGTAAATATAGCGCGCCATGCATTACTAAAGCCCACATTTAAAGGGAAAGCCGTGGCATCTCTGAATACTGCATTTCTGCATTTGCAAACCATTTCGCTTTTTTTTTCCTTCAAGTTACCTCGTGTACAATACGTGGATAACATACAGAGACCATCACAGAGAAGTATGACCAATCCTGGCGTCCATGCAATTAAACCTATCCAGAAACAACTGTAGAAAAAAATAAAATAAAATAAAAACTAAATGACAAGCACTGAATTGCAATACTCTCCTCGCGGTCGGTCTTTGACAGTCTAAATGGTTTCTGTCCACCAGGAGCTCTAATTATGCAGCGATCCGACAGCTGAAAAGCTCTTTTTTGAGACTAATTGATACCACACGAATGGCGTTAGCCGCTTAAACGTAGCGGCTTGCGAGCTCAAAAACCAATCAGCCTAAATGCACAACATCTCACTAATATATGCAGTTATTGTTATTATCGCTAATTCACAGTGGGTGGGGGTGTGCGTGAGTAAAAATATAGAGATACAAAGAAGTCTTTGAAGTGCGCGAGGCGCCGGCTGTCCGCTCCCCGCTGACCGGGAGCTTGTGCTAAGAAATGCGGTTGCGGGTCACGTACCCAGGCGGCTCACGGTGATTTTACTTATTTGCTGCCATATAAAAGTCGACGTGTTCTCCCAAAACATGCATAACTACACCGCTGTCCCTTTGGTCACAGAAAAATCCGCGCAGAAAACCGTCTAAAATAAACACATGAATGATGCAAATGAGGTGATTTATGCAAAATGAATAAGATACTTAAACAACTCAAAAGGAACAAGGTAACCGATGCAATGCGAGCGGGCTCAACCGCGTAAATGACTACGGTCAGTATTCCAGAGCCCAAGTTGACAGGAAGCCGGGGTCCGCTCCAGCGGTTACCTCGTCCGGCTGGGGCTGCTGCGTCCCTCTCTGAACCGCTTTCTCGCTTGCGGCCGTCATGCTGAAGCCTCGGGGATGATTGCCACTTTCCGGGGATAGTCCGTCCTAAAGCGTGCGCTGATGCATTCGGGTGCCGCTCGCAACAGGATCTATGGGGATCGTCAGGCTGCTGGTGATGGACGTGCCGCGATCCGCTCCGCCAGCATCCGCAGAGGAACCTGAAGGTTGTGCCGGGTCACATGCCACGAAGACCGAGACGGGACAAGTGCTCAGATGACGCCCGTAACGTGCCGGTTTCTCCCGTGATGTGCGAGACGGAGGAGAAGCAGGATTCCGAGCGGCGAGCTACTCGGCGATGCGCACATCTGGGGCAGCGTCAGATGGTCAGATCCTGCTTCCCTGCCTGTAAGCTAGAGACCCTGAATCCCAAAGACACGGAGGGGAGGAGCGGCCTTGCTCTGGGGATCACACACATGATGTAACGGGCTTGTCTTGCTCTTATTATCCTTCATATTAAGTACTATAAGGCTGGCGTTATATCATTTTTTTTAATACAGTCAGTCATTTTAATCTGCACATTTCAATAGACCTATTAAAAATCATGGTAAAAAGTGTTTATGGAGAGAGGAGGTAATTGTAAATATTAATTCTATAATACACATTTCTGATGAGCAGAAATTCTTTTTCACTCTGTCAGTCACCAGTCGACTGCTCCTATTGCTGTATTTGAGATGCACATTTAGGATGGGGTTACAGTCTCAATGGTCACTGACAGTATATTTTAATGGGAATCAAATTCTTGACAAAAGCCAACAAAAGTAATATAGTTTGATTCATTCCTCTTTAGCCATCGGTGACAGTCAACAGCAAGGTAATATGAGACGGATAAATGGGACAGTCCAGAGATTCAGCCCATCTGGGCTTCTGTGCCTGAGAAGCCCAGATTGAGGTTTGGGCATCACTGGGCAGCCTTCAAGTGACGCTGCAGACGATGGCAGCGATGTAAACACAAAACAGCCCTGGCAGAGAAGACAAACTGTGACTGGGGGGGAGAGCCTAGTTCCTCACAGCAGGAAGGAAGTCCGGTTTCTGTGAATTCTGGGATTGTTGTTATCAGTATTATCTGATAATACTGATATACCAGTATTATCCAATGCCAAACCCAGCTCAAACATATTATGGGCTGTATCTCGATCACTCTAGTCCATTTGCAGGCCGAAGGGTGATTTTAGAGAAGAATCTGTAAAGCGTCCATGTAAAATCTTTCCGTGGAACATTGAAATAAAACAACCTGCAAGGAACCACCATAAAACTCAGTGAGGTGCTGTGAAAACTTTACCAAGAGTTTTAAGGAAAACTCGTTAAAAGAGGACGGATAAAATTTCACCATGATCCTGGGATCTTAACTTCAATCGGTACAAAAAGCTGGTTTGATAGGATCCTGTATTACAAATTCAGGTGTAACTAAGTCAGTAGCAGCAAGAAGGGTTTTGTACAGTCACATTCAAGAAATAAAAAATACATACACAGATATATATAGTGATTCGTCTGTCACTATGTGTGTGTCTGTTATTCATACTGTGGTAATTCACAGTCTGCAAGGTTTTCATATTCCAGATGCAATTTAGATATCAACAGAAATTTTAAAAGCTTTCTTTTAAAACCATGACATCTGAACAGTCACTTGCTGCGTAACGTGAGCAAGTACACAGACATTTTCACAAACAGTCTAACACTTAACTGAGTCTTGTGCATGTTAGGCTACAACACTGGCAAGGTGTGGACACTGCAGGAATGGAGGCGTGATCAGGATGATGTGTGTGAATAACATGTTTACGAATGCCTGATAAATAATAGAAAAATCTGCAATAAAGCATCCCTGCTTTCCGGGACGAAAACAAACAAACAAAAAAAAATAACCATAGGTTCATAGCAGACTGGGATAAGTTTTCCTGCAATATTGTGTGGTATTTGTGTCCATCCATCGCTCCTTCAACTTTGAGAAGATTCCCAATCCCAGCATATAAAAAGCATCCCCACAGCATGATGCTGCCACCACCACGTTTCAGCGTAGCTATGGTGTTTCTCGAGGCATGGGCAGTGTTAGTTTCACACCACACATACCTTTTTGAAGTCTGGAAAAGAAGTTCTATTTTGGTCTCATCTGACCTTAAAACCTTCTCCCGCATCTTAACTGGGTCTTTCTCAGGGTTTGTAGCAAATGCAACATGTGCTTTTACGTGGATATTCTTAAGGAATGGCTTCTTGCTACCCTCCCACAGAGGCCTGTTTTATGTAGAACTCTTGAGATTGTGGACCCATGCATCTTCACTCCAGTTTCAGCCAGAGAGAGAGGCTTCTGAGAGTGATGGTTGGATTTTGAGTAGCCTTCTCTCACCAGCAGACATCTTCTTGCTCTGATGCTTAGTTTTGAGGGACAACATGATCTAGTAAGGGTCCAGGTGCTGTGATGGACCTTCCACTTTCTGATGACAGATCCCATAGTGCTTAATGGGATATTCAAACTCTTTGATATTTTTCCTGCCTTGTGCATTTCAATGACTTTAATTCTCACATTTGCAGAATGTTCCTTTGTCTTCATTTTTGCAGTGATTGTCCAAAAAAGACAATAGCCCTTCCAAAGGGTACTTCTTATATCCATAGACAAACATCAGGACTAAATAGTACCTAATTATTTCTAAATATGGTCTAATGACTCTCACCTTTGTGCTGTTCGTGATTAATTTGCCAACCTGGAGCTTCCAAAGCACAGGGGTTTGAATACTTAAGCAAATAGCAAGTATCACATTTTTATTTGTATCATTTTCATGTTAGTAGAAGACCAACCTATTTTGGAATTTAAAAATATACTGGAGCGAAACAGTTCTCACCAGAAATGTTGTTTGAGAAAATTGTGTGTGTGTGTGTGTGTGTGTGTGTATATATATATATATATATATATATATATAATTTATTTATTTATTTATTTATTTATATAATACTCTAGATTATCGCTATGACTTTCAAGGGAGTTGAATACTTCTGCAAGCCACTGGGTTAGGACTGAAGGAAGACAATATGGGATAGCTGTCAATGCTTTAGGCCTTAGGGATGAAGAAAATGGTGTGTTTGTGCTGTTTTGCTGAGAATGCAGGATTCATGGGCATGTTCTCCCACACGGACTCTATGTTTAGACGCAGGTGGCTGGGTCACAGACAGGGCAAGTGGACTGGTAAACGTAAGCGACAGCAAAGCTGGGGTTACATCTGGAGTCTGCTGAGATAAGAATAACTGGCTGAGGTTAAAAGAGGCGCAGATTTACAAGACAAGGGACCAGAGTTAACTGGAAGATGTTTGTTGCAAAAGAGGAAGTCATGCTATTGATAATATATTGCAATATGATAGGCTGTGCTAATGCAGAAGATTTTGTACGCATAAGGCACATACAAGCTTAAGATAACAGTAGCAGTAATGGTATTTAGTTACAGGGAGTAGATTGAACAGTGGGTGAGCTAGTGACAGCCTATGAGGGATTAAGCGTAAGGAGGTCAGGCAGTGCAGGGTGTACTGAGGCGGGTTAAGGTCACGTGATAGTCATGGGACGGGGTCACTAGGGGTAGCCAAGGTACTAGGTATAAGTGATGTGCCTCTTGAGGTAGTAACCAATTGTAATTGACGTACCTCTCAAAGTATTAACCAGTCACGGTTAATGAGCTTTTTGATAGGTGAAATGTTTTTCAAAGAGGCAGCCAATCTTATTATTGATATGCTTTTGAGGGAAGCTTGAAAAGGTTATATAAAGTGTTTTGTTTCTTTGTTTGGTGTGTCACTACCTTGGGACAGGCACTCTGTTGCTTTTTGCTTCTTTTCTGCTTATAAAGAAACTTTACCTTCTGAAGTCACAACTTCGTAACTTCAGCAAGAATGTCAGGAAGGGATAAGGGTCGGTTGATTAGTCGCATCAATAGTACATTTTTTAATCTTCCGCAGTCCATGTTGTGGTGGACTGCCCCAGGAAGCCCTGAGAATAGTGGCACCTCGATAAGATGCCAGTCCATCACCGGGCACAAACTTCATGGCGAAATCAGAGACATGATTTATTTAGCCGCATGTGATTGGACCTAGATAGGAAACCCGCACAAGCACAGGGAGAAGCTGTAAACTCCACACACACAGACCCAGGTTTGGACTGGTCACCTGGCACAGCAGGCATTTTTCAGGTGGGCCAATGGGCATGCAGGCTGGCATAATATCCCAGGTGGAGCCCAAACTCCAGGGCCGACATTTAATCCTAGGATCTTAGTGGGATTTGAATCTCAGAGGGCCGTGGATACCCTGGCAGACTTCCTTGAATACATAAAATTTTACATTAAATTGGATGGGGGGGGGGGGTAAAAGGTGACATTAGGTCAGGGGGCCCAGAATTTGTAGCTACGCCCCTGACAACACTACCCACTGAGCTACCCTTAAATATATCATTACTACTGATAATCAATAATTCTCTTTGTTTTTAATTCGTTTTCAGTTACTCAGTGATTACCTGTTTACAGTCTCTAATTAGCTATAGAACAATTCAGAAAGACAAAATAAATAAGTGAATATATTTGGTATTGTTAAATTTGCATGTGACCAAATTAAGGCAGTGCATTTTATTATTGCAAACACATGTAACGGGCCTGTAGAGTCTAGCAGAGAGTATAGCTGTATTGCATGTCCTGAAGTGACACTTTTCCCACTGGTGTGGATTTTGCAGCACATTCATTAATATCTCAATCAAGCCTAATTACTGTGCCGTGGTGACCCAGGGCAGCCGGTGTCCTGGCGGTACTGCGTGCTGCCTCTAACGGCTGCTTTCTTGGGGAATTAGAGACCCCTATTGTTCACGGAAAGGTAGTCTGGTCTCTTGTTTCCCTGAACCAGAGACACCGGGATGGCTTAATGCAGTTCGGACGCTGGGAAGGCCTGATTGGATTGAGCAGATTGAGCTTCTCCCTCACTGGTCTCAAATTACTTCCTAATGTCGCATTTGTTCTCGGAAAACGCTATCTTAATGAAGTGTCCCTAATCCTCCCATACCAGGGCATTATGGGTAGGATGTGAAACCAACAGCAGAAGAGCTTTTGCAGACAGGGTTAGAAACCAATAACCACTAGAATGGAAATTGTCACAGTCATTTAAAAGCAATTATAACAATTTCAGTAAGCTATAATTCAAATAATCTCTCTTAATGCCTATTGGATGGATTTATTTAAGTCATTCTTGGATAAAAGAATTTGCCAACTGAATAACTGCAGATATAAATGCAGCAGTTTCCCACTATATCATGTTTCATATATAAAAACAGCTCAAAGTAAAGATTTCATTTATGTATATATCTATAAACTTCTTTTTATTTTCATGAGGTAATCAACATCATTAATATTATCTGACTTCTTGTTGTAACAAAATAAACAGTTTTGTCAGTCTTGGGTCCTCGGAACCTTAAAATTCTCATCAAGTCACTGTGATATCCTGTCGGATTCCAAATTTGGCAGGAAATGCACTCTATCAATACTAAATCAGTCCTTTTCCATGATTACACCCTTTCATAAAAGGCCATGCCAAGTCTCGAAGCTGCCCATGGTAGATAACTGATGATGTGGAAGTACATTTTAGTCAGCATCAATACACATCCAGAAAAAAACCTCCTGCAGTAATTTAGCACAGTTTTCCCAACCTGCTCCTACAGGGGACCCCCAGACAGTCCACATTTTTGCTCCCTTACAGCTCCCGGTACAAAAACATGTACTGTCTGGGGGTCTACAAAGACCAAATTGGGAAACCTTTCTTCTCCCAAGTCTGCTGCATCCCTGATGGTGCGCTGCTGTGGTACCTGCTCAAGATATGAGGACAGTTATCTGAATCACATTAAGCACACCGGGCGATTCAAGGCTTAGCCATGTCACAGCGGGGTCGGCCGCTTAGGCCTTAATCCGCTACCTGCATGGCCAAAGACACACCTCCATGATGACTGTCATGCAGTGATGAGGAGGGCAGATCACAATCGTTTAACCTCAGACACTTTGGGGCTTTTTTTACTCCCCCAAAATGAGGGTTAACGTAAATTGCAACAATGTCCGCGCTGATTGGCTGATGGGGACTTTGAGGAGAAAGCTGGAAATACCTACTTCAAGAGGACAGTTGCTAGTTCAGTTCAGCCTCTCTGGGGCTGTCATTATAAGACTGCTTCCTTCCCATTACAGCACGCACGGCTCACTGGAGCGTGTCTGACGGATTACCCACGACGACACCCGATGAATTGTGATTCTTCGTGAATTGGAAAAGATCGGGATTACAGGAGGTTGTACTATAAAACCTCCACCATTCCTCTTCAAAAGAAAGCAAGGGACAGGACAAAGCTTCGTGTTTCTGGAGACCAGACCAGCTTAGCCGATTCCTGCACTGAATGCTTATTGCTCAACAGGAATTAAGCCGTATTTTACCTAACATGAGCTCCACCAGCGATTTGCCGTGAATGTCCCTCTCCTCCTGTGGAACCAGCCCAGCCTCCCATTACCCTGTTAGACCTCCTATCCTTTCTGGGATAGTTTATGGGAGTCTTTTAAGAAACCCTAATTTCAGCCCAAGATGTACTGATGTACACTTAAAATGCACACAGCGTGAAGGTATTTTCCTCAGACTCCACAAACTGTCGAGCCAGAACTTATTTGCACGCCTTACACTATAGAAAACTGATTTTGTCTTTTGTCTTTTATAGACTCAATTTAAAAAAGTCTGACCTAACAAGAAGATAAACATGCATATTTGCAAATTCCTCTACAATATCTCCAGTAAATAGGCATTTCAGAGACATAACTCCTCCATTCTCTATATGCCTGAAAAGTAAACACACAATTTTAGTTCATACATGCAGGTACCCACATTGAGTATGAATCCATCCATCCATCCATCCATCATCCATCCATCCATTCATCATCCATCCATCCATCCATCCATCCATCCATCCATCCAACATACATACATCCATACATCCATCAGTCACGCTGTCAGCAGACTGGATAAAGCCAATAACACCAGTAACATTGCTGGTCATTCCTACACACGCAGAGGGGGGCTTGGGGGGGGGGGGGGGGGGGGGGGTTTGCAGGAGTAAGACGCAAAACTGAG
>JAAGVU020000035.1:17424839-17443664 GCA_011763525.2 Mormyrus iriodes | reverse complement strand
TTCTCTCAATGTCATGTAAAGCGCTTTGGGGCGACTCTGTCGTGAAAGGCGCTATATAAGAATAAAATTGATTGATTATAGTAGAAGCTCTTGGCACAGGGTTGGGTCTGAGTGATCCTCTGTACTTTTAAGGCTGAACAGTCCTGTACGCAGCTGGTTCTTACTGGTGGGGATTTAAACATAGTCAGCTGGATGTACTGGTTTTTTGTTAGTGGCAATTTGCTAATTTCAGAGTTTTTCTCTGTAGTTTTTAGCATTTATATATAATTAGTGCCTCTGCTGTTGAAAGGGGCTCTAGTCCCATTATATGGTGTGTTTTTTGAATATCATTTAGTTTCCAAGTCTCTCTCTCAGCATCTCTGATAGTCCTCCACCCCACAGCCTGTTCTGGGTTGTGGAACAGAACAGAATGCTCTGGCAGTATGTGTGTGTGGGCACGCATGTGAGTTATGTATATATTACATTGTGGGGACAAAGCATCCCCAGAATGTGATAAAAGCCTATTATTTTTCATTTTTAATTTCATTTATTTTATCAGTTAAACATGCTGAAGGCCCAGGATCCTCCCCATAAGCAGAGGACACCACAGGAGGCCACCTCGAACCGATAGATAGAGGGCACATACCCAAACTGACTTCATGAGTAAAGACAGCTAGCTGGGGATAAATATATTCATGCATACATTCTTATGTACCGTAGCAAATATAATTTACTTACAGAGTTTCTGATACCTGCACGTTGACTGTGATGGCTCTGATACGTTTGCAGGTCAAGGCACAGAAGGCTGGTAGCTTTCTATAAAAGTGATTTTCATTGACTAAGGAAAACGTGGCTAATTGTTGGCAGGGAGGGCATGTCTCCGAGAGGGCAGGCTGCACTGACCCTGCCGGCTCTCGTTGTTTTCAGTACACCAGCACACTTTGTTAAACATCCCCTTTTGCTTCTGAATCAATACTCATTGTCTTAAACGTGAGCATCAGCTGACAAATCATGACACTTGCTGCCCAAAGACTGAATCGATGTTTTATTGAGTGTCCGTTAGCTATGTCCGCATCGATGGGAGGAGAAATTTCACCTGAAAGCAGAAGACTCCCATTAAGCAAGGAGTTGTTGATCACAGGTGTAATGGGGTCGGTCACTGAACAGAATAGGTCATCTTTTTTTAATAGATGCGGGGATTAAAGATGGCTGTCTTTGCCCAGATGCACTGTAAACATGGAGACCCCACTGCCCTCAGGCACGTATTTGTATTTATCAGTTATCCAGACTGCATTAAACTGCTTTATGGCTTTTAACTGACTCTCTTCTCACAGTCTACACTATACAGGCTCCTTGTACATATGTGGTTTATTTGTTGAATTTAATAACAAAGATGTTTTGGCATGTGAAAATGTATACAAGTAAAATAGTAATTTAGTAGTAAAAAAGATAAGGCTAAAGTTCAGGTGTGTAATTATAAGCATGCGTGTAATGCGTACAAGACTTGGTTCCAGCTTGCTTCATCCGTATACGGCTCTGCAGACACACTTGATGTTTGGTGTAAGTAAGGAGAAACTATACACATTTCAAATAGGCTTCCTGTGTCTCCAGGCAAAGTGAGCCGATCTCAGTAGCACAGGCATTTTGGCTCTTTTCACTCTGCCCTGTACTCAGTCTGGTTACTGCCCTGGGTCCCCTGGTCATCTACAAAATAGTGACACGTATGGACCAACACTACACAATTGACCCACAGCTCAAAATAATGGAAAGTGTTTTTTAAACATGTCTTTATGAAACGCTTCCGCTCTGTCATAATGTTTTTTTAAGCAAAATTTAAGATCACAATAAACAGCACATTTTATAATCGGGTTTTCCTAGTGTGCACACGAACAGATTAATCATGTACAATTATGATAAGCATTGTACTTTTCTACAGAAACAATGACTGTAAAATGCAGCCGCTCCCTGTCTGCTACGTCTCCCTGTGTGAAGAGACTCACATGAAGAGGATGAACCTCTTGCGATGTCTGAGTCGTGAATATTAAGGTGTCTTGAAAACAGGTCTCCTCTCTGCACGTATTCAGACCAGGCTAATACCTTGAAATAGGACAGCCTATATTACCAGCAGAGTCTCAATCAGCGCTGCCTCGCTGTATAATAAAAGCCTAATGTAAACCCACTTTGTGAGCCCTGAGACACCAACCATTATCATTTTGGATTGAATTAGAGTCTGTGAGATGTGAGACCTTCGTATTAATCTCCTATAAGGAGATGTAAATAAAGAACAGTGCAATGGGTTCAATCACACAGCGGGTTTAAGCTAATGAATCACACAGAGTGTTTTCAATATTAAAATTTACTCCTTCATATGTGCATATGTGTTATATACATGTGTTATATACAACATGTAATTAAACACCCTAAAATAACTGCAAAGATAATGTCGTCTTGACAGCTTCAGGATTCTTTGAACTAAGCAAAAAAATGAAAGTATCTCTGAAGGAGCAATCACTCAGACATACTGCGGGGGGGATCATAACCATCTAATTAGGGGTCATTCTGACAGAGGGATCCATTCAGGTGAATTTGGGACGGAGAACAAAAGAATACAGAGAGATGTTATTCCGGCCTGCTTTGTTTGTAAAATCAATCTTGGGTTTCCGGCATCATTTTAAAGGATAAAAAGTGAAAATAAAGCAGGTTGTGAAAAAATAAGTGTGAGCCTTCACACAGCAGATCTGTGATTATACAGATAGCTCTGGCCCAAATCTGTACTTTACACAGTGCAAAACTATCATTTTGCATTGCAGTGTTTTACACTGTTGAGCAGTCATGTTGGGCTGTCAGCAATAAAAACATTTCAAACCTGGCATGTCAAAGCAATAGGAGCATGTGTGTCCTTAAGAGGGACGGACGTGATCAACCTGCCCCTTTAGAACTGAAATCAAAGTGTGTCGATACACTGCACCCGGCACACTGGCATCCGGCCAATCAGGTCACTCGGAGCTAATGATCGCAGGGTTCTCCTCAAAATGACACAGCAGGTGGCAAAGTGGTTAGAGTACTGTTCTTCAGCACTGATGGAAATCACACACCAAGCACTAAAATGTCCATCTGCGCATATGGGGAAGGAAGGAGTTAATAAGAATGCTGTCCTGCTCTGCACTTGTGGGAATGACGGCACCTCCCTACAAAAGCCCCGTGGCAAATCGGAGCTGTTCAGGTGAATCGGGTGCTTTAATAACACAGTAAGCCAAGACCGCGGCCCAGTGCCTGTTTAGGGTGATTAAACATTAAGCCGCACAGGTCTGAACTGTGTGTGAAATGCAGCGGCCGAGACCTCAACTTCAAAGCGGGAGCGAGGACGGGCTGTCCTAGAGCAGACGGGAACGTGCAGTCAGTTCAGGTCTACATCAAGGACATGATGACACGGGGCCTGTTTGAATGGCCCATCATATTACAGCCCTCTGCTCTGCACCTGCCCAAAAAGCTGCAGCAGGGAATGCAAAAGGGATGAATATGTGCATTTCACGTCATAGAGAGCAGTTCTATAACCGTGACGCTAAACTGAAAGGACATAAAAAGCAGATATTTTGATATATGCTTGAATCCAACATCACCAGCAAACACTCCAGTTGGGTTAGGGTTAGGGTTAAGGTTTGCCAGTTGGGTTAGGGTTAAAGGTTTGCCAGCTGGGTTTGGGTTAAGGTTTGTCAGTTGGGATTGGGTTTACCAGCTGGGTTAGGGTTAAGGTTTGCCAGATGGGTTTGGGTTTGCCAGCTGGGTTTACACAAACTGCAAGCAGAGATTTGACTCCTGAGATTTTCCCAGGAAAATTCCTTGGTGAGTTTTTCACAGACCTTCATGAACTTGTCTTACTGTCTCCTCGTTTCAGCTTTCTTACACAAACTTATTCAGACACTGATGCCGTCCGATTTTCCATTTTATATGTAGCCAATAACAGACATTTCCCAGCCGTCACAACCCTAAACTAGGTCTGCTTTCTGATTTTTGCATTGGAACAGAGTATTTTGACAGATAGATGCGTGCCTCATGTTGGCGTAATAGACCCTGCAGAGACAGGTACCAATCACTCCAAAGCATTTCTACACATATTCCTGGAAAATCTGCGCAGCCAAAGTGATTTCACACCTGAGGGACAGGCATCAGCACTATTGAATTTTTTGGGGTTTTAAGCTGTTTACACACTTATGTACAAGGCGTAAGGTCCAATGTAATTCACTTTTTCTGTGCTATTCTGTTTGCTTCACTCCAGCGGATTTCAAACATTTAAATCCGATTCTAGCACTTGCTATTTCCTGTCACACAATCTAAAGCATTATTCCACCACAATAAACTACTGAATAATACACTCACAATAACAAAAACCTTATAGAAAATACTATTGATTGAACGGACTTGCTCTCATTGCCAAAAGTTTCTGCTTCAACATACTTGTCATAAAATGGAAAGCTATTGCAGAATTTGCTACTTTTAAATCATCCATCAAAGCACGTCAACAGATAAGACACAGTTGTCCAGCAACTCTTATCGAACATGCTACTCTACCATGCTTGGGCTGTGTAATATTTAACAGGTGCACAATCTGCTTGATTACCAAACTACACCAAACACGTGGAATTATGAGATCTTAAACTATCATCGTTTGCTTGCAAAAAAGCCGTTTTCACTCCAATGAAGCTGTAACATCAAAAAAGGTCCTTCATGTTACAAAACTAGACTAGGATTTCCCCCTGCTACAATTATCCTGTTTCCTCAATAACTTGATTTGTAAAAAAAATATCCCCTAGACTGGTATATTTTATTAACTTACAGTGATGCAGCTTTTGGTCAAAATTGACTTGTTTAGAAATGACTGATTTACAGCTTAATCTGTTCACTGGCTACAAGTTACAACTAGCATTGTGTATTTTTCAGTCACAATCCCCTTTTTCAAGCCATCACTATTTTTTAAAGAAGTTCTCTTTGCATCTTCTGTTCCCAAGATTTTAGTGTGAAATTTGTTCTTCAGAAGTTCAGACACGCTCCCCCCCACCCCCCACCCCTTGCTCTAAATCCTCAAGGCTGAGAAGGCTGCTCATAAGCTTCCTATGGAACCCATTGTACATGTTTAAGGTGTTTGTGTTTAAGGTGTTTGTGAGGAGAGGAGATAGCTGCACGTGCTTTTCCACCCATGACACATGCTCAGTGATGCCATGATTCAGATTAAGGGGGGATGTCTGCTCAACCCAGTGTTCCCCATCCAGTTCAATGGCGCCTGCCAAATCTGTTTACCCTACTGAAAAAAAACAGCTTGACCAGCTTATGATAGTCATTCTAACTGGTTTAGCTGATCATAACAGCATGACCAGCTTGATAGATAGGCCACAGCACCAGGACCAACTGCTGACCCACCCAGCTAAACCATAAAAGAGCAGCAAGAACTGGGACATGACCATCTACGACAATCCTAGTCCAGCTAAAACCATTTATCAACATAAGGTGGTTTTTAACATTTTTTTAAGTAGGGTAGTGTTTCATTAAACAGTACAGTACTATTCTTTTTGGGGTGGTTAACCAAAGCTATTAGCATACATGCTAAATACATATCATGTATTTGTGGACATGCGGGTGCCCATTCTCTCACTGCATACTTTCCTGTGGAAACAGAGGCCAGCGTACTCTTCCTCCCAGTGTGCTCTCCAGTGCCAAGCAGTTTTCAGCTATATGCAGCTTCAACTCTCTGTACTTTTTGCAGGAATCTGGGATCGTTCCACTTCAGGTCCGTTTAGCTTAATGACATGTTTTGATTAGTTACGACTCATAAAGTAGGAATAGAGGGCAGCCAGGCTATAACAAGGCCCATGTGACATATTAGATCCAATCAGCGGGCAGATCTTTTAGCAAAGATTCCATATGTGAATGCTGGTAAGTGCTATCACCGGTGAGCACACACGTGTTTTCTGTACACACCCAAGGGGGATCCCACTACAGAGGGCCTGGGGCACCAGTCCAGCTGTCCACCAGACCATAAATATGCCCCCCAGCTGACTGATCTCCACAAATTTTACAAGTCAGTCTTGCACCTCTATAACGAAGATTGAGTTGTGAGGCAAATGATTAATGAAATACCACTCAAAGGAATCAACTGAACCACGTTCTCTAGCTGGGGAGCCCGTGATCAATCAAGACACCGAGAGAACAGGATCATTAGATTATTTCTGTTAATCAAGAAACCAGCAATCCGGGACCCAAGATTCTGTCAGGACTTTCACCACATCTCAGGATGAAACACGTGACTGACTCTGATTCCCAATTCACATGCCTGACCTGTGATCGTGCTCCAGGTCACGGCTGAGGAATAGTAGACTCCATGACCATAACTCCCAGCATGCCCTAGGATAATGTTTCTCAACTCACTGACCATGTTTCAGTGAGCTGGGAGGAAGCAAAAACGTGGACTGTCTGGGGGTCCCCAAGGACCGGGCTGAGAAACACTGCCCTAGGACACAATGTAGCAAAGAGTAAACAGGAGGATGGATGCATCCCTGTATTGGAATGCCTGGTCACTCAATGTATAAGGCTGATAAAGGCAGGATCAAAGACGCACATGCCAGCATAACATGCAAGTGAGACAGATTGACCAGAATATCTGTTATTATAAATTACAGTGCAAGTACAGTGTCTTAAAGTGGCTGGGCACAAAATCGATGTGCAGGGCCCTCGAGGCAAACTTATTCGCTTGTTCATATCCCACCCACTGACCCCCTATCGACTACACAGAATACGAGGTCTCTTGCGTCACTAGTGCCCCGCAATGTTCCTGAAGTAAAAGCAAAAGGCTTTTCAATCATGAGTGCATTTGGAGGAAGACTTGCTTGTGTGAAGTTATCCACATTTATATGACAGGCCATGTCGAGATCTTAAAGATGCGCAGACATCCTGCAATTCATGGGTAGAAACTCCCAATAAGCATCCATTTATTTGCAGTCTGCATGTGGGTCTTCTGCATGAAAATACTGTTTTCCAGTATTGTGGCGTGACACAGAACAGACATGACAATGTTGTTTGCGACAGATATGCGCAAAGCAGTATGCCACAGATTGGTCTCACCAATGTGTTCACGTTCGTTTGTTTTGTCTGGACGTCATTTGAAGTTTGCAGACATGTTTAAGGATAAAATGACAACAATCCCATTTACAGACATACATGTTGTTGGCTTGGCTGTGTACAGTATCTTTGCCGCTAAACCTAGGATCGATTGACTTTCTTCCTGTGCACTAAATCCAGTAATGACCATCTTCCTTCGCTGTTGTGTGTTGGAAACTGGAGGCTGCTGGACAAGCAGTAATACAAACGAAACCGCAGACCGCAGATTGCAGAAGGCAGACTTTTAACAAATATGCAGCTGTGTTCCTTTCATCCTCTCGCCGGCTGTTATCTGCATAATTACCTACAGTGTGTCACCTGCACGTGCATACATCTGCCGTGCGCACGATCTCCGCATCTGCTGCCCTCTGCTCCTTCGCCTTCCTTGCTGGCCTCAAAAATTAAAGTCGCACCCCTGTTAATTTTGTTCCCAAACAAAGCGACAGAAGGAGAAATATGTATACGCGCTTATCAGCTGGTTCCTGCTGGGAATGCAATGAAACAGCCGGCATCCACGTGTCCAGTGGTAATTATTATTTTTGGTTTCAGAGGTAGGGGTTTCACAACAGGCCATTAGTCTGAGACACAGGTGATAAATCTGTTACCAAAAGGATCCCAATGGCAATATTAACATTTTTGTAAAAAATAAGCATATGTATGTATGTATGTATGTGTGTATATATATATATATATATATATATGTGTGTGTGTGTGTGTGTGTGTGTATATATATATATATATATATATATGTATGTGTGTGTGTGTGTGTGTGTGTGTATATATATATATACAGAGAGAGAGAGCAAAATAGACTTTCCAGTGCTTATAAGTAAATATAAGTAGATCTATTTATTTTTTTATTTCATTAAATGATGATATGACATATACAAATTTCTGCCATCTATTTATTGTTTTATAATATAACATGTGTGTATGTGTGGGGGGGGGGGTGTTGTTTAAAGTGCTGTAGTTTAAAGTCTGAGATGAGTGTCATTAAAGGCCTCCACAGATGTTACCTCTTTGCCCTCACGCCTTTTGACCCACACTGTCTATAGCGTCATATATAGGTTTGATAAACAACTGTAACCTTTTCATCATCTCACTTATCCACATGCTGCGACCCTGTAACTCCACCCAAAGACCAGCCACAGATCTGCGCCCCTCGCTCTCCTTTCAGGAGTCAGCGTCTCACCTGAAACGGCAGGACTGCACACTTACATATGAGGAGAGGGGCTCCCCGAGCAGTCAGGCGCATCGCTTAAATGGGTCTGATACGGAGATATTGGCGGCTAAGCCTCTAATTTGAAGTGCCAGCGAGGGAGAGGTAATCAGCATCAGCCTCTGCGACTTGGAAAGGTCTAAGCGATGAATCAGCCCGCACTCTTCCTCTCCAGTAGCCATAAAAGCGCTGTGTAATATCTGAGGAATTTATGATCCTTCTGAGCTGTAGGGGTCAAACTGGTACTTAATCAATAAGGTGATTATTGATCTGTGGTAAGTGAAAAAGTGAAAAAAAAAAAACAAAAAAAAAACACAACAACAACAACACTGGAGCTACTTACAAAATAACCAGCAGGAAAACACCTTCAGGGGGTTAGAGTTCGAGCTGGGGTTCACTGCTAACACTAAAGCAGGCCTCTGTGCTGGCTGCATGATGTAAGCGCATCGCCACATGCCACAACAAAGGCTGAATTAGCTGCTGACAGTGTCTCAGGTGAGACACGGGATCCCCCAGCGTGCAGAGCAAGTGTTTAATGGGGGGTTTCAGACAACCGCCCCCCCCCCCCCCATCACTAGCCCACCAGGGGCAGCGTGACACCCAGAGTTTATCTAACGATCTGCTAAGCTACAAACAAAAGAGCCCTGGTGCCCACGCTGAGCACGGAGGGGGGCGGGACTGTGCCGACAGGGCCCCCATATCAACACGTTCGTGGAAGCAGGAGGTGAATTCCCGCTGAATTTCGAAGCGGCTCTGGGACACGGGTGGGGAGATAATGAGTGCCAGGCGGAGCGGCTGACCGGGAGCGGACGAGCACACCGCAAATCAATCTCGCACACCTGACATGAGACAAATTGCCATATATTATTCATGCCTTATTATCTCTCACTTCCCCGCTAACAATATCACCTTCACGCAGAGCAGGAATGGATGGCAGCCATCAAACGACGCTGATAGCCATGTTTGTTTTGCCTGACAGACTTCATGTCTTGGCCGCCACTCCTCGCAGGAGGGGAAGGGAGGACGAATGAGATCGTGAGAGGACCAGGGCACGTCCTCCCACGGAGTGGCCCTCATGTGACGAGGAAACGCAAAGCGCTGAACTGAAAGGACTCTGAAAGAGTCTGGAAGGACCCGGCTTCCGGGAGCAGGAGCTAAGCAAGCTGCTGTACTGAAACCCTAAAAAGGGATACAACACAGTCCAGAGAATTCTGTCATCTGTCACTTAGTTACACTGGGGAAGCTGATGGCTGAGGGAAGGAGGCAGTAGCTGTCACTCTCAAGATTGCCATCCAGGTCACCGTCATTGCCTGCACATGTTCTTCACCCCAGGTGTCCCTACCTATTCCAGCACTCTGGTTTTGTTTTCCCCGGCACCCGGAGCTGGGCGTCTGCCCTCCACGTCCTGCTGCTTGCGTCTGCTTCGTTCTTTCTTTCCCCCCAAAACAGTAACATAACTTTTGTCAGCTTGAAAAGCTATTTGTCCTGTTTCCAGCCGACTCCTGGTGCAAAATAAACCTTTAGGTGCGATCGAGCAGCACAGCAGATGCCGGCATGCAGACGGGATGCTGTCCCGCCCTTAGCCCTGTGCAGGGCTGGTACCCCCTAACCCTCCCAGCAGGCTGTTCTCCTTGCTGGTTCTGGTGGAGGCCGATCAGACCCAGGTTCTCAACCACCTCCCCAGTGTAGTTGAACTTACGACGGCATAATGCTGCCCCCTACTCGTCATCACGGCACATCGCCAAAGTCTGTTCGGATGACACTGTGTAACCCCTGTCCCAGTAGCCGGGGCTGGTCACAAGCTGTTCCAGAAGGTTCTGTAGAACCTTGGCTCACATACATAGATAAACAAAGATATGGAAAGAGATAATCAGATTCATTTCCAACACAAATTCAGCATATGTGCTTTCTGTTCTTCCCCGAACTGTCAGCGGTACAGGAGCGCACAGCTCAGATTTCGCGTAACTCATAAGCAGTGAAGTTATTTCCCCTGGGTTACTCTGTATCTGTACACTGGCCTAGCGTTCAGCTCTCGCCACATTGAGGCTCTGCCCCCCCCCCCCACCTCGCTGACAACAGCACAGAACCAATAAAATGCTCCTTTACAGCATAAGGCCTAAATCTGCCACACTGAGTTTCGTTTTCAGCTTTGAGGGCCATATAGGCAAATGGAATTTGCACCTTCTGGATAATATTTCACAGGAAACAAAACTTTGTCTGAGGGAACATTTATCTCTACTGCTATTTTAGAGGCAGGGCTGTGCAGGGCAACAGAAGGCTGTCGCTAACCATGCATGTGCTCACAAATACACACAATTATTACTATTAAAGTGTGTATACAGTATTATTCATTATAACAAAATGAATGTCCAATTTTTCTAAAGGGCCTTCTTAATCATGCATGTGTTCGCAACACGCGCAAATATACACACAATTTTCAAGGTATATGCTGTAAGTCATAATCATCCTTGAATAAACACTCAAGGTTGGCGGAATGCAAGCGAGTCACTGATCAGTTCCTCCTTCCATTAAACACCCATAAAGCAGATATGCCAAAACAAGATATAGGTCCTTTATTTGTGTTTTATGTACATCAGTACATAAAAATTCTGATTTGAACTACACAGTAACTTATAACATCAGACAGCATTAGACAACACAAAGCAAGATAAAGGCAGTCAGGGACATCAAAGTAGATATTTGGCTGTGTACTGCAGGGGTACTAATTTATGAAATAAATATTAAATATTAAATTTCTGCAGAGGAAGATGGACAAATAAAAATACTGCATATGGAATAAATAGAAGATAAATGAAAGCAAGTGCTGACATGGATATATGTCAGAATAAAGTTCAAAGTGTTGCTTTGTCCACGGACAATCCTGTATCAAGCTGTCGAACTGCGAAAGGACCTGTTCCTAAACCGATTGGTGGCAGTCCTGGTACCAAATGGCACAGAAGAGGAGCTACGTCTTTCATCTCCTTTAATTTCACAGGCCTATGTGAGCAGAACGAGCTACACCGGCCATGGACACCTGAGCTGCCGGGGGGTCCGGGGTGCGGTTAGAAAGTGGGGACTTGGGGGGGAGGGGGGCACAACAGTAAGCAGGAGATGCCCAGATGTGCCAGTGGATAAAAACACGCTCCGGAGTGCTGAGCATAATCTCCCGCCCGATACAGTGGAGGTTAAGCTCCCAGACAACTTCCTGCTTAGTACTTGATTAGTTTTAAAAATTGCCTTCCATTTTCAGAGAACAGGTGATAATTGCTTTGGGTCACAAGTGATAATTGGAATCCTTCCCACACTGGAATAGCACCCTATTAAAAGGAATTATTCAGATCATACTACAGCTGGGCGTTCCTGGTGTGTCTGACCTTATATCCCGCCCTTTAATTATAATCCACATCCACAAACTCCTGCATGACACCATGAATCTACATACAGAAATTCAGAACGCAAAGATCCAGAGCACATTAATAATACAGCTTGCAGCCAAAGCAGTCTAAAATCCTCAGTGATGGCAGGGAACTGCCATTTCCACCCGTACTCAGTAATAATCCTTCATTGCGAATGTGCAGCCTTCACATTCTTAGGCAGTCATAGATGTTTCTGCTCGCTGTCCAAAGCCTGGATGTGTCTGATGTTGTTGGGGCTAAACTCAAACCTGATTCTTAGGGCTCAGCTGATGAGAAGCAGAACTGGACAATTCAGGTCCAGAAAGTACAAATCCAGACCAGGGTTTTGTTTCAAGAAACTAGTTGAATATGAACAGTCACGATCACAGCGTACTCAACTGGTTGGTTGAAACAAAACCTTGGTCTGGATTTGTACTTTCTGGACCTGAACTTTCCACTTCTGATGAAAGGCATCTGGTGTGTTTGCTCCCGTATGGTGTGTTAGTTCCCATAGGGATCTGAACCTAACCCTTCTTACAAAGAATCACTGCCCTCACTGTTCCTGGTGTGACATGTTTGAGGGAAGTGACCGGCCCCATGGCAGTGTTTACCTCCACACAAATCAAACAGTCACTAAACTAAACATTACATAAACATGTAATCCCCTTAACATCCTAGCTACATAAATGTGAGAAAATTAAATAAAAGTAACACTGAGATGGCCAAAGTACACAAATCCATTACTGGAGTCAAAGTATAGATACTTCTGGTCAAATATTATTCCAATACAAGTGAAAGTGGTTCAGTCAGATTTTTAATTGAGTTAAAGTACTGGTGTACTTGATTTTAAAAATATTTAAGTATTCAAACATACATTTTCTTTTTAATGTTAACACATTGTCATATTGCTTCCACAATGCATTTTCAGAACCTAATGACTCTGGAACAACCTGCTGAATGCCCTGACTTGCCTGTAGAACCTGTAGAATAAACAGCTTGTGGAATATGATACAATGACTAGAGAAACACAACTGAAATCGACAATAGGACAGATCCCTCCACTACACCCCAACAAAACAGCATGGTAGTGTTCAGACATAGCTCTGGCAACGTGCGTGTGTCTCTGTGTGTGTACAGGTGCAGGCAGACAGTGGAATTGCTGTAGATGCAACTTCCTCAGAAAATTAAAAATAAATAACCAACCCAGTAAGCCAAACCAACACTTCTAACTTAAAACAGCCCAACAGCAACTTGATTGGCAGTGCAGGGGTACTTTACCATGATTAGTTTATCTCCTGTGACAAACACATCATGACCTATCGCGTTTTCAATAAGAATGGCTGTCCGCTGACTTCAAAGCCATGCTTCAAAGTAATGAGTAACGAGAGCCTTCATAGACAAGTAGTGAAGACAAAAATACAATATTTGTCTTTCAAATGTAGTACAGTAAAAGTCACCAGATTCCAAGAAAATATGATACTTGGGTAAAGGACTCAATAAATGTATTTAAATACAATACATAAGTAAATGTACTTAGTTACCCTCCACTGCCGGTAACAAATAAAGCCTGCTGAAAAGCTCCATCAGTTAAACTAGCATGCAAATAAGGCACCTGAGAACATCAGAAAGCAAAACCAGACAGACATTTGGAGGATGAGGCCACCTTTCTTTCTCCATGTGCAGCTGCCCGTGACGCCAAACAAAACTGATTCCCCCTGCGTTTCGAGCCATGGGCCTCTGGCAGCTGTATCGCCGGGACATCCACGTGAGAACAGCTGAAAAGTCTTCCTCACCCTTGTGATATGATCAATAATAAAACATCTGGCCATTCTGAACCCAGATGGATAAATAATAGATGACAGTGTCTGAAGACTCCGCTTTGAACTCTGGCCTGTAAGGAGAGTGAAAGGCCCACTTTGTGAAATTCTGATTAAGTATCACGTCAGGCTTTCTCCTTTGAAACATTGTTAAAAGATCTCTAATTAATCTCTAATGTTCAGTGCTTACGAACATATTGCTTGTAATACATCCCATGCAATCATGGCTCCAGCACTGTCACAATGTCTTTTTTGTAATTTCTGATTGACATCAATCATCCCGCGTCACCAAATATGGGTCAAATCATCTGCTGTGTTTATAACCAGAGAGTGATGTTTAGTTTCAGGTTCACTGGCATTCAGGAGCCCAGAGAAGCATCTGCAGTAGAGGGACCATGTCTTTCCTGGGGGCCTTAATGGGGGTGTTCCTTAACAGGACATCAGTGCGCTGTCTGCTGGTCAGGCAGGCTTTCCAGTCAGAATTAAGTACATAAACTGGTGTAACTGGAATAGACATGTGTCACATTGCTTAAAGAGCACCTCTACACCAAAGCGATAATATCAAATGATAAAAACCCCGTTGTTATCAGAGCATTGACTTTCTGCCTTATTTCAGCTACAAAAACATCCCCATGTCCATGATAAAGTATAAACTGCACTGGAAAAAATAAAATTTGAATTTATTGGTTTCTGTACTTATTCTGATATTTTATTTAGTAGATATTTCCAGAGAAACTCGAAAGCGATGCAAATAGCTACAAGGGAAATAACCTTAAATGACTTTGGCAAATACAGGGCCATATTTCTACGGTCCAGCCCACGGTGTCATGCCCTCTATTTCAGCATCACAGAGGCAGGCAACTCCAGCACCAGCTCAAAGGCTGTAAGACTATTATGGAACGTGTGTCATTTCTATAAAGAAATGCTAAGCACTCTAAAGGTTCCTATATGCCTTTACCGTCATCTTTATAAACATCAGTCTAGATTAATTATGCTGCCTATAATTTTATCTATACCTCTTCATCCTCAGATTTTTCTTCCCCAGAAGACTGAATACAGAATATACATGTGAAAAATGGGCCCTTTTGTCTTGTATAACACCTCGTGCAGAAACCAAGTGTTTTATGTTTTTAGTGCAACACTCACACCTAGTGGTCATTTAGCAGAACACAACATAAGACCATGTCCCTCCCAGCAACCGACCGGCCATCAGGTCATGTTAGTGACTGGAACATAGTTGTCAAATGAATGTGGTTCATACATTTCACCTCTGGGACATAATGTCAATGTCATGCCAAAATCTTAACAAACGTCTTAACAAACGTCTTAACAAACGTCACCATTCTTTTGGAAAAGAGGGGTAGGGGTAAAAACAGTCAATGTGAATTCTTAATTTTACAGCAAGAAAAATGCATTTGATATTGATGCATTATTGTCTTTGTTGTGAACATCTTTAATAAAAACGAAAAGGTAAAAAAAAAAACTTTATATAACACATGTTATACTGCTTAACTTTCTTAAGGAAAAATTTAAGATGATGTACGACAGCACACTTCACCCTACTTATCGATATACCTGCAGTTTTGTGTCAATGCTGAGAGCCAGTAAAAGCAGGATCCTAGTAGGTGAGATACAGCTCAGTTACCGCTAGCAACCATTGCTGGATCCGGGCATAAGCTAACTAGGCAGCTGCATCGGGCTCAAGCAGAACAAGGGGGCTCAGACACACAACAAAAAGAAAAATGGATAAATATTCAGAATGCGTGGAGGATTGCATGGATCCTGTTCGTGCAGCCAATTTTGTTACAAAGCTAGACCACTTAAAAAGTTACTAGCAAGTTTTTTAGTATGTCATTACGCCGTTTGTGTTACGCAATGCACCAGCCACTGTTCAGCGTCTCTCAAATGCTGTCCTTGGTGATATGCTTTATCTGGAATACATAGTTTTGTATTCAAATTCTTGGGGCCATCATATGGAATTGCTTGATTTAGTTTTTTTCTTGATTGTGTGCCTCTGCATATATGGTGGCACAGTGGTTAGCACCATTTCCTCTAGGTACTCCAGTTTCGCCCCATAGTCCCAAAACATACTGAGGTTAATTGGAGTTACCAAATTGTCAATAGGTGTGTGTGCGTGTGAGTGAATGCTGTGTGAGTGTGCCCTGCGATGGGTTGGCGCCACATCCTGGGTTGTTCCCTGCTTTGTGCCCAGCTCTTCAAGATGGACCCAATCATGACCCTGAATAGCACAAGCCGTTAGACTTATTTTATATGCTTATGTGAAGAATTATTAAATAAATGCACAAACAAATAAATAAATCAAAACATACATACATATCTAATTAAAATGTTTATGCACAGGTAGAAACATGGCCAGCTTTAGCCAGAGGCAGATTAGAAAGTTGCCTAGGGCACCCAAATACCTGAGCTGCAATTTTCTTTGTAGGGGGGGTTCCCATGTAAAGCTTTGCCTAGGGCCCAAGAAAAGGTAGATTCAGCCCTGCTAGCACCATGCTAAACGCCACACTGTAGTATCACATTTATTGGCAAGTCAGTCACACTGCTTTTCATATTCTGTGGTGGACAGCGCTGGTCCCTGAGTTACTTGCCGACGGGGTTCAGAAACAGGAATGGGAGCCGCCTCTGGCTTTGGGTAATTTGTGACAAACACAAGATGGCCAGGGAGAGTGTCAGCTGCTCTTTTAAGCAGCCTTTTATTCTGACTTGCCATTACTGTCAAAAGATGCCTGCCGACAGACGGAGAATTAAATAAGAGCGACGAGGCTCCGCAGCCGTGAGGCTTGGGACTCTGGCTCCTGCTCCTCTATTAGGGCTGTTGTCACGTTGGGCCCAAAGCTGTTTTCTGGCAACATTGGCTGTCAAAGCCCTTATACTGGCGGGAGGTGCCTGGATTATAACATCACGGCTGGAGCTGTGCACGTCTCGCTTGGGAGAACCCGGCTAAATCCCTGATCAAACTCAAAGGGATCTTTTACCAGTTAAAAGCTTTTTGTGCATCAGTAATGGGTTAAATTTAAGAAATCTCAGTCAAACGTGCTAAGGGTTTTAGAATAGTCTCAGGAAATCCCTCTGACTGCTTCCTGAATAGTGTCAATCTTCGGTACCTGAATAGGGACACTTACTGAACACTTCTCATTTTGACCACCTTTGGTGTGCGAGGAAACCTTTGGTGTGTGTAACAAGTGACAAAAAGAGCTGCAAGACACACCTTGAGGTTCAGGGTGGAGGGCCCAGGGCCCACGTTATTAGTAAAGTGAAAAAAGACTTCACAAGCAAAATTGCATTATGTTCTGCTCTAGACAAATCAGCTGCATTAATCGCTTCCATAAATGGCTGCAAGTTAACCGATATCTGGCAATGAGAGCATTTATTTCAGTGCTATGCTGTTAATTCAGCTTTTGTCGAGTGATGCGATGGCATAGACGCTCAGAGCAAAATCGTTTGAGTGGTGTCCTCGACAAGCACACAGATCAGTCTGACACATCAATATTTCAGTGTTTACTATGGTGCGTGTCCTGCAATAGCACTCCTTGGGTGAAATCTGTCTAAAACACAGGCCACTGATCATTTGGGAGAATTAAACGGCTGAACCAAAGCCATCTGATTTGGGGACAGGCCAAGCGAAGCACCACTGTGTTTATCTTTAGCAACCAACTACCACATGGCTTAGAAGCAGTGATTTAGGGTCTATATCTAAGTAGATATGTATAAGTAAGGGCTGTGAGACCCAGTCAAGGCCAAGCAGGTAACCTGAACTGTGAAATCAGACACTCTAAAAATTCATCTTGAATGGATACATCATAAAAGTAGCCCCTTTGTTCTGCAGAAGCATCCCCATACGTTGGTGAGGCATCTCCACTCCGAGTGAAAAGCATCGGATAGTTGGATGTTTGCATGCTACTAATCAGGATTTTTCCTCATGGCATCAGCAACACACCCATGTCGTGTGCCCTTCTGTTAATCAAGCTAGAGTAGAAGCGATGTACACTTTAGTGGGTCACAGCTCTGTGTCTCTGTGATCCTGTGGCCAGCATAGTAATCATTGGCGGATTTAGGTATGTGCAACAAGGGCAGACCGCACAAAAAAATTTGGTTGTCATTGGTTTTCAGTAGCTTATTTGTACTTCATGTCAATGATGTCATGTCACCGTGTGGGTCAGTTAACCTTGTTGGAGTGGGCGCCCTGATTTTAGTTTGTGAGCTAGACAGGCTACCACTCAGAAGTATGTGATGAGGAGGTGGGTGGGGCCGGGCTGACCTCGGCTCGTACCACTGGAAGCCCGAAGTGGGGGGAGCAGGGGAATCTGTCAAATAGCGAACCTCTAACTTTGAACAGTGTTAATGCAATTACTAAAATCAGTTTTAAATTTTAGCATCATTTATTTGTATCAATCCAAATGTCGTAAAAATGAGAGTTTGTGCTGAATGGGGGTTTCCCTGGGGCAGCATACATGCTAGAAGCATCACTGAGAGTAATCATATCACTGTTAAGCCCTACAGCAAGGTCCTGAAGTCCACCATAAAAGGTTCTAGCCAAAAAAGAAGGACCCTGAGCTATTCCTCACTTTGGACAAAAACATTTGCTAAATATGCAAATCTCCTGGTTTTCAGTGCTGCTCCTTTATTCATTCTTGCCATCCTAATCATCAATTGTACGAAGCTGTTGACTTACAAAAACATAAATATGCATAATATTTATGAAAACAGGATTCTGTAGGATTAGCACTACTGTTAATGTGAAAGCGCCCTATCTTAGCATGACTCTGGTTCAAACTCTAATTGATCTAATCATATCTTTCACAGCATTTAATGTGATCTAGGAGATGAGTTGCTGAATGGTTATTTTGTTTAGTATCCCTAATCAGCAGTGTCCCCTCCTTGGTGGTGTGTTATGACAACTCTTCATGAGCTCACTGCATCCCTGCATTACCTGCATCCCTGCTGTTTTAGGATTAGGTTAGGATCACCTGTCTGCTGAATGTCTAGAAAGGGATTTAGCCAGATGCTTTAGAGAAACTAGTAGCTTTATTTTACCGTGGAACTCGTCACAACGACCTTGAAAGGAAATTACATTTGACACAGGAGGCGGCATGGAAACTAGGTAAGGTATCCCCTAGCCAGCCTGGTTAGTCTTGCAGAACCAACACAGAACGTCACATGCATGGTGGATCTACACTCACCTAAAGGATTATTAGGAACACCTGTTCAATTTCTCATTAATGCAATTATCTAATCAACCAATCAC
>JAAGVU020000035.1:17387648-17409591 GCA_011763525.2 Mormyrus iriodes | reverse complement strand
AGGGCGCCCAGGACACCCTCCCCGGTTTTAGAGATTTCGGTTTCAAAAAAGATGGAATGTAGAACAGCACTTTTCGTTTTTACCAGCAGATCCCCCCCCCCCCCCCCCCCCCCGGCAGGCCTCACTGTAATAATCTGTTTGGAGAGTCTGTGTAGTACTTAGTTTCCCTCAACTAGCAATGGTTTTTAAGTGACTGAAGGGATAGCAACTAAGTGAGTCTCCTCTCTGCTATGGTGAGACCGCTGTCAGGGTGACGGAAAAGTGCCCCGCCAACAGCAGGGGGCTGCTCAAAAATAGGCCTCATTTACACCTCCCAAGATGCTGCGATATTCAGTCTCCATGAATACTTTGGCTGGTCCCTCGCGGTTATGGCCAGCTTCTGGCCGCTCGTTACTTTACTCCCACGGCCAAAGACTGTGGAAGTGCCACCGCTTCTGAAAATCACCAATTGCGCTGCTCTCGGCTGGGATCAAATGAGCTAGCCTTCCAGTCAAAGCAATGAAATATACATTAGCTGGGACTGTCTCCATGCTACTTTGGTCAACAGCACACTGGTAAATCAATATGAAAATGACTGAAAAATAGATTAAAATACCAATGGAAATGTACTTAAGAATCTGGTGTACGGAGTGTGGCCCGGATAAGAGGGCAATACAATGAAGGAGCCCAATGAATGATGGTCATGGGCAGGCTTCTCTTTTCATATCGTGTTCTACCGCGCTCATTAAATGCTTAATTTCACAGTAAGTGATTCTTGGCAAATACAGGAGGCCAGCAGCATTTCAGTCCATCCTTTATTACTGAAAGAGACATTCAGCCCCCCGGACGTATGAGCGGCACTGCAGGACGGCCAGCAGGGGCTGACGGAGTAGAACTGGCCTGGTTCTCCTTCAGGCTAGCTACCCTGGATCTCATGTGCTGATCCGTAAGTAATTTCACTGCCACAGCCCCTGCTATCAGTGCATGTTGATCGCAGCTGTGGACATAAATCAAAGGTTTCTGGGCTGAATCCTTGTTGAAGTCCTGCTGCTGTACTCTCAAGTGACCAGAGCTGCAGTAACGAACTGGACAAATGAGTGAAACTGTAAGTGCTTTCATATGGAAGCTTCTTCTTATTAATGACAATAATTGAATTCTGTGCAATATGATCAGTGTTGGGGAAGTTACTCACAAAAGTAATCCATTACAGACAGAGCTGGAAAGTACAAATGCTGACTAAGGTTTTGTTTCAACCAACCAGTTGAGTACTCTGTGATTGTGACTTTTTATACTCAGCTGGTTGGTTGAAACAAAACCTTGGTCAGGATTTGTACTTTCTGAACCTGAACTTTCCATCTTTGTCTGTAATGGATTACTTTTATGAGTAACTTCCCCAACACTGGCAATATGGAGTCAGTCCTCAGTGTCAGTCTTCAGGGACTGTTTATTGCTTTGCTTTTTAAGAGATTATAAATCTAAAAATAATTTAACTATGCCTATTGAAATAAAAAGTAAGTCCACAATGGTATGATTCTAATAAAGGGATCTGCAACACCTTGAAGCTTTAAGGAAGTCGTTAATACCCAGAAGATCACACCCTATGAATCTGACAGAGTGCTGACTTGTTACCTTTCACAAGGATATAAATATAGTACAGAGCTTTGGAATGCAAACACCTTTTCATCCTGCATAAATTCTCTGTACATTATTCCACCCAAAGGACCAGCATGGGAAATCTGGCTGTTCATAAGGCTCCTGGCCCCTATAACCCCTTTGTCATTCTCCATACTCGGAAAGAGATACATTAAAATGCAGTTTGACATAATTCTGCATTGTACGCAGTATATCCCTCTGCAATGCACTGGACACTCCAAACTCCTGGTGCAGGATGCAGGCTGCTATATTCAGCAATAGTGCCTGTTAAAACATAAGTGCTGCGTGTGAATATATGTGTGAAATTGTGCAATGTGGCTCATGATATAGCTGATAGGGTTGAGGGAAGGAGTTGAAACCTTGACCGGGGAGTGAGGGGGGGGGGGGCTCCCCACAGCCTGCCCGAGGGGCTTTTCCAGTCCGAAAACACTTAAGACTTTAGAGGATGAGACCATCCACACAGCACCAGAAAGTCAATCTCAGGTCTGTTAGCTCGGTGCTAATCAATTGTTCACTCAATCAATTGTTTTCAATTGCCTTTGAAAGTAAATATATTCCTCTCGGATCTCTAGAAACTCATCAGCTTCTGTTTGACTCAGATGGTGAAGTTTGTGGCAACATTTTATTGCCTAGGTTTCAGTTAAAACTTTGCGCATGGCATGTACGCACCTACTTCCATAAGCAAGTCCACTCGAACCCCATGTGGTGTCCATTGTATGACGATATAATAATATAATTTAAATAATCTTGTAATCTAAAGCTTTAAGGTTCAAATGTCCAGAAGGGAATCTGCTGTTGCTCATACCTCCGGGTTCTGTGGACTCCTCCCACAGCTGCGGATCATGCAGTTATGTGAACTGGAGTCTCTAAATTGCCTGTAGTGTCTGTAGCACCCTCTTTAGAGTACAATCATGTATCCTGTGTTTCCTGGCATAAATTCCAGGCTTCCTGTACTGGATAAGTGTTCATAAAATGGATGGACCATGTCATGACCACAAACGCTCCACACCTCAAAAGCTGACCACAACTTAAATGCTTTTAGAGGTTAAACTGGAAGCTTATGACTTAGACCTTTGTTGAGATGTGTCCTTTCTTATAGGTATAATGCCCCTGTCCATGGCTTGAGGACCTCGGATACTTTTATTCAATTAAGTTAAATTTGATTTATGTTATACATAGCGTCTTTAACAACAGAGTCGCACCACAGTGTTTTTTCACGGGTGTGTTGCGATACATGCCTGCATCATTTATACAAAATCACTGAAAAATAGGGAAGACAGACAAAGAAAGAAAGAGAAAGAATGCCAGATGACAACAGAGGAGAGGAACCAAAAACTCCCAAGCAGGGAGAAAAAAGAACCTCTGTGGGTCCAAAGTTGACTGGCTGCCCAACCCCCCCAGGCATGCTAACATTATTGAAAAATAACCGAAACACAGAAGAAATATCCTGACAAATAGTGTTTTATGACCTTACTTTTCTTGATTAAGAGAAGCAGTACATTCCCACTGTAATACAAAGAGGCTTTCAGTACTAAAATAGCAGATTGGGGTAGAAATTCAACAGGACCTTCTTGAATGAGGATGACCTCAAGCCTATGGTGCTTTTCCAGTGGCATCCAGGAACCAGGTCATACCCAACCCGTACCACGACGAGACATTGGTGTTCCTCTGCAGAAGGGTCGGCTCGGTAAAGGCATTGCTGGGTTTGGAGAGCGACAAGTGACATAAAACCGAAGAGATGCTTATTTACTATGGGGTGCCAAGTGTCAAGCACTCATTTTTGTGCACAACATACATTCTGTGTCACAAAAAGCATTATTTAATGATGAAATCAAGTAACACCTTGTTGCATTTTGTCCACAAAAGCATAAGGACTTCAGTTTCTTTCGTGCACAGAAATCAAAAGGAATGTTTCCTTTTGTGCACGGAATTGATATCAGCACTTTGCATTTCGTGAACCGAAGAAGTCATTTTGTGGACGAAATACATTTTGCGGATGATACACAGTCATTTCGTGGACGAAATTGATTCAGTGGAATCACGAAATGCAGTTTACGCTTTTTATACAGTATAAACCTTGCAGCCTACCTGCAGCAGCTTCGATCAACATTGAGTATTAACTAGCTAATTAGGAGCATAACAAGAACCCTCCTTACAACAGACAGCTGACCAGTTACTGTCTTGTCCTGGCTGATCCCCCTGAACACTGCGGACGGGGTTCAATAACTGCAGCTCCATCAGCAGTTCACGACACTAGCGATTCTACAAGGATCCGCAGACCGTCTGTGAATCCATTTATATTCACGTTTTGTTGTTGCGTTATACATACAGGCTACCCAGCGTCGTATCTGAACTAAGAGGGACAATGTTATTCAGGGGAAATGGCGTGGTAACATAGCCTACAACTGGAGGGAATCAGCGCTGAGATCTTTTACTGGCTTGGCTTAAAAATATTAAACGTAATGAAAAACATTACTAATGAGTACATACAACAGTAAAGGTATGAATGCAGGAGGTATTTGTATTTTTATTACATTTAAATACAAGTTAAACGTAATTACACGGGTCTGCAAAATCAGAGCGGCGTTCCACCTTCTGGTCATTTGGAGGTACTACTTCACCCACGGGCGCACACCTACTACGTAACTCTCGTGGCTCAATAAAAGACGAAACGCATTTCGTGATTCCACTTAATCAATTTCATCCACGAAATGACTGTGTATCATCCGCGAAATGCATTTCATCCACAAAATGACTTTCTTTAATTCACAAAATGCATTTCGACCACGAAATGACTTTCTTCTGTTCACGAAATGCAAAGTGCTGATATCAATTCTGTGCACAAAAGGAAACATTCCTTTTGATTTCTGTGCACAAAAGAAACTGAAGTCCTTATGCTTTTGTGGGCAAAATGCCACAAGGTGTTACTTGATTTCGTCATTAAATAATGCTTTTTGTGTCACACAATGTATTTTGTGCACGAAAATGAGCGCTTGACACTTGACGCCCCATAATTTACTGCGTACATCCTGATTTACTATGTGCTAATATCTGCCAGCATGTCTCTGACCTTATGTTAGCATCAAACGCTAGCAGAATTAAAATTAGCTTGCCTAAATTTTCATTATTAATCCATTCCATATAGCTGTTCTCTAGTACATTTTTAAGGAGGAAGTTGGGAATTTTCAATTTCCGAGTTATATGGAATAAATTGGTATATTGTGATGTGCGATTCCTCTAATAGTGAATAATTCTGGGTTTTTCATGAATACATGCATTTCGACCAATCAAATGGTGGTGACACAACCCACTCGGTTTATTCACGCTTTCGGCAGGGCCGTGTCACACCGGTTAGGGGTCGGGTACGCATCACGTAATTTACTACGGAAAACCGTCTCTTCGTGGTATGGCTCAGCTCCTGGTGGCAGTGGGAAAGCGCCACTAGTCTGATTAAGTGGGAAAATGCCGATAAGAGTTTACTCAGTGGCCACTCTTGGTTTGTTTTGACAGGTGTGATAACTCTCTCGCACAAAAGTGTGAAACCACAGCCTGGTGGCACGTGGGCGACGACCACACATCAACCGTCGATCAATCTAAAATGATCATTACAGTCACCTGTACAGCAGGGACCCTCTCTTCCAGTGTGAGGGTGCAGCTGTTCCACTCTCCTAATGATAAAATGGCAAGCTCTACCTTATTATGCTGGCAGGGTTTGCACCGGGGGATTAAAAGTGTTTGATAATTTGCAAACAGCCTTGGTCCCACATGGTAACAGGGATGCCCAGAACTGTACAGGGGAATACAGGGACTGTTGCACCTGGATGGAAAACAACAGCTCTGTTTACGACGGTCTCAGCTTCCTGTAAAAGCATGTGACGTGTGGCATTACAGCTAAGAAAGGCAGACCACTAATGTCCAACACATTCAGCCTCTGCCTTTTTCCATTAGTTTATGTTTATATAATTTTTTTACAGATGCCACATTTTTTGGTAACATATTTTTTCAGATCTTACAGCAATTAATATTATTTGTTTTTTTATGACGCTTTTATTTTACACATACAGAGTACCATCAAACCGTTCTACAGAAAGAAAAAAAACTGAAGGTTTACAAATAACAGAATGCTACTTAAAGTTCAAAACTGATTGCTCTATAACATGCTGTCTGCAAATTACATATTTGCAGAAGTGTGGGTTTTAATTGAGTGAAATTTCGATCTCTAATGCTGGCCCTGGAACAGGCACAGCTGTGAGAGATTTACTCCTGTAAATAAAGGAATCAGTCAGTATGGCAGGTAAGAATGACGCATCACTCCTTAGGACCGAGGCTCATGCATGTAGTTCATACAGCTACATTCAAACTTATAAAATTTCTCAATCATCGATGTTACCTGTTTAAGGTAAATAACAACCAATAGTTAGTATACACAATAGTCACTGGAAACACCCATCTTCAAAGGTCAAGGATAAAATATAATTGTACGTCCACAATCTTGTCTATTTCTTGTTTTTAAAATTATTTTTGGGTGTTATTTTAGTTGTTATTTCTGGTGGTTGTGCAAAATGGATGGATACATAAGATTAATTTACATTCCAGGAATCCTGCATAATATTTAAATAAAGAATATACAATATTCAAAAGACTGATATGGATATATGGACTTTTTTCATAGTTTAACATGGATATTTAAATGTTTTTTTTTTTATGTATAGGAATGCAGTTTGTAAATAATTTACTGGAATGAAGTGCATTAATTCTCAAAAAAGGTTCTGGAATGAACTCCCAAATTTCTGTAATCAGACACCCTGAGCATGCAGGAAAAAGGAGAGAGTGGGTGTCGATACTAAAATAGCAAGGCCCTCTCTAACTGGCATGAGGTAGACAAACAACAGAAGATATAACAGACTCGCAGCCCACTGGGTAATGTTGCTAAATACAAATGCAGTCAGGCAATGCACTTCTCATTAGCCTGCTATATCCTAATACCTCATTTGCTCTACAGAATGTTCCAGAATAGCTCCAGCTGCAACTACTCTGTTTTAGCAAGGAGACGTGCATTAAATACACCATTGTTCATGGACATTTGAATAAATGGCTTTAAACCCCTGGTGTGCCTGAGCATTCAACTGAAATATGAGACAGCAGATCAGTGTGAGTGCAGTAACCTTGAGGAATCCGCTATTCCACCTGCATTCAGTTAATCCCCCTAGGGCAGATGAGGACCCGATTCACAGAGTATCCCTGCTTTGTACACCATTTTGACGTTTTCTCACAGCCTCTGTGGAATGTACTGCTGTAGCAAGGTCTGAATATTTTCACATCGCTATATTTTTACATAAGCTCGCCATTTTCTCAACCAAGAAAGACAGGGATAAAATTATATACAAAAAGAGAACATCATGCGCTGGACTGAGCTGACATATTTATGATTAACTTTTTGTGTCACTTTGTGTCGCTCCAGGTGTCTAAAAAGTTTTGCAAAGAGTCCAGGGAAGTCCTGGCTGTGACATCACAGTGACAGATACATTGTGAACATTAGTAAGATAGGCTGTAAATAATGGCTATTTGTAGGGATATTGAAGCACTGAAAAAAAAGCTTTTTTTGTGTATTAAATGCTTTGAAGGCAGTTTTCTGAGTAATAAAATCAGAATTTTACAGTAAAACACGTAACATGTACAGTGGTGAGCTACATTAATGGCTTGGCAGAAACACCTGCAGAGTAGCCAAATGAACAGCAATTAAATGAACTTGGTGGTGTGTTCACCAAAACAGTGCTGATTGGACTAGAGCAAGAACTTCACCTGGGGACGGTGTGCAAAGTATTTGATCTTATTTACTGTTATTTACTATATAAGGTTTAGAGAAGTGGATTGAATGGATCGATTCTTCTGCAGATTGCTTTTACGGTTTATAACACAAACAGATCAGCGGTGAGATCGATCACAGACTGACAATTGGAGAGAGCCCTCCAGGTCCACACTGTTCTCTGAAAGTATCAAAGGTTGGCAAGCTAAGGAGACCTTGGATGGGCTGGGGAAACCCATCTTCAGGCCAGAAGTGATCTAGTGGCAAAACATCTTATGGCACTCCTGCCAGAATCTATGGAGCTGAACTTATTTTTTTACACCGTAAAACAGAGACAGCTTGCTTCAATGAAATGCTAAGGGACAGTTAGTTTTATCCTGGATCAATATTTGTAGGAGTAATACATTGAGAGAATGCATGACAGTACAAAAATATGTCATTCGAAGCTTATGTTTTCATTAATATTTAGAGCATATCAGCAGAGGTGGCGCATAATAATGCAAGGCTGCAGAAAAACAATACTTGTACTGAGGAAAGGGATTCAGAAGTTGTAAGCAGGGGAAGGTGTGATCCAGAGCTGACCGGATTCCTGACTGATGTCCAGCCCTTCAGCCTTTATGCTGTGTATGTATTGAAAAGGGTGGAGGAGAGGATTCTAGGTAATCAATACTAGAGTTTGAACGTGATCTAGGCTTTCGTTAAAAGCAAACAGCATTCTAGGTAAGTTGGAGCTGTCTCCTGGCACATGCAGGCCACTTACTCAACTCCACCGATGTGTTTAATTGGCCTAATGACTTTATTCCTCGTAGTGTTCTGATCTGATTGGCTCTCCTGTTAGGTTCTTGCACTGTTTTGTAGCTTGATGTACAGCTCGTGCTTCAGTGTTAATTTGCACTTGTCACTGGCACCTCATCGGAAGCTCAGACTAGCAGTCCCTTCATGGAACTCTTTGTCAGCTGTGTGCTTGTGATATAATGTATGTCTCATTTGTACATCACGCTGGACAAAAGCATCTGGCAAATAAATAAAGGTAAATGCAAACTTTTTTTTTTCTAAAATACCTACAGTACCCAATTATATTTCAACAGTTCTTCAAATTTTCTTGCCCCCTGCTTAAGATGAATTAAATTTGTACCTTTTTCTGGAAAGCAACGAGGTAAATGCAGCAAATCATAAAAATAGTATTCGCTTGCCTTAAAGACAATGTAATATTACAATTACAATCTATCTGATCCAATTATGTTCCAAATTTTGTAGGGCTCCTTTCACTCAGGGGCTCTTGGAATCATCAGAGATCAAGGGGGATTAAATAAGACCTCATCTCCAGCAAGGTTATCACAAATACACACACACACACACACGCACACACACACTTTAGCATACATAGACGAATGTAACACGGCCCTCTGAGAAACTGAGTACTGAAGAAACTGAAGTAGTCAGTATTACAGACTGCTCTAAAAAGTTGCATCAGTCTGAGGCCCTGTTTTGAGGAACACAAGCTGCTACAGAGTCAATTTAATCAACTTTACACTGTACTATGCTGATTATTGTGGTATGACTCTCCAGAGAGACAGTGTAAGAGAAGTCAGGTAAGACAGGAGGGCCCCACATCATTCTGAAAGATGGATAAAATACGAGTTACACAGATGTGAACCTGTCAAAAACATCTCGATCAGTAATACAGGACTCTGGCCCATTTATAACTTCATGATGTATCCATGATTTAAAAAGAAAAAAAATGAAAACAATTTCATTTGAAATAACTGCACATAGAAGTGGCACAGGGGCTCTGGGGGTAGCACTGTAGCCTTATACTTCCCAGGCTACTGATTCGATTCAGCCCCCTGACTGAGTGTGTGTGGAGTTTGCATGATCTCCCCATGTTAATTTGGGTCTCCTCCAGGTACACTGGGTTCTTCCCATAGTCCAAAATGGTATAAGCACAGTTACCTCTATACAAATAATAATGTATACAAATAATAAAACAAATCTAGGGTGGCCTAGATAAATTCACTTACAATGGACCACGTGTGTTTGCAAAAGAGCAGGATTTGCCACGAGAATTCAAATGAATTATTCTTAACATGCCATTGACATAAGTGATCTCTTTTGCTGATCAAGTTAACAATGTCCAAGATATTGCAATTGACCTAATGCGACTCCCTTTTAAGTAGTCTGATGCACTTGTACTTGTGCAAATGGCAAAAAAAGCATGTATTTATGTATCTTTGTTGTTTTGAAAGCCTGCTTGGAAGAGATTGTGAGAGACAGGCAGGTGTGGAAACTGACAGCAGGCCTGTGTGACATGTGAAACTGAGTAGCCTTCCACAGCACAACCCTGACATCATGACTGTCCCATCATATTAGATACGGGACCATAGTGTGTGGATTCAGGACAGTGGATTTCATTCCCAGCACCAGCTCCATGGTTGTGTGGAGTTTGCATGCCCTCCTTCTGTTTGTGTGGAGTTCACATGCTCTCCTTCTGTTTGTGTGGCATGTGTGTGCTCTCCCTGTGTTTGTGTGGTGCTTGCATGCTTTTCCAGTGTTTGTGTGGAGTTTGCATGCTCTCCCCGTATTTGTGTGGAGTTAACATGTTTTACCCATATTTGTGTGAAGTTTGCATGCTCTCCCCATGCTTGTGTGGAGTTTGCATGTACCCCCAGAGTTTGTGTACACTTCTTGTATTTGTGTTAAGATTGCATGTACTCCCCATGTTTGTGTGGAGTTTGCATGCTCTCTCGGCGTTTGTGTGGAATTTGCATGACCCCCCAGTGATTTTGTGGAGTTTGCATGCTCTCCCCATGTTTGTGTGGTAGTCGTGTGCTCTCCCCATGTTTGTGTGGAGTTTGCATGCTCTCCGTGTGTTTGTGTGGAGTTTGCACGCTCTCTCTGTGTTTCTGTGAAGTTTTCCATGTTTCTGTTTCCACCATGCACTTGAGTTCCCTCTTGATGTCCAAAAACATGCCATTAGATGAATTAGGGGCTGTCTTGATTTAGACACAGGGTAAGTACAAAAAACTTCACATTGCCTCACCGTCTAATAAAAAATTGCATTTCAGACTACATTTCTTTTTTTTCTTTTTTTTTTTTTTACTAAACTAGTCTAGCTGACTAGTAGCAAAAATATTTAGGTATTAACCCCTGTGTGTGATGCTGTCAGTGAGTGTGTGCCGTACAATGGAGTGGCATCCTGACCAAGGTATCCCCTGTGTTTCCAGGGATAAGCTCCAACCTCAATGTGACCCTGTACTAGATAAGTGGTTACAGAAGATGGATGGATGAGTAAATCAATAGACCGTGAGTATTTCAGGACAAGCTTAAAAAACTAGTGCACAAAAATTTAAACGATAAGCCTGGAAAGTGACATAAAGCCGTGTCATCACCACAGAATGTGAATGAATGTGTCATGGCACATGTTACTTTAAATAATGCTCTTTTAATATCAAATAAATTGGGGAAATTATAGGAAATTATGCCTGATATGTTATTTTCGAAAGCTGTTTATTGTGCATGCATGGCAGTGTGTAAACAGTTTGGGGCTGTAGGAAATTGCAGGCCAACATTGCAAACATGGCTTTCGAGGGAGAGCAGGCCTCCGTCAGACTGTTAAAAGGCCTTGACACCAACACATTCTTTTTTTGTGTGTGGTATGTTGCCTTGGTTACTATCTGTGGATGGAATGGTTAACGAATCTGGGTAAGAGCTGCATCAGGGTCAGACTCCACATCGTTATGTTTTGCTCATAAACTGTATAAAGAATGCAAAAAAATTAACAACATATGTTGCTTTTAGACAATTCTGTTCATATACATCCGTTTCTGTTCACAGATTTACATGCAGTACTACACCTTCTGTTTATAGCCTTCAGATTACATTCTGTGCTCATAATTATTAATCTGCTTAGCAGATGTGTGGAAACTTCAGTATTTGCAGTCCATTGGGCATGCTTGTGTTTTGTCCCTTCAAAGATTTTAATTAATGAACTGTTTTGCAGTGATTGAGCTGCTGATTAAATGAATTCCATGATTTAACCACCTTAAATGGAACATATGACTTCGGAGCTATAATTACTCTGTTGTGTTAAAACTAATTTGTTAATTGTTATTAAAGAATTGTTCACATAGAAAGTTCCCTGTACTGGAAAGCAAAAAAGACTTAAATTATTATGAATCGATTTCGTATAGCCAAATGAATTGTTGAAGACCCACAAATGACTAATGTTGTTCCTCCGTCTGTCCTTCAAGGAATGCATTTTGAAGTTTTTTTTTCCTTTTAAATGGCTGTTTTATGCATGAGAAATCATGAAGATTTCACCCCTTCTCTGCATCAGGTGGTTGCTGTGACGCTGTATTCAGTGACAAGCTAACTGCTGTGTTGTCACACAGCTAACAATGGTCGCAAAAAAAATATTTTGCTACTGTGCCTTCCTCCCACAGGCCAAAAATATGCAGTTAGGCCAACTGGTGTGTTTTAGTGTGTGACTGTTTGTGAGTGTGTGCTCTGCGGTGGGCAGGCATCGTGTCCAGGGAGTCTCCCTGCGCTTTCTGGGACAGGCTCCAGGCTGGCCATGACCCTGCATCGAATAGGTTATAGGAAATGCATGGATGGAGAGATGGATCAGACTAGTACAAACTTCACCGTCTGTTCGGACAGAGACTAGTAAAGTGGCTTAAAATTCAGATTTTGTGATCTATAGTCCTTAATATTATATACCTAAGTAACTATATACATACATTTATATACATAAATACATTTACAGCTCATTCTACATGAAGTAAATTCTGGGACCAGAATCATATAATTTATTTTAATTTAAGCAGTGCCTCTAAATCTCAATGCTGGTTGTAATTTTCCCTCTGTAGAGACACTTATTTTTGCTGTTTATTCTTTAACACAATTAGCAGGCCCCACTGAGAGGTTTCCTACCTCCATGGTAAAAAAAATTATTTTAATTCAACTGCCCATTGACCTTGTATTTTATTTCATGTCTCTGGAACAGTTTTTGCCCTGGTCTGGGGTCTTTATTGTAATGGAAAAAAACAAGTCCGGCCTGGCACTTGTTCCTCTGACCTTATTTAACCTTGTCCGTGGCACCGCAGAGAAATAGCTGCATCGCTTGTGCACATGGGGCTGGTTCACATGACTTGGCTCCTGACCTGCTGAGGCACCAACAGGAGCACTCTGAAACACATTCATTACCGAGACACTTAGACTCATTAGGCTTCCAAGACGAAGTACTTCAATAAGCAAAGGTTTCTACCACGTGAGCATTTAGGCTTGGACAGGCATATTAAGTTATAACAGCAAATATGTCTTTGTAAGTTAATTAACGGCTTTGCATTATTGACAGGGAATTAGAGGGAGCACCTAGTGAATGTCATAAGTTGGGGCTTTGCAAAGAACCAGCGATATGTATTATAAAGGAATAAAGTAATGCATCTCATTCCAGAGATGAATGAATGATTGATTTTGCTGGAAAATGTGCTTTTGTAACCTCAATAGCAGTGCTTCTGTTAAATGGACTGAGGCAATTTATGCAACAAAGAGACTTGCTTGTGTTTGATTCACAGAGTTCAGTTTCCCATCCTGGAGAGCGACTGGCGTGCCTCCCCGTATAATAATCAATGCGATTATCACCTTCAGTATGGCGCTGAGGTTAAACGTGATTTCTCTGGAGGATCCCTGAATGACGTTATTCCAGACGACATGTGGGCTGCTTCTGCTTATCCTGTCATTGCTTATCCTCCATGCTTGCTCTGTAATCATTTCCACTGGCATAAGCATCAAGTTACCCTGGAGGGGAATCCTGTTAGTAAAAGTAAGATGTCTCGTAACTGGGAGTCCGGCGTCCACTCTGGACGGTCGGTAACTCGTGCTCTTGGGTTGCGTTTCTCACACTTGGTGGCTTTATATTTTGTTGCTGGCTCACGCAAAAAGACACTCCTTCAGTAGTGTGTAGGAGAACAGTTACTGAAGCCTGAGGATAGATTGCATCACTTACAGTCTGCAGCAGCCCGCTGTTTAAGACGACAGACGCCTACTGAATATCACACGCTCACAGATAATCCTTAATCTGAGCCATGTGTGTTTGCCGGATGATTACGCACATGTATTAAACAAGCACCACTATCTTGATAAAACACCAGACATCACTGCTCATAAGCCTTGGATGCACATTGTTTATTATGAAATCTAAGATAAGTGCCCATATTAGTATTTTTCCTCATGTTTGCAGTCTGGTTGCCGAAAACACGCTCCACTCTTCAAACATTTCAAACATTCTTTATTAGCGTGGACTGTACGCGTGAATTGATATTGCAAAAGGGGGGGATGGTTAGCTTGAGAAAGCAATAGCCCTTAGAATAGAATATGAGCCTTGGTGTATGAGAGGAGGCAGGGGGATGGTGCAAGGCGTGACCTGGTCACATCAAGTTTGCTTTGCCACTGCTTGTCTGGATGCGTTGGAACGTAAGAACATATGGAACCGACACATATATTGAAAGAAGCTTTGCCTCATTCTGTCTATCTGTGGGAAAAACAGAATTCTGGTCAGTTACAGGTGCATCTGAGCCCCATGGTCCATTGTGGGGTCAAACGGATAATCCGCCATCATTCAGGGCGGCTGTTTCAGAGGCCCAGCTAACAAGCAGAACGATGCCATCTGTGTCCTCTGCTTTACAATTTGCCAATTAGCTTCGAAAAATATGCTAACAAATCTGTCACATTCTCTTTTTAATATGTAATTATTCTCAGTCTCCGTTGATGGGGAAACAAAACTTTGTTTAAAGATAACAATTGTTTTTAATATAATAATCGTTAGGCAGATGTTATACAGACAAAAACAGGTATCTAAACGTATGTATAAATACACATATATTTCTGAGATTTCCCTGTTTGCGGTGATATATTGTGAGATATAGTACCCATTTTAGATATAATAAATGCAACAAGTCTCAAAATATTCTGTATATTTATAGGTTAAAATTCAAGAAAACTGAAACCAACCTTTCATTCATAGATCCATCCATCCATCCATCCACCTACCTACATACCCATCTATCCATCCATCCATATTCCAATGGCTTATTCAGGACAGAGTTATGGTTTTTCGTGTACTATTTAAAATAATATTTAAAATTATAATTTTACTGGATATTTTTTAAATGAAAAAATTCTCTCTGTATTTTGCAGTAGCATGACATATAGTCTTTTGTGAAGCCTGTGTAATTTGCATAAGATCTTGTGTTGATTTTGAAAGAAGCTTGAATAATTGACAATTTCAAAGGTTAACTAATTGACTAATTCAAATGTCATTCTAATTTTCGGTTTTGTGCACAGTTGCTATAATGGTAACTTGTGCTGCAGTAATTTGCTTAGCTTAAATATATTTTTAAAACATGCAATTAATAAATGTGATTGTAAATGTGACTGATAATTGTTTTGGAATCTTTTAGGGCAATGATCTTTCAATAAGATAAAATAATAATGTCTTTTCCATTTTAACTAAATTCAATATCATATTTAGTTATTTTATAACAGCAAAATAACATTGGCATAATTAGAAGTTAATGCAGTTAATTTATAGAAGGCAAAACAAAGCTAATTTAATGGACTTGCAGCAAGGCTTGTCATAATATCAGCATAATTGCTTTCTTTCCGAAGTGTGTTGGTAAAATGTCTACCCGTCCTTATATTGTTTGTTGGGTTTGTGTAAAAAAAAAAATCAGTTTCAGACAACAATGAACAATATGCCTCACAGTTTCCATTGGAATGACGTTTAACAAACATAATTAAGTTTCTGTTTTATACCATATCTCACTGTAGGGTTTACTGTAGAGTAATTGAGTAATACTCCACAGAAAAGTGTATCACCTATAGTACGACTCCATCGAAACTGTTTTATTAACAGTAATACTCCATTCAGACTGTAATAGTAACAGCATAACCCTATCCAAACAGTGATATTCATAGTAATACTCTATCCAGACTGTAGCATTAACACTACTACCCTATTAATACTCTGATATTGATAGTAATACTCCATCCATTCTGTAGCATTAACAGCAATACCCTATTCAAACTGTGATATTAATAGTAATACCCTATCTAG
Organism: Mormyrus iriodes; assembly: GCA_011763525.2. NCBI lineage: Eukaryota > Metazoa > Chordata > Actinopteri > Osteoglossiformes > Mormyridae > Mormyrus > Mormyrus iriodes. The sequence goes on along the minus strand of JAAGVU020000035.1, from coordinate 17,394,037 downwards.
ACTGTAGTATTAACAGTCATATCCTATTCAAATTGTAATAGTGATAGTAATACTCCATCCAGACTGTAGCATTAACAGCAATGCCCTATTAAAACTGTGATATTAATAGCAATACTCTATCTAGACTGTAGTATTACCAGTACCACCCTATCCAGACTGTGGTCTTGATAGTAATACGCCATCTTTGCTTCACCATCAGTCGTGTTTATATGTTTTGCTAGAGGTTCAGGAATTGGATGAAGAATTAAATGATTAATCATACAAAGGACATTGTGTGGACCTGTTTTCTCCAATCATCTCGAGGGCTGCTCATTCTGCTGTCAGGATCCTGCAGGATGCCGCCATGAATTATTTAAGCATCGCATGAGCATCAGGCAAGAGGCAGCCGTTTCCCTTTGTGGTGCTAAAAAATGCATTAAAACCACAACAGTTTTATCTGTCAGGCCATCCTGGGCCTGGACAACCATATAATCAAAGAGGAGGCCTCCTGTTGGCTGACGTGCTGCGCTGAAATACAGAGGCAGTGGATCGCTGTAAACTGTCAAACGAGAGGAATACTCGCATACCTTTATAAGGATTATTACATGTGGGGTAGAACAGGGACCCAGCTCACACCGTGCGTGCGTGTGTGCGTGTATGTGTCTGTGTGTGGGTGTGTGTGTGTGCGCGTCCCCACAGTGTGATTAAAACCTGTTGTTTAGATGTTGAGGGGACCATTAGTTTGGTCCCCACAAGGCGAAACTCAATTTTATAAAGCTTTGTGACTTCAATCAAAAAAAGTCTTGTAGTTTGCTTGGTTACTTATGGTTATGGATAGGGTTGGGCAGGGGTTAAGCTGTCATAGTTGGGAATAAGGTTTTGCTCATTGAAATCAAGTCCCTACAAAGATATGAATATAAACATGTGTGGGACTTCAGAAAACCAAAATATATGGAGAACTTTGTGTTTAAAAAGTGAATGACTAAGATCCAATAGTGGTGAACTGTTTTGGTATCAGTAACCCCCGACCCCATGGCAATCCCCAGACATGCTGGAGAGATTATATTTCTCGGCTGGCCTGGGAAGGCCGGGGTATTCCCCCAGAATAGCTGGAGAAGGGGGCTGGGGAGATGGAGGTCTGGGCATCTCTGCTCAGACTGTTGCTTCCCTGACCCAGAACCGGATTAGCGGCAGTGAATGGGTGTATGTATGTATGTATGGATGTATGTATGTAAGGATGGATGGATGGATGGGCAGATGGATGGAAGGATGGATGTTTCCTTCACTGCAAATGTTTTTCGTGTACCTTTGTTTTTGGGTCAATAAGATTGATAATGTTGAAGAGAGAGCTGAGAAAGTAGGAGGTGTGTGCATATCTACAGGTGGGTGGATGCGTTAGACTCTTTATAATCACTGCGCAGTCTCCTGCCCTGTGACGCTGATGGGCCGAGTGGCTGCCCATGGGGGACTGGTGCATTATTGGATTTCTGCTACTTTGGATGGAGTATGATCATGCATTCATGCTGGATGTCCTTAGTATCCACGGCTCAGTAAGCGCTCAGATTGTTATGCCAGTGCATAGTTTATGGAACCTTTAACACTGTATATGGTTATTGTTTTTTAAATTCCTTATTTTATTTATGTGTCTCATTCTTTCTTTCCTGGCCTCTGACTGTTTTTTTACTGCAGTGTTTAGCATAACTCAGGGCTTTGGCTAATTTAAATAATAACATGCATTTTTAAATGTCTTCTCATGAACACATCAAAGGCAGACTTCATATGCCCACTAGAGCAGCCCCACACTAAGTCTCACAGCATCCGCGCTGCAGTCGTGAGAATAGCCTTCCGGAACATATATGTTCTTCAGCTCTGTCTGCAGGTCATTCTGCCTGCTGGCATATTTTATAGCTCTTTCTATTTCTGGGGTCCTGCTTAATGTAACTGTAAGTTCCTTCCCCTTATCTTTCCTTAACAGTGATAAACACTTCAGAATATTTCCTGTATTATTTCTGCCAAATGATGTAATGTATGAGAACAACAAGTCATCTTACAACTAAAGAGAGACATCTCTAGTTAAATGGTGGCCATTTTCCTTGGACAGAAATATCCAGTTGTGTCAATTTTATCTGTTGACAATAAAGACTTATGCATTAACTTGTTTGCATCCATCTTCTATAACCAGTTGTCCTATTCAGGGTCACGGGGGGGTCCAGAACCCATCCCACAGGCAACAACCCATTACAAGGCACACTCAATTTGGCAACTCCAATTAATGTCAACATGTTTTTTGGACTGTAAGGGGAAACCAGAGTACCTGGTGGGAACCCCACAACCACAAGCAAACTCCACACACAAGGATCCATGGCCAAACCCTGGTCCCAAAGGGGTGAGGCAGCAGTGCTAACCACTGCACCATCATGCTGTTGCTAAACAGTTTGCATGTTTTTCTTAAATATTTTATTTAGATAAACATATGGTACACCACCATCAGGGTGTCAGTACGGGTGGTTCTCATGGAGCTGGTTTCATAAACATCCTTTGTTTTGAAGCAGGTGAAGTATTTCTACAGCCTCCACAGTTAGGGAGAGTATGGTGTGGTCCATGTCAGCACCATGGACAGCAGCTTCCGCTCTCGCTTCACTTCCTCCGCTACGTGTGGGGAAGAGGCACAGCAGAAGCAGATGATGGGTCACACCTGCGGTTTCTCAGGCGTCTCGAGGGCCGCCAAGGGAGAGTGAGCTGCGTTTGCTCCACCAAGACAATCGGCTTATGCGTGCCACCGCCAAAACGCCTACCAGGGCCAACCGAGCCAGCTTTCTGCATCCAGGACTTACCCGTGCAGGCTGCTAATCAGCCCTGAATCGGCCACACCTCATGAGCAGAATAAAAGGCTACCTGCAAACATAGCCACTGCCACAGCACTCTGATTTCCCTAGGGCCACAACAGGCAAACAGTCAAAAATGTGAGTGGTGTGCATTTATTAAAAAAAAAAAAAAAGTCTTTTAAGCAAGACAAACCAGTAAGGGTTAGATTTAAATGATGTAATGCTCTTTGGGAATATCCTGTGTCTCTGTAATGAGAAAAGGAGAAAGATTAAAAATGCCTTTCATTTAAAGTATGACTATGGAAAATGGCTGAGTTGAAATCCACCAGTGAAATGTTGTTTTGGATACATTTTATGAGTTTGGTAACAAATTTAAGGTTAGTTTCTTTGTTTTCAAGGGAGAGCTGGGCCTGTTACACAAGTTGTTTCCAATGTGTTATACGGCGGGATTGTTTCACTGCACGGCCTCATTGCTTGGAACACTTACGTAACACACTGGTCCTTCACACGTTCTTCGCATCTCTGGCCCTGAACAGAGTAATTCTCCAGGGACTGGATTAGTTTAATGACTGTATTCCTCAGAACCAGCACACGTAAGTTGATTCGGCTCTGAACATACCATCTGTCCGCATTTTTCTCACAAGGATCCTGCGAGCAGCATGTGCAATGGGGATCCTAGAGAAACACAAGCAAAACTCCAGAATAAAGGTGCCGAGGGTCTCTGGGAGAGGGCCAAACGCTGCTGAGTTGGGACATTGTATGTACGTAGGTGTTGCGTAGGGGCAGTTGGACTGGTATGCTTGTGATACACTATCTGCATTAGACAAAAGTTACTGCTAAATAAATAAATGTGAAGCTCTATAGAGACAGGCACACTGAAGAGAGATTTGAGGTGCTGCGTATTGTTTTTTAGCTTTTTTTTTAGCCTTGAGTGAAGGCAACTCTCTGCTCTCCTTAGTGATTTCAGGCAATTATGGGATGTCAAGTGGCCATACCAAAGAATGAGCAGCAAAATTGGCTTGTGTATTGTGTCAGTGTAAGAAGGTTTCAAGAAATATGAAATGCAATTTTAATGTTCATTTTTCTTCTGCACTAAACAAGCAATAAAGTCACTCTATGGGACTCCACAAAATAATATGTAAACACAGAATGGTATTTTATATGAAATAAGATGAGTGATTATTTTTAAATTATTATTAATATCCATCCATCTTCTAACCACTTACCCAGTATGAGGGAAGGGTGGTGGGGGGGTTATCCTAGGAAGCTTAGGCCGCAAGACAGGATGACACCCCAGGACAGGATACCTGACAATATTGTTAAAATATTAAATGAAAGTGTCTTACGCTAACGTGATAGTGAAAAATTAATAATTTTTAGCTTTCCAATGCACAGCATTTAAGAAGCCAAGCTACCTGAGAGGGTTCCCGATATCCTGCTGGTGTTAGTTTCCATTATCTGACAGGTAAAAGGTTAACAGGCGATTGAGTCCTTTCATGGGCCCGACAGACGGAATTAATGGCAATTGGTGGAGAGATGCAGATTGCATTAGTAGATTCGTTCAGTTTCAGTCCGTGACATTTCGTCTGCCGATTTGGAGTGGGAGCGGGCTGGTGAGTGGGTGTGAGCGTGGGGAGATGGTACAGGAAGTACAGCAGATTGGCTTGGGAGGAGGCCCAAAGAGGCCGTGACCAGCAAATATTTACAAAAACGGATCGCCACTGACACGCTGCAGTGATGCTCGGAAATGTGTGTGTAAGGAAAGCACGCGTACATTGGTAAGACCGCGATCTGTCTTCCAAAACCGTTCAGCAGCACAGGGTCACACCCAGGAAGCAGAGATCATGCCAGCCTATGGCACACATACACATACTGACACACTACAGGCAGTTCAGAGACACCAATTCCCCAAACCATATGGTGGAAACATGGGGTGAACATGCACACGTACAGATTCGGGGACGGGATTCCGTTGGCCCCCCGGGGCTTGAGGTAGTAGCTCTACCCAGGGAGCCACATGTGTAATATTTATCCTCAGCCGGCCTGGAAAAATGTACCCCTAATAATGAGATGTACAGATCTCACTGAATATTATGAGCATAGCTATAAGTTAATGACTTACTGAGGCATTGTGAAAACCCTTTCTAACATGTTAGTGGATGCAAAGCCCAGATGTGTAAGTAAAATGAGATAACCCTGAGCACCCGTTGAGCTCCACATCCATGTTTTGGATCCACATTCTGGTATTTTGGCTTGACTACATTATCTCACACCTATACAGGGTTGTCAACTTTGGTCAGCTGGCTAGCGTGAGATTTTCAACTTGAGACAAGTCTGCTCACACATTTACATGTATGTAACAGTTTTATTACCTTGTAAATAGTCTGTAGGGTTTGCAAACTACCCCAAAGCTTTTGATGTAGCTAATTTTAGGTTTATAATGGAATTATATAGATTTGCCAAAAGATTTCTTGCATGGGCGTGAGAGTCTGACAGCGTGAGCGTCACGCCAGATGCACGAGAGCTGGCAGCCCTGCAGTGTAATTTATCGCACAAAAGCACTATAACAGCAAATTCAATGTCTCTTATACCCAATTGTATCTGCTTTCATTTTCACCATATGATGATACATTGTAAATGAAATGCAGATAAACCCAAGCCTAAATGATAACATAAATCTGTTTTTTTTTTTTCAGAATATTTGCTTTGGGTTGTCTGGTAATAGATAGTTTCCCTAAATTTACAGTCCTGATGTTTGTCATACCTATACATACATACAGGGGTTCCCAACAATTCCATCAGTAACACAATGCCAAGGTCCATTGCTTTGGGGGGTCCTACGATGATATGGTGCTTGTTTGTGTGGGGGGCGGGCATATATCACAATTGTATTTTTTGAGTTTGCTAGTTGGTGACCACTAATAGACAATTTTTAGTGTATGGACAGTGAATCACCAGTTTGATAAGTAGTGTGGTGTTGGCCAGGCGTTTACTTTCCGCAAACAGCTCATTTTGGACCTTCATATGTTCAGAGAGGCATGACCTCCAGCTAACATATGACTAATCAATCTCATTCTCGAATCAGTCTCATTCTCTCCATTCTGTGACAATATGCCATGATTATATTATTCATGTTACAGTTTAGCTCATGGACCATTTACAAAACGCCCTAGAGCTCTGTTGAAATGTGGCTTTGTGGGTGTTTCTTAACACAATGGGCTCTTTACTACCCGCCTGTGGTTGTTTTGACACATTGATAAAACTCTGTTGTTACTGCTGAGCATGATAACTAGAGAACATTAAGTGTTAATTTAGGGTGCTGGAGTTCAAATCGTGCTAAGCTATGTGTAAGATAGGTATGTGGCGTTTCATTGTCAAATCATTGTGATTTGTGATTAGATAAGTACAGAAATGAGGTTCTACTGAGAAGCAGTAAAATGTAGATAGTAAATATTAATCTTATCTGTGTAACCCTGGAAAGTAGAAGGAAATTCTACTCACCAAGAATATCCAAGAATAGTAGCCATTGGGAAGTAAAGCAACATGTATATAAATATATATATATATGTATATATATATATATAT
>JAAGVU020000035.1:17370241-17387548 GCA_011763525.2 Mormyrus iriodes | reverse complement strand
TTTTGCACTTGTAGACCATACAATGACATCAAAGCAGCACAATCAAAGAAATGTAACTAACGTCTAAACATGACTTAATCATTCACTCTGCATTTCCTGTCCTCATCTTACATTCCAGAATACCTCATGTATAATTTTGCGCATAACCATAATTTAAATTCATATTTATAATTGATTTATAGTCTATTTATAATTTATTGCATATACTGTGTTTGTAAAGTTGAATTTAATGTAATATATAAAAGTACCTAGGCTGAATTTTCTCAGTAAATATCTAGCTTAGTGTCTGTGATTATGGTGCGATGGGGGGGTGGAGGTTGTAGGAGGCATATTCATTCCCTCCTGAGAGAGCGTTGATTGTACCACACCGCCCACAAACCTCCGGCCTGCCATCCAGACATCCACAGAGTAATTATCCCCCGGTCACTGAATAACGGCATGCGTCTCTTTAAAAACAAGCACTTGTTTAAACTTCCGGAAAAGTCCACCTTGATGTGCTTTTCCTCATCTCCTTCAGTCTGTCTCCAAGACAAACCCCGCCTTCATGTCCTCATCATGCATTCACAAGAAAGGTGGTGTCTCTCCACAGATCCCATGTTCAATTTGTTGGTGGTAGCAGCATTTTTAAAGATTCCTTGTCCCCAAGTCGCCCTGGCGTGCCTATCCCCCCCCCAGCCTCTTCTTGAAAGGCCTTGCTGTTTTCCCACCTCCTTATTGGCTCTCCCTGCCAGTTGTTCTCTCCTCCCTGGAATCCATTATAACGGGTGAAGGCTCATACCGGCAAACTGAAGGACAGGAACAGGAAAGCGGGTGGCTTTGTTTCCTTCTTACTGTGACCATCCTGGATGGGAGAAACAAACGGTATCTGCCAGATGCATCACAAATGAAGTCCTGAGTGAATCGAAACGAGCCCTGGGTGATTTATTTAGCTTGGATGTTTTAGCACCCATGATCTCAGTTTGAGAATTCCATGCATCACAACAGCCCAATTCCAAGCCTGTATTTCCCAAAACCTTTGTTTCTCTTTCAGAGAAAGTGAGAATTCAATATGATGACCCTCAGACACAGTATGTCTCTGGACTCTGAGTCTTTCTGTGGACTTGTCTGTCCGTATAAATAAATATGAAGGACCTAGACACTAAGATGCATGTGTACACTGGGCAAAACAAAGCATCATTAGCTGTAAGGAGAGCATCTTTGGCTAAGAAACAGTGCTAATGCTGCCAGGTCATGACAGAAGTCAACCCAACACCCCCAGAATTAATCAGGGCGTCACAAATTAGACCTCCAGCAAACACCATGTTTCTTCAAAACTGCTCTTGTTTACATGTAACACGGATGCCTGTTTGCATCTGCAATTAGACAAATATGGACAGCAAATTAATTTCAAATTGATACACCGATTGCAATGTCTTACAGGCGCAATATCAGTATAACAGAGGAAATTACTGTGGAATGTTTACAGGGCTCTAAAACAGCTGAGCGCACAGGAGAGGCGGACAACCGCAGCGTGAGGAACGTCACAATAAGAGAGCCCCCACGCGTGCTGTGATATCGGATCTGCAGCATCATCACGCTTCCATGGTTCTGGCCCAGAACCAGAAAGCCTGGTACTGGTACAGAGGGCTTCGCTTCTCTAGAGGAGGTCCCATGCTGACTGAAGTACTGCCTGCAACTCCTCCTTATGGGAAGTCACAGATCACAAGCCTAAATGAGTCTTTTTGAGGCAGAATCTCCTTTATCGTTCATTTATTGCTAGAAAAAATTCTTCCCATACAAATGATGGGCTAAATTTGGGACAATTTATAATATAGGGTACTAAATTTTTATGTTATATATAAACTGTGGTCATTTCTTTATTATGGGCTTATCTTCAGGACCGAACCAATGAGTAATAATAATAGTATTTTAAATGTATGTGATATATTGTATTACAAGCTAAAACTCAGTCAGTGAGTACCTCAACCTAGATGATAATCAGGGAGAATTATGGCCAAAACATAAATGTTGTCCTGTTTAAAATATGAATAAAAATATCTTTCAGGGCTTTTATTTTATTAATTTACCTTTAACATTGTAGTGATTCATTGCTGATTAGTAGCAGAAGCAGAAATGCAAGAATATACTGATTTGCAATAAATTTTTCCCATCTGCCCCTATATATCGGAGCAGGTCAGGTTGAGCAGAGCAAATATTTATTCTCCCTAAATCGATGTAAAGAAGAACCTATGACACTATGGAACACATTTAGTTTAATTCATTATAGCTTACCCCTTTCATTATAGCTTTCTTCAGCCTTATGTGTCTGAATGTGTAAAACTTCACCTGAACAACATGCAAGCTTGGAAACACATTACAAATTACTAAAAACATGGCTTTAAGTAAAGACATTCATAATGCATTAGAATGCATTCATAAAGCATTATAAACATGCCTATAAATATTTATCAAAAGGCATAACACATTATAGCCATGTGTATTATGCATTATGAATGCTTTATGAAGCTGTCATTTCTAATGCACTATAGATACCTTTATAATGCATTATAACGTATTATGACTGTATTTATAAATGACTAAAAACATGACCTTAAGTAAAGTGTTAATGGGGTTTCTACCAATATGGTGGGTTTACATAAGCTACAAAGTTTACATTTACGTCTATTCGTTTAGCTGAAGCTTTTGCCCGAAATGAGCATTAGTGAGGCAAATCATATATCACAAGCACTCAGCTGTCAAGGAGTCAACTCAGGGATAGGTGCAGCTGGGCTGAGCTTGCAATGATTGACTAGTAACAAACGCAACTAACCATTTGAGCAAGAGCTGCACATTGTTAGAGTCTAACATGAGAGTAGAAAGTCACATCAAAACACTATGAGCACTAGGTTTCTACTGGACGAGTGAAAAATTCAAGAAAATAGCATCCAGTGTTGTCAAATGAGCCCCTAACCAAGAAATATTCCACAAGGACGGAAGGGAGGCTGTTTCGTTGAGGAGTCCAGAGGGGAGATGAGTCTTGAGAGGTTTATTGAAGGAAAATTGCTACCCTGGAATGGATTGTGGGGAGGGTGCTACGTCACACACAACTTAGAGCCTACTTCCATCATGTAAAATAAATATCTTTACATTATGTTTATACATTTACTAGCTTTTGGGATTCCTATCACTTTGCAGTTCTCCTCAAACTTACTGCGCACAGACAGTGCTTTCAGTGTGGCAGTACTTTGGACAGTGAAGGCTGTGCTGAGAAAAAACACACAGATGGAGTCCCATCTTCCACCAACATCCTCAGATGTAGTGCAAACTCCAGCAGACCTGTAACTGGCTGTCCTCAGAAAGGTAGAGAGAGGAGCACAGCATTACTCATCAGCGCTGACAGTCAAATAATCCGAATCCACGCTCGCTTAACTCCGCCTGCCGGATCCGCCGTGGCCTCCCACCCATCTGGGGATGCTACACCGCCAGGCACAGCTGAGCCTTGAAATTTACTTTAGAAGAGTATAAGAGTTATTTTCAGCTGTACTTACTTTTGGCTGCACTTCAGGATAGTGATGCTGCAGGAATGCTGACGATGTAAATTCTTAAAAACACCGTCCTGTAAAAGAGAAAGTCTCATATTTAATAACATAATACTTTTTGGCTATAAGGAGAGAAGGCCTGGTCCTTTAATGTCCATTTCAGTCAGCCTGCCACTTCATGGTAAAGGCCAAAATGCAGCCGTTTAATTATGCTCCAGTGTACTGGTCATCATTTTTTTTGCCTATGCAAGAAAACACACATAGTAATGATACATAATGTTCTGGGAGAAGGTTGCATTTGTCATGCACACGCTCTTATTCTGTTGCTCTGGAGTACTATCCAGAGCTTTGTGTTTACCTTCCCTGTGTCCCTCATTAAAGTCTCCTTGGTTATCTAACCCTAATTAGTTAATTGTTTAATTACCCTGCTAACTGTATTCCCCATTCCTGTGCACCTCATCTATGTTTTAGATCCTCATGTCATCCACAGGTAACCTCTGTTGCTGCCTATGCAGTATGCGTCTTCCCCTCTGCTCACGACTGAGCATTTTTACTCTCTCCCTGGTTTCCGCAGCCCCCACCTCCCGGTGCTGCACACCCAGCCAGTCCCTTTTAGTGGCTCCGTCCTCCACGCTGTCCCAGTACCTGCCTATCTGCCATGGCCACCCTCCCCAGTCTCACGCTCCAAGCAGCCGCCGTTGCTCCATCCTCAAGCCAGCTAATCGACGTTCCGTCCCCACATGCTGCCGTTACCTCTCCCCTTTGTATTGTTGGATTCTGGCTGTTCAGTACAAGCCCCAGTGTGTTGTTTTCCCTGCATATTTGTTTTGACTATTTTTGTTATTGATAAACCCTTGTGACGTTGTGACCTCACATCTGCATCCTCCTTGCCTTTTATGCCACCGGCGTTACAGCACTTACATCAGTTACTAAAGTCGGTCAAATGAATGGGATAATGTGGTGGTACAGTGGTTAGCACTATTGCCTCACACCTCTGAGACCTGAATTCAAATCTCTGCCTGGGTTCCATGTGTGTGGAGTTTGGATGTTCTCCCTGTGTCGTTGTGAGGTTCCCCCCCATAGTCCAAAAACATGCTAAGGGTGATTGGAGTTGCCAAATTGCCCATAGATGTGTGCGTGTATGTGAGTATGCCCTGTAATGGGTCGGCACCCTGCCTTATGCCTGTATCCCCCACAGCCCTGAATAGGATTATTGGTTATGGAAGATGGATGGATGGATTTTAATGAATTTCCTTTCAGGTTACCTCCTGTAAGGCAACAGAGGAAGCCCATCACATATTAACACCTACATCCCAGGGGCATGAGAGTGAGTTTGATCATTGGGGGGGAACTAATGATAAAAATGCAATTTGTACCACAGACATGGGCACGTCTTGATTATGTCAAGTTCAAACTGTCCCTGGGTCAGTAAGGGAGGGCTTGTGTTTCACTTCTTTCACCAATAATAGTCTTCATTGTATGACATCACCACATTAATTAAAACCTGAGTTTTCTGATAAGCGGCAAGGTGCACAGGTTTGTAAAGTACCTGTTTTATTGTGTATACCTTTTGTTAAGGGACATGTCATAGAAAGAAAATGGAACATGCTTACCTGGATATAGACTGTCCATAGAATGTGGAATGATCTGCCGTTGTACGATAACAGACCTCTCTTTCCTCTGTTTTCAAATCTCTCCTCAAAACCCATCTCTTCTTCTTGGCTTTTGACACCATGTGAAATTTTATTTTATATTTATTTCATTTATTTCTCTTTTATTATTGTATTGTATTTTTATTTATCTGTTTGATTGTTCTTTTATATTAGGTCTTTTTAGCTTCTTTAATTATTTTTCTGTACAGCACTTTGGTCTTTTGTGGTTGTTTTAAAGTGCTTTATAAATAAAGTTGGTATGGCATGGTATGATATGGTATGGTACCAACAAAGGCTGGAAGGACAAATGCAAGGGTGTCTATAGTTCATGATGATGATGATGATGATAATAATAATAAAAGGCAAAACTTGAACTGAGCCACACACACTCCCAGGCTTGATGACTGGAATCCTTGAATTTTAAAATGAGAAAAAAATGGAGCAGTGTGGTGATGTCATACAATGAAGATTGTGATTGGCTAAAGAAGTGAAACACAAGCCCCTCCCTTGTTGACCCAGGGACACGTCAAACTGAAACCACAGATATGGTATTTAAAGACATAGCTTACATAGTTTTTTTTCACCACGGATACAGATGAGTCTTTCTGTGGACATGTTTGTCCATGTACCGACAGGCTGACTATCCCTGGGGAGGTGGGGGGCACAACTTAATCTTTTAAATGCAAAGGTCTATCATTGATTCCAATTACTAATATTCAATAGGTAGTGAGCGTCCAGTGAGGGAACCACCATTAAAAGCACAGATAACATCATGATAGATGGTTGTAATTAACCCACAACTAATTCATTTCGTATTGGACTAAGGATTTCATCATTAAAAATGACCTTTCAGCACAATGCTGGCTGGGGAGCATGGAACAATCGTGATGTATGTGATCTGTGTTAAATATTAACCTATATATATATATATATATGCGCACAGTAATCGAAGCTATTGTAGCAGTAAGGTATGGCAAGAGCAGCGTGCATGCCCTCTGACACTGTTTTCACAGTCACCTCACCTTCATTGCGGCTTTTAAGTATTTGCTTGGACAGTCAGGCACCTCATCTGCTGCGGGAGGCATTAATCAGGCTCTGATTAAAACGTATCATCTGAAATCGGCAGGACTCCCGCCTTAGAGCCCCAAGCTCGCAGGCCGGCAGTCGATTCCCGTCTGTTCAATTTGCACTGAATCCCTGCCTCCTGTGTTTACAGCTCACTCATCTACAATGTGTGCAACAAGTTACCTGGTGCCAAGCAGCAACCCCATGAAGTTCGGGTTGACATGGGTTTTTAGCACTGTGAAGGCACCCCTCTGTTGGTCTGGCCCATCTCCAACACGTAAAGCCTAGAAACAGTGTCCACGACTTGACAACGCAAAGCAGCTGTTCTGAAAATCAAAGTATCACCAATAGTTAAGATTCGCAGTCCTTCTGTACTGTGTTCGTGCCTCACATGTGCTGCCTTCGGTGACGTCCATAGCTGATTTAGCCTATAGTTAACAGTTTAGTCAGGAAATAGCTAGCCACTCATTTAGCTTCGTACATGGTGTAAAGTTGGTTGTCATGGTAACTTTGGAGGCGATATATTCACAAGCTGTGGGGATTCTTTGTGCGAAAGTCTAAAAAAAGCAGTGATACAGCATCTGATGCTATATGTAAAAGTCTGAGCCTAACTGGTGTTTCCTGTGCCTTTAGACACCTGCCTCAATACATGACTGGGACATTTCGTCACAGGTATGGATGTTCTAGAGGGTCCCTCTAATATATACAGTGTTCCTGGCAGTCCATGGCCTAAAACAAGAAACTGTAAGATTAGGTACAGTATGAGTTAACTCCTTTTAGAAGATTGGGTATGAGTCATTTGCTTGCTCATATATAGATCTATTGGGAATAATTTTTTCTCTAATATTTAGAGAGCCTCGTAGAAAGGAAGTGAGATATTTGCCAAAACATCATGCAGGATTCTGAAAGGACAGACTCATGTGGGTATATATATCTATATGTCAACACTGTTCCAGTTACAGGTGTCTCCATTGCTAGTGGTGTCCCAGTTAGTATCATCTGAAAAGTTCCCGCTTTCATAAGCACCAAACCAAAAACTATGCGATATGAGTGAAAGCTTCATGCTACAATTCGGCTGAAGACACGCAGCTCCGGAAATGAGATTCAGCACATGGTGGATGTTAAGTAGCAATTAAAAACAAGGGTCTGCCTGCAGTCGCTGAAGCAGAGAAAGACCAACCTGCTGCGTCTCCCAGCCCCCCACACCATTCTGCTGCTGCGTCTTTTGCCCCCCCCCCCACCACTCCACTCTGCTGCCTCTCCCAGCCCTGTATACTGTCCGCCACCTCTCTGGGTCCTGCACTTTGTCCTGCCGCTGCCCTACCCATTTCAGCATGCTTCCCCACCATGCCTCATATGGACTCACATGCCACCCCGCCTCTCCTGGCCCAAGCTGACCTGCGTGTGCTGTCTGCCGTAGGACACAGAGCTTATGAATCCTGATGTGTTGGTCTCATATGAAGCGATTATGGAAAGGCTCAGTGTGAAATTATCCCCTCCATAAATTCACAAAGCGAGTGCTTGAGGCATCCTGGAACAGTGAGAGGCTTTCTCTTCTATGCCTGCATATGTGTTACAGTCAAGAAGTGGATGACTATATGTGGCCGTGTCTCAGTTTATATGGTGTTCCTGCAGAGTTTGGACTGGAAGGGATTTTTAATTGTATTCAGATATCTCGATTTCTTTCTCAGATTTAGTTTGAAGCCTCAGTGCTGCAAGTTAATCATAGCTTTTATAAGGGAGGGGTGAGGATAGATTTGCATCACTCAAAGTTTTAACGCAGGTGGGGGGGGACAAATGTAGCTCAGCTATATCTGGTAGCAAAATGTGTGAAGAAATTGGCTTTATAAGCCTTTAGCAAACCCTCTTCCTGCTTCCTCTTCCCTGCTCCCCCTATAGATACATATCTGACTCATGTACGCTTAGCTGTGTAAGGAAGCCTGGCAATAAATCAAACAAGTTAAAAATTAATTTCACTGGAAAGTTGAAAACACCAAACCTGGCATAATAACACAATGCATTACAAAATCATGATGATTATCACAATCAACTAATGCCAGTCATTTAATATCATAAGCAGATGAAAACAGCTGCATGCCATTGAAGAATGTCCTTCAAAGATTAAAAAACAGGCATAAACAATATAATCATACATAGGGAAAGACTGCCATGGCATCAGAATAAGTAGTTTCAATGGTTAGTGCAGACTCGTATGGCACTACTAAGCGATTCAGGGATTAGGGTACCTGAATAGAAACGAACAAAAAAAGTAATTCTCAGACTAAAGTTTTTAAAATCAAGACAGTTATTTACAAAGACTGGGAGCATAAACCTCAGGAGGGAGAAAGGCCAAAATAATAAACCAACCAAGACTATTGAGTTGAACTACCTTTCCTCAAAAAAAAAAAAAAAAAAAAAAAAAAAAAAAAAAAATTAACAGTAACTACCTTCACTCCCTAACCAAAAACAGGAGGAAAAACTCAAACCAAATGGCACCCACCTCCCAAAAACACCCATTTACAAGAAAGACAAACAAACATTGAGCTTACAGCACATCTCACCCGCCCTGACAGAGGAGTAAATCACTCTGTTTCAGGAACAGGAGCAGCCAGGCCTTTATCCCCAACCTCAGTGTCTCTCAGCCAACCAAAACCGGTCTTGTTAACGAGGGGCGGAGACTTGCTTGTTTTTTTCAGTGCCTGTTAATGGAAGGGAACAGAGAACTGACAGAACACTACAAGCAAACTACAGTGCAATACATCCAAGCATATGCACAACATTTCGATACCAACAACCAAATAATTAAGAATGTCTTAGGACATAACAAGACATATTCACTTACGTAATAATTAATCGTTCTTTACCTATTCTGAATATTAATAATGAAAATCAACAAATAGCAGCTGTATTACTATTGTTAATATTTTTCTTTTTCTTGAAATTTGGGAGTAATAAATCTGATCAAAACATATGTGCTACAATAGGCTAGAGATGAAATAAACACACATGAAGATTTATTGAAATGGACCTGGACTCGTGGTTAAGATTGATGCATATTATGGGGCTGGTAAATAATAACGACTGCAGGGAAAATGCGAGGGAAGTTTGATGAAATTATAATCAGCCATTTCCATAAAAGATTCTATTATGTAGTAATCTCCAAGAAACCATATCCGTGCGTCTCAAATGGTACAGTAGATGCTAACTCCATCAAGGAGGACAAAGCCAATCTAAGATGAATTATCAGACTTCAGCAATAACGAGTTTCAAACAGCGTAATCGGTTCCAGCTTGAACTCAGTCAGGAGAAATTAAATCATTAGTGTTTTCAATTGCTTATTAAATGTGGGTTGTTCGTCAAAGACATTCATTCTGAGGTAAAGAGGAGTATAACACTTTATAGAGTTGGAATTAATTCTAAAAAATATAAAAAGACAATGAAATTATGTAAAACTGCATTTTCTTTGTAAGTAACAGAGAGTAAATGTCATAAGGATAGATAAATGACAGTCTGAGGTATCAACACCAATCATAGGCACTGAATTAATGTCATAAGGATAGATCACTGACAGGGCATCTGTGCCATGGACACCAGTCACTGACAGAGAGTTAATGCCATAAGGATAGAGTCATTGACAGGAAGTCTGTGCCATCATCACAAATCACAGACATAGAATTAATGTCGCATGGGTAGATCACTGACAGGCAGTCTGAGCTGTCAGCACCAATCACAGATGGAGAGTCAGTGCTATCAGCAGTTTGTCACGAAGTAAGCTGTCTCACATGAACAGCCAGGTGTAGATGTGCAGAATCCTTGCAGTGGGTACATAGGTGCTGCCATTTAGGTCTTAGATCAGAATACAGCCACCCAGCCATATACTCACAGTGTTCATTAGTATTCTTTGCTGAATCGCTGGGATTCGGGACGTGCGTCACAGTGAGAAAAGATGGATGAAACAGCAGTAGGTAAGCTGGGCCTGACTCAGTATAAGGTTGTGTGAGATGGGGCTGCCGTACTGTGTCAATCAAACATAAAAGTCCTACGGTAGAAAAGCAGGAAGGATAAATAAGCTTTGAAAACACACATTTCGAAGGAAGAAAATCGACATCATGTGGATCCATGATGATCTGCTTGCTTTTCCATGGTGCTGCTGTCTCGAGTTCAGACCATCAGGCGAGCATCTCTGTTTCTGCAGACACCCCCTCTGATGCGCTGTAGAAATGAGCTGACTAAGTAATTATAGTGCTGGCCAAGATGATTTAAAGCTCATTAAACCAGCCAAGATGTGTGGTTTAAAGTACCAAGACAATTTCAACTTGAAGCCTTTCTGTAACAGAGCAGACATTTACACTCTGGTTAGGTCATGCACCCCCTGACACCAGCGACCCCTCGCTAAAGAGGTTCTTCATCATAATAACACCAGCTCAGTTTTTCCACTATTCTCACCACTTAGCTGATGCTTTGTATTGGCAGTCCCTCCTCTGCTGATTTTATATGTAAACAATATCTGTTCTCTCTGGATATTTACTCAGATGGCGCAAATGAATTGAGATGGACTGCGTTGTAGAATGCATTTCTCGCCCCTAATGGAGTGGAGTAGGCTTTGGAGAACAGAAAGGCGTAGTGCCGAGATAAAAAACAGGAAGGTGCCAGGCATTGATGAAGCTCATTCATCACACTACATTTTAAATGCTGAGTGAAAAGAACCAATTTCGACACTCGCTATCAGCAGCCTCCTCAGAAAATACCCACGTATTTACCTGTTTGCACAGGCGCCCTATTAGACATACTCAGCTGCAGTCAAGTCACATTTCTTGCAGATTTCTTGTTTTCGTTTTTATTTTCGTTTTTTATTAGAACGATATGATTCAAGTTGGCATTCTTACCACAATTGCCCAAGTTTGTTTCCCATCACCTGCCTATAGATGATAGCCTCTGCTCAGTACTCCGCCATGCCTAATGAAGAACTTCCTGTGCAATACTGAAACATACGTGGAATATAGCAAAGACATGCGAATGTCGATAATTCAATTCCGAGTATTTCCAGAGTCTTAGCTGATGAAATGAATCACCTCAGACAGCCAGACCACGTGGTGTCGGTACTGGTGATATCAAGCCCGGATGTTGTCCAGGTGCAAAGGTGGCCTGTGCTTAATAGTGCTGCAGCTCTGTATCTAATTATCAGAGGAGGGATGCAAACCCCTGCTGACCTACCTACAATGATGTTTTAACACAGCCCTGCCTGGAGACTGGAGCCAGCTCCCTGATGAGATGTTTCCTGATGTCTTCAGAACAGGAGTCTCTTCCTACAAGGCGGCGGTGGGAGAGTCTCGGTCCACAATGGTGATGAGAGCTGTGTGACTTGGCAGCTGGGAGGGGGTTTATTTATGATACTGTCCCATTTTGGGGCCAGGGAGGGCTGGGGTTATGTCTGATGTGACACAAGTGATCACATATAATAACAAAATCGAAAGTACTGGGTCTTAGATCAGCCGAAACAGAACAGAACAGACAGGAATACAGACCTCGTTGCAGCCAGTGGCAGGTGAAGCTGATAAATTTGACTAGCCTTGGTCAGCTGACTCTCCTTCAGGAGATTTCCACTGTGACATGTCGTGGGAGGCCTGGTGTATATATGTCACATTATGGAGTCTCATGTTATGCCCTAAGGACAACACGGAGAGTGGATAGAGAGCAAAGTAGGCTTACAGTACAGAGATATGAAAGGGGTTTAAAAACCATGCTAAGATGCTGCTAACACCCTCGCGTTCACTGGAATGCAACCCCCCCCCCCCAGAGGTCTCAGATCGCCGCCTTTTTATTGCTATTATTTCATGAGCTTGTGATGCCCATGGCTGCCAGCACATACCATCATCCCGGTATTGCCCTAAGGACTCATAAAACTGGTCTAAAGGCTCACTATCCTTTAAAGACCACTCGCTATACGCTGAAAGGCCACTGCCTTGGGATTTGTTGTTGATGAGATCAGAAAGCAAAGCGAAACCTTCTGATGAACAGGGTACGATGCAAGAGGATTCGCTTAATGAGCTGTGAGGACTTTCAGTCTTTCATTAGCCTCACTAACTACCAAAGCCATGGCAGCAAATATTAGGTTATATATTTTAAAGCAATGAATTAGAGTTTGAAGTAATATGCTATGTATTGATGTACTGTGTTTAAAGCATGCCTTTTCACACTTAACAGCTCATTGCCTCATTTGGAAGAGAGTGGTCTGAAGTGGTCATTTGGTCTTGAGCCTGATGTTAGTTCCTGATGGCGTTTAATCCATCTTTATGCTACTCTCTGCTCTGCATACTGTGTACTTTCTGCACACACACCCTAGATCACAGCCTGACACCGCCTGCAGACGCTCTCTTCCGATGGAAAACATGGGCCTTGAGCAAACAAAAACTCAGAATCTACACAAATTCACTGAGATTACATTCTCACGCTTGAGTGCTGAGGATGCTTTTCAGATGTTAATCTTTGATAAATGTATCACGTGTTCCCTACTGTGTCAATGTTTGTCACTGTCAAGGTGCTCGTACCCGTAGATCTTACCTGATTCCACATGAAGAGATAGCATCCATGTGTGAGTCTGATCCAAATCCCGTGATGCAGTCATCCGCTCCAGTCCACTGCATATTGATCACTCCACCACAATGGTTAACCCCAAGGACATTATTTCTAAAATTAAAGAATGAATGTCATGGTCTTTGGACAAGGAATAATTTTCAGTTTCATTGCTGAAAAGGTGTTTTCTTCACCTCCCTCTGGAAAACCTTTCATTTGACAAGTTATTTCGTTAAACGAGTGATTGATTCATTGAATGCATTTGTCTTGCATATATTACTTGGGCAGTGCAGAAGTTTTTAATAAGCTTAAAGGGCCAGTACAGAATCATTGCTGGTTATATTGATTATACTAATGAAACACTAGTGTATGCAACTTATTGGCACACCAATCCAATAAACCAATTGGGCTCTATACAGCATTATTTTACTGCTGACAGGAACATATTATAAATAGGCCAGATATGCCAACAGGAAATACTGAAAACTGAAAACCTCACTGATCGTGCCAGTACGCAGATAATCTGGCACATGACAGGAAGAGCTCTGAGTTACTGCAAGATTTTCCCAAAATCACAAGATATCCTGGGATGATAATTAAAACCAGCACACATTAAGAACCAGAATACATAAACTAGTATGGATTTAAAATGACTCTTTAACTTGGCATTTGACTTCAGGAAACAACAAAATAATGATGGTAGCATGTTTGTGCCAAAAACGAGCTGAATCAGTCTTTAATCAATAGGCAGAAATTACCATGATTTTGTATTTTGTTGTTCCAGCTGCAGTCACAATATAAATTCCACAAACCTGCGCTCCAGTGCAGCTCCAATGCAGTTTATCAGGCTTGAGGAGTCCTGAGAGAAATATAAATTGTTACTGTAGCGGCAGCAGGAACAATTAGCAAGCTTCCCCTGATTGCACAGACCACTTTCAATATGCATGAGATCACTTTCCACTAATAGACAGCATATTTAACTTTTCCATTTCCTTTACAAAAAGCTTGCCAGAGACTTCTAAACATTGCAGAACATTAAAGAACTGAACATAGGACAAATAGAGTAAAAATCCTATTTATAAACAATTAGAGGATATCATTAGCGACAAGCTGTAAATTCATATGCATGAAAACCATCTCGAAGGACTGAGCACTTCTGCAGAGTCTGTAATGGGAACATTTCAATAATCCTATTACATTTTTCACTTAATTCATGCATCTGAAACATCCCAGAGTCAATTTCCAAAGCACAAAAAATATGCACTTCAGGTAAACTGGTGGCTGTGCTTGTGTGTGTGTGTGTGCATGTGTGTGTGTGTGTGTGTGTTTGTGTGGTCCAAGTATACCTTACATTTATTTGGTATACTTTATATTTATATACTTGATATTTTATAAAAATCAATAACTGCAATCAAAAGACAAAAAATGCCAAAATGCCTCGCATTTTGTTTGGTTATTTATGATTAAAGTTAGGACTGGGTATGGGTTAAGATTTTCATTGTTGGGATTATGAGTTTGCCTATAGAAATGAATGGATAGTCCCACAAAGATATACAAGAGTACAGGTGTGTGTGTGTGTGTGTGTTTGTGTGTGCATGCGCAAGTGTGTGTGTGTGTGTGTGTGTGTGTGTGTGTGTGTGAACCCTCATCTGCACGATCCTGAATTGATGTAGAAGTTAATGAAAATAGAGGGGCAGACTGACGGACTTTTCCAGAGTGCTGGATAGGGACCATGACGAGTCTGATCACAGCATGTTGTAGAGGAAGTAAGGAGAAGCAAGCCTCCAAGGGGACCTGGAGAAGTTACCCTGACCAGTACTGAGTGCTTATGGGATATATCTGCACTCAGGTGTTTTTTATAATACCTGTGTGAAAAGTCTTCAGCTGCTATGGCCTCATCTTCCAATATTTGCTTGTATGACAGTTTAATTTAACCAGAGATTTAAAAATGCGTGCCTCTTCCATTGTTGAATTCTGCTCACACTGAGTCTGGCAGCAGATATTTTTAGGGGCGATGCGTATTTCTGCCCTCCCTGAACGTGTCAGTCTCGGAGCCCTTCTCTGTTTCACCAGACGGAAGGAGGAGGCCAGCCAGGGAGGGAGGGGCTTTGACAGGACGGTCAGCACACTGGAAAAAAAGAGCCCAGGAAACAAGGAGCGACAGCACGCAGTAAGGATGAATGATGAGTATTACTGCCTGTAAACCACAGGAGCCTGGATTCTGCCCACATAGGCGGGGAGGTGATGGTGTTCCAGCTGAAAGCCAGCCTGGTAGCTCGTTCCACGTCCCGCCTCACCGATTATTAACCTGGGCAGGTTGACTGTTTACCTGTCACCAAGCTCCTGTTACAAGTCAGGCTCTGTTTAACAGATAGTTTTTGTTTTCCATCTATTCAAGTCCTTTTGCCTTTGTTTCAGAGCCCATAATTGAAAACTAAATGAATCTTAAATGTAAATAATTCACTTTGAGAATATGAATGCATTACAGGAATCTATTGTGATACACACCAAAACACTGTGAAATCAAGCCACAGTGACCAATACAGATGGCATAATATACTACTTTTATAACTATTTTATAGTTGCTTTTATCTGTGCATATTGTAGAATACGCTTACTGAGACTTTCTGTGTGTTTATATATTTGCTGTGTGCTGCTAATTGGGAATTTGTTTGCTATAAATTGGCCACAGAATCCTCATAAACAGTCAGTAATGCTCAGCAGGGTCTACCCAGCACTGTAGAGTAACCCTCCATCTTTTACCCCTGCAATACCATGCATTAGCAGCACCTTCTTTTAGCGATCAATCCCTTAAATCCCTTAGGAGGGTGTTCCACAAAGCAGGATTTCTCAGTTACCTGCACCCTGAGGACATACTCACAATTGGCCCAGGTGCCCCATCCTCCCCTCCTCCCACGCTGGCCTGTGCTCACATTGCCCTTTACGATCCTGGCCCGAGCGCACTTGCATCACCTCCGTGTGACTTTTTTGTGTTGAAAACAGGAAGGGAAGCACCGTCACACATATAGTAAGATCTTATAATATAGCAAACAGGCTACGTTAACATAATCAAACTAGCACCTGCATAGGGTGACCACCCAATCCATGTGAGGGGGGGACACTATGAGCATATAACGAATCGTACCAGAAACCATACTGATTCCAAAATGGTAAAAGGCTAAGCTATCATTTCCTTCTCTGGTCCCTGCTGTTAGCCCAGGTATTTTCTCACGTCGACAAAACCCATTTCCGCCGTTATCATATTCCTTCACTTCCCCCACATACCCTGGAACATATGAATGGTATTCACAAGCTTATCCATCCAGAAGGGGATGCAGCCCATCCACAAATGAGTCAAAAGACTCAAATAAAACCAGAAATAAAGTCAGAGTTTGGGTCTTTGCCACCAAATGAGTCAGCATGCTGAAATGTACCTCTAAATAAAATCAGAGAGTTAAAATGTACCCCTAGAAAAATTCAGACCTGAATCAGAGGACAAAACCCCCTCACCTCTGCAATAAATGCCTTCAAAGACTGACTCATCTAATCTATGAAATTTCAAATAATACAAATACAAGTACACAATGCAGGCATGGGTGCTAATTAGCCACTCTGAGTGTTGTTTGATATTGTAATGAGTGTGTAAAAGGGCAGAGTCGGTGGAGGGAAATGTCATCTGTTAGGCAGAGCAAAGCCATTAGAAGTATTCGGAGCTGTGGCTAGCATTAGACTAGAAGACATGTAATTGAACAGGTCATTTGAGCGATGGTTCTGTCTCTGCCCCTGTCTTGGTGTTCCCAGATAGTCTTGTTTACCATCTTGTGTTTGCGTTTGCAAACAAGCCTCTCAAACACACCCATGCATTTTTTAAATATGAGTACAGAAGATGAGAAATTATGCAGTTAAGGAACAGAAAGCTGCTGAAAAACATACTAAGTGCATTCAATCCTTTGAATAAATATTTCGTCAAATTGCCTCTGGCAGCAACTGCAGCTGTAGAGCAGGCCGTCTTGGATGAGAGTCTGTCAACGCTGCGGTCTGCGCTGGTTCCATTTGGGAAATGGGTCCAGATCTCTCTGGCTGCTTTGAGGATTGTTAAAATACAGCAATTTTTTAGTAACACTTTACTTAATGCCATGTTTTTAATATTTTATAAATACATTTGTTATGCATTATAATGCATTCGCAAGGCATTGTAAAATATGGCTATAAATATTTATAAAAAGTTATAACACTTCATAGCCATGTTTATTATGTATTATGAATGCTTTATGAAGCTCTTATCTATAATGCACGATAGATACCTTTATAATGCAGTACAAAGCATCCTTAATGCTTATACCAAACATTACAATGCATTATAAAGGTACCTATTGTGCATTATAAATGACAGCTTCATAAAGCATTCATAATGCATAATGCATAAGATTCTAACAGGTCTGGATGCTGTTCAGCCAAATGGCTATTTCAACATTAGTTTAAATACTAGAACTCGTGGC
>JAAGVU020000035.1:17349044-17359447 GCA_011763525.2 Mormyrus iriodes | reverse complement strand
TAGCGCCTTTCACGACAGAGTCACCCCAAAGCGCTTTACATGACATTAGAGAAAAGGGAAAGGACAAATTGACAAAAAAGAAGAGAGTCACAGTCACAGAGTATTCAATTGGTTGGTTGACCTTGCTCTGGATTTCTACTTTTTGGACCTGAACTCTCCACCTCTGTCTGTAATGGGTTACTTTTGTAACTTCCTGAACATTGCCTGTTGTGTCACCTCAGGTTGTGTTGCTATCTTCTGTATCTGTGCCCCCTATCATGTCGCACTCCGCATCAGGAGTGTTAGAGGGGCATGAACACCCTTACAGATGCAGGGGGCCCAGCACTTTACAGAGGTCCTTGAATATGTAAAATTATAAAATAATAAAATGTAATTGGACCGGAGGCCCCAATGTATTTATTCTGTGTTAATGATGTCGTAATGTACCATAACACACCCATGTCAAGCACCTTGGGGTGACTCTGTGAAAGGCGTTATATAAAAATGAACTGAATTTTGTCAGGGGGGCCAGAATGTCTAGCTACTCCCCTGCTCACCATGACTCTTTTGCCCTCTTTTCATTACATTATTAACTATGTTTACATCTCAGGCACCAGTAGTCATGTAAGTTTTGTCATTTTCTAAGACTGATGGCAAATTGTGGGGGTAAACAGCTCGTGTCAGTCAATGAGTCCCCACCTACTCAAGTGAAGAGAGAGTGTACAGAAACTGCTGTACTTGCTCCACCATTCAAGCCTCATAGGAACTCTAAATAATTACTTTTTTATAGAATAAAAGGAATGTGAATTTCAGCCACCAGCCCACTATTCCTCCCTCACCTCAGCGGTCCTTGAAGGAGACATTTTTAAAGGCAGAGATATTTTGTGTCCTTGCTCCTGGATTGTTCTCTTGATCTTTTCAGGATCCATCTCAGTAGTCATACAGATGCATCCGCATGCTCTTGTCTTCACAAGTGCCCCCCCCCCCACCCCCATCTCGAATGTGCTCCCACGCTCTGACACTGTTTAATCTCATCACCCTCCGCTTTCTTTCTGAAAGCAGCTAGTTTTCCTCTCAGTTCCCAGTCAGTCCTCTGCCACATGTAACTCGAGACGCAGACACCCTGATGTTTTTGGTACTCCTGTTGCCGTCTCCCAAACTCCGTCATTGTTTATCTTGGTGTCAACAGTTTGACATCTCAGGGGCTCTGTAATCGCTGCAAGTTTGACGTCTGGAACTTCGACTTATTTGCCTACACCCTGTTGGCAATGATTGGAATCCATCTCTATCTTAAGTTTACTCCCCTTTTTATTGGGTCCTTCTGTCCTCTTCTTGGTTCTGGGTCTGTGAGTTCTGTCTGATGCAATCATCCACCGACCTTCACTTCATCATTAAAAGTGACATTCACTTTTACAGGAGTTCATTATTTAATACCACCAGAGCAGTAACTGTGAATTAGCACGGCAGGTGAAGAGATTGAAGGAAATACATCACACAAAGAGAGCTGCCAGACCACTATTTCATGGTTTCCGTGAAAAATACACCAGTGTCTTTCAGGGTATTTCTTAAGACCTGAAAATGTCACTGTAAGACAGGGAGAGGGCGTGGATTTTCTGGGGAGGTGAGAAGGCAGGTGACAAGCCCCTTTTAACCTGTACTCAGCACCATGGGTTATGTCAAACTCAAAATGAGAAAAAATGTTGACTCTCTGGGAGGGAGCGGGAATGGAGCAAAAATGTGGACCATTTGGGAGTCCCTGAGGGCTGAGTTGGGAAACACTGCCCTAGTTGGCCCCCCTCTAGTTTGATCCACCTTCTCTCCTCCATGTTGTATTCCTTTCTCCAACCCCTCATGTCACGTTGCATTCTTTGCCATCTCTGCTGAGGAAAATCTTACATTCACACTTGAGCCTGTTTTGAGTTTTTTGCCACACTGAATTAAATTTACGTATGCCTTTTGGCTGGCATTTAACCAAATGTTTGGCTTATTGCCCAGCTCACCAGCCACCCCCCCATTCCTCTATGGGAAATGAGTCAAATCTAGGAATGGTAAGGGCACAGATGCCTGTACAATGCAGTGTCCTTACACCCCACATGGAGTGACATAAATGTCGCGGTTGCTAAGCAAAATCACAAGATGCTCCAGGGTGGGACAAGTAAACAATATCATCCCCACCATAAAGGGAGCCCAGATCCAATGTACAGCAGAACCAACAGAATTAGTGTGAAAGTGAATTGCATCCAATTCAGGACACCACACTCCAGACTGCATATTGATGTTGAAAAAGGATAAACATGGTCTGAAGTGAGAAATAATTGGCAGTGCTTAATGGGAGTGCATCCAAGAGGGCAGATCTGGAAAACAGAAAGAGTTACGAAGGTTATGGCGGTTGGGGTGGAGAGGATGCTAAAGGACCTTATGCTAATAAAACAATTGAAACAAAACAACAGTAGAAGCCTGAGTGCATGACTGAATGTGGCCCCCAGCTGACAAAACTTGCTTTGCCAAATTGACTTTAGGATCATCAACCAGAACTTCACTGAACATCATTGTGCCCATTGTCTATGTTCTTCTATGTATCAAGAATGTGATATTTGAATCTCACATAAGGGTAAGTAATAATAAAAAAGGATGAAAATCTGTATGCAAAAGTTGTATGATGTATTTTGCTAACAGACCCACTGACCTACACTTGCTGTGCAGACAGACCTGTGCAGGGCGGCCCATGTTAATTGCACACTCAAAGCAGAATTGTAACAAAGGGCCCTTTTGTTGGGTGCCAGGCTTTTATCCATATGGAGGTCATACTGATTTATTTCAGCTAAAATGGAAATTCTACCCAAAAAGAATTTATCTTTGCGTTCATTGCTGGATGTCACCTGAGTACAAGTTGTCACCTTGGGGGGGGATCATGTGCTTTCTGAAATGTGAAAATATAAATATCATGATCTTTATGTAAAAAGTAATGGTCCTACCTGTTCTACTTCAGAATCCTCTGTACAGAATTTCCTCAGACCTGCTGGAGTTCTTGGTGATGATGGTCAGAGGCTGACTGGGACTGCAAAACTGCTGACATCACTAGCTTCACAAATCACACCACCTGGCTCCAACCACAGCAGAAACCGACAAATTCTAGCAGATAAGACCTGAGTTATGAGGGGAACAATTGGTTACTGGAAAACACCAAACATCTGCAGACAGTCTCAGAGGCAGCAGTTTGGGCATCAGAGCTCTTACATAAGCAATATTGGAATATAGAAAAATGTGATCTGTGATTTAATGCCTGATCCATAATCAGGCAAAAGTCTTGTGTACAGTAGGTAAGTCTGGAACACTTATACTTATTTTTCCTGGTGTAAGGAAAACGGTCAAGAGAAATAAAAATTCATAAAAGCAGACTCTGGTATTTTAATAAATGGCATTGTCTGGATAGCTGACTGGCCTTGTTGGATTTATTCTGTTATTACAGGATTCGTGGTCAACATTCTCACAGCTGTTCAGGTACATGCCACTATAAAAGTTATATTGGACATTCTAACCAATGTGTAATTTCATTACTGAAGAATGTAGAATGAAATTTGAATGTGAGTGCATTCCTGTTACACTCAGACAGCCTTTTTTTAAAGAGACGTGGGTAGGGAATCTCTCCCTTGGGGGATCATAAAAGTCCAGTCCAGTCCAGTCCTGTCCTGTCCTGTCCTGTCTCCCCACATTTGGAAAAGCTGGTAATAACGGAATGTGGAGACAGATGTGTACTGAGGCTTTCCTGCAATAAAAAAGGCTGGTTGATGTGTTTGTTCTTGTTTTTTTTTTTTTGTTTTTTTTTTTAATTAGGCGGTTTTTGAGAAGGAAGAAAATATATTATTACTTTTCTATTCTGTGACCAGAGCCTGTGACTAAATTATGCTCTCTCCCTCCAGAGGCTAACAGATAACTTTAAAAACCGGCCTTCTCAGTTGAAACAAATTGGCAGAGTTTTACTTATTTGTGCGGTTTTAACCATATCATAGCATGTTTTTGGGTAAAGGGCTAATTTGCGATTTAGTGGAATCACAAAAGTTCTTAGACATCTTTGTATCTATATTTCTAGGGTTCCCTTGGCAAAGTGTTGTGTTTTTTACGACACTGTAATTAGTATATTATCCAAGATGGCAGGCAAAGACCAAGAACACAGTGTATCCAGTGTAATTGTGCAGAGAATTGTACAGAAGCACTTTGAATGAGTGTTGATAATCTGGTCTGCTGTGCTGTAGGTCAGTTAAGAAGCTTTTTACATGGGCTGGTATTTTCCCTGTGAAAGCTGCAGGGTCATGACCTGGGGGGGTAACCCTCTCATCTCCAGTTGTTCTGTGTCTTATTTTCAGTTATTACATAAGACTGGCAAGTCTCAGAAGCCCAGAAACCCCAAAGCCTGAGTGCATGGTTGTGTGGCTGCCAGCTGACAAAACTTGCTTTGCCAAATTGACTTTAGGATCATCAACCAGGAACCCCAAAAACACTCTGATATTCCCGTAATCTTTTTGCCAACCTCGTCTTAATTGCAGTCTCTCGCCTGAACTGTGCTTTTCGAAACACACCTGCAGCCAGTATTCAGAGTAACGGCCAGCGGAAAGCATGCCAGCAGAACCATGCTTACTGCTCCGTATAATTCATATGAAAACAGCTGAATTACATAATCAAATGATACTTAGATGTTAACGGTTAATAACGAAGCAAGAGCTCATCTGAAGTTTCCTTGAGATCTACTGAAGCTGCTCACAACTCTGGCCCAGGTCCTACAGTTCCAGTTGCAGCCCATCAAAGCCCCTACCAGTAAGGGCCTAGTACGTAACTTAAGAGGGAACAGCAATCGTTGGACATACAGTGCAGTCACCTGGGCTGCAGACCCATGGAGCGAGCGTAGGCTGAACATTCAGTTCCCAACCAAGAGCACAAATAAAAATGATAAATATTAGAATTTGTTTAGAGATCATCATTAAAGAATAATGTTATTTTTGCAAATAGTTATTAGCCAGATACAAACACCTAAATGAGTCGTCTCATTGTGTTTGTTTAATATGTGACTATCTTCGACTTGCAATTAGTGTACATGCCATTGCAAATGAATTTGTTTACTTGTACATGTTTTCTAGCTGCAAGTGACCTACAGAACTGAACACTTCACCCCTGCTGCAGGGACTGGTTTGCATCAGGTGGCTTCATCTCACCCACGATTAATTATGAACCTGGCAGCCCATCTTGATTTATGATGCCAAGAATAAACTTTTAATCGAAACAAAAGAAAAACAGTCATGCTTAAGGACAAGGAATCATTAAGAGAGAAAATGAGGATTTTGACACAGATAAAGTCCTATTGAGTAGTGGTTCTCAACCATAGCCCACTAGGGGGCCTCAGCAAGGACGAAGAGAGGCCGTGCAATTTATTTGAAATGCCAGGAGCAGGCGGTAGCCTATATTGAGTTTTTACGGTATATCGATATTTTTTTTCAAAATGAGATAAGGGACGACATACTGTTTATATCGAGATTCTTCAACTGTATGTTAAAATTAAAGCCTTACTACTGATTTTTAATAGAAACCAATAGTATTCCTTCCTGGTTGCAAACAGCATGTGAACTTCAGTCGTGACGTTACGCAGAATCCCAGAATTCCCAATTAAAATCAAACCATTCGGTTTGCAAGTCACTAGGAAGCTGATGAAGAGGAAAGGTGAGGGATCACTGTTGCTTGATTCGTTTCAAATCAAAACATTGTTAAAAATATTTGTTTTATTTTGTTGAAGGGTAATATCATAAAATAAGAGTCTTTTTAGTTATCAAACATGTTTAATGATAGTCAAGTTCTGGATTTTAGAGCCATTTTCCAGAAAGATTTAGATTTAGTTCATAAACATTCACATTTTATTTTCAGAGCAATTTCATAAATTGAGAAAAAAGGAGTGTTGGTGGAAACAGTGGATTGAAACCTTGTTTGTCATGTTCAAAAGATCAAAATTATACTGTTTGGCAATGTACCCAAATTAAATTATCCATCTATCTAACCATTTTCTGTAATCACTTATCCTATTCATGGTCACAGGGGGTCGGAGGCTACTGGCGTAAGGCAGGGAACAACCGAGAATGGGGCGCCAACCCATCGTAGCCAAATGAAATTATGTTTATATTAATAAACACTGGAAATTTTTGTCATCATTGCAGAACACATGCAACAGAAACAATATTCAATTCAATTCAATTTTATTCTTATATAGCGCCTTTCACGACAGAGTCGCCCCAAAGCGCTTTACATGACATTGAGAGAAAAGGGAAAGGACAAATTGACAAAAGAAAGAAGGAAGGCCAGATAACAACGGAGGAGAGAAACCAAAAACTCCCAAGTAAGGAGAAAAAAACCTCTGGGGATCCAAGGTCAACTGGCCACCCAACCCCCCAGGGCATGCTAACATTATCAGACAGAATAGAGTGCTTGCTTGAAGCAGATACAAGCTGCGATAATAGTCATGCCAAAGTCCAACAATGCGTCTGTTCTCCATGCTGGCCTGTGTAGGGTGGCAGACTGGAGGCTTCACCCAGGATGATACAGTTCATAGCCTGTGTATGGGGTTGCAAACATGTTTTCCTGGACACAGGGGGTCATTGGATAAAAAGGGTTGGGAACCACTACTGTAGAGATGTATCGTAAAGTCACAATGAGACTGAGTACGCACAATAACTTACTGCCATACTGAGATGAGGAATGTCTAAGGAGAACATTTCCACTACTTTCTGAGCAGAGAGTAAACCCTGGTTACCATCATGAAAAAATATCATAGTGTCATTCTTCCATTAGAGTTGTAAAACTTACAATAATCACACATCATCTTAATGAATGAATGAATGAATGAATGGTGTGAGTGTGAGGAAAGGCTGATCCATGCAAAGTGCCTTCCAGGGTGGGGCTACTCTATTATTTTTCCCTGAGATCCAAATTTCTTCCACTGCACAAATTTCCCTACTTGGGGGCAAGGTATAGTGTTAGTTGCACGGTCAGATAACTTTGTGTTTCAGTCTTGTTGTGGACCAGAGTCCACAGTTTGAGTGCTCCTTTCCTAGGGCCTTGTTTACCATCAGTGTGCTGCATGAATCCCCAGGTAAAAGTCAGCTGCTGTAGGCGAATGAGAGACCTGCTCACGTCGCAGTAGTAACAAGGGTCAGGAAGATGCCGATCGCAAAAGAACAAAGCACAGAGAGAGAAGGAAAAACCACCGACACACACACAAGGTCAGCAGACAAGCAGGCAGTAATTAAAAGACATGAAAGTTACTGAAGCTCGGAGAGACGGACAGAAACAATAAATAATAAATAATAAAGCTCTGAATGGCAATTCAGGGAAAGAGCCGGACAATTATGCAGGAAGCTGCCCTAACACTCCTGTTTCAATAGCCAAGTGGACATACACACAGCTCTATGGAGAACAGGGTCTCCAGAGAATGATTACAGCAGTGAAGGCTAAGTGGACACCATTCTCTAACAGCTGTGAAGCTATGTACCTCTTTTAAAGGGTTTTACCTCAGAGAAGTTTTCAGATTGCCTGAGAGAAGTTTTGATGACCTTGAAACGAGATGATTCTGTGCTCTGCTCATTTGGTTGCATTCCATCTATTCATCTCCTGCAGAGTCTATTTTATTCATTCACATTTTTTTTACAAGAAACAGAGAACAAAGAAAATAAATAGAAGACGTGCTTCATCCATGAAGGTTGGGAAAGTGGCAGTGTTCACACTTCCCTGTTTGCTCTCCATCAGAGACACAGACATGCATGTATACGGAGGTCATTAGAGCATCAGGCTCCCATCATTCCTCACACAACATGCTTATAAGTTAAGAGGGCTGCAGAACCAGTACTACAGCCACCGCAGGAGTGTCTTTGAGTTCAGTAGCTCTCTATTATGGGTAATGGAGATGCAGATGAATGTTAAAGATGCCACAAAGGTCTCCCCTGTCACCTCTGCCGATGAGCACTGATACACTTCTGCGAGCGCTGGCCTACAAAGACCTTCATCTGTCCCAGAGCAGTGGATCTCTCGCTACTGCTGTCTTCACGGAGTCTGAAAGGGCTCATAAAACGCTGAGGGATTTATTGAGTCTCAATATACTTGTGTAAATTTACACTGCTGCAGACCAATATCTCACAGCATTTACAGTCTCTGTAGCCCGTGGTCCCATCACATCCCTGTTTGCTTTGACACACTTTGCTTTGCCTACTGATGAGCTGTGTGGCATTTGATCTAAACGCTGAGGGCTGACTCTAAAGCTTCAGACTCATGCCAGCGTGGATTGAACTCTGGAAAGCAAAGCACCAAACCTTTAACTTTGTGTGAATTAAACTCGGTGCCTTAACAGGCCTCTGAGAACACAGCGTACGCTCCATTCTACCTCCCCAGAATGATGCCACTCAGTAGTTTCCAAGAATGCAGCCAGTTTCACTGACTGAAATGGCAGCTAGGAGGTCTTTCCATGAGCTATGGAATGCAGCTCAACCACTTGAAATGTAATTGGCCTTGAGAAGACGTCATTGATGACTTTAGCAGGTGGATTATGGTTGTATTTATGGTGGGATTCAGCCAGGAAATTTGCTTTTCACTCTGGTAGTCCGCTACTCATTTCTTTAACTGATACATATGAGAATAAATCAAGTATTTGAGTACTTAAGCATTCGGTATTAGAGGTTACCAAGGCCACCGAAATGTAATTTCTAATGTATTGAGCTTGTGAAGTTGTAATCATTGAAATTGTTCAAGGATCTGGATTAGCAACAGATCTTCTCAAAGAGACGTCAGATTCGCTCCAGCCGCAAGCAGCAGGATCTGTGTTATGGAGGACCTCACATGTCCTCTTAGTCCTTTGCTGATTTCCGCACAAATGATAAGATTTGTCATATCGGCACACTTGATGGAAGATCGTGACAAGCGTCCACACTGTACAGCTCCTCCTCCTGTAATTGTGGCTGATGTTTGCATGCTCCCTAGATCATCACGCATCATAGATATTTATCTGAGGAAAGTTTCACCCTTCCCACATAGCAGCATGTCTCAACCGACCTTAAACATTTCATTGGCTTGTTTTTCTTTTTCGTTAAAAAGCCCAGCTTTTCTTCCGTGCCACAATATTCAAATACCGTCAGCTGAACCAGTTTTAAACAGCCTGCTATATTTCATACAGATAAACAGTTAATACTTAGCTGTGTTTTAATATTTCAGTATGAACAAATACAAAAACACATTAGCAAAGCTCATATAATTGATTCAGCTAATAAATGTCACAAGACAGCTAATTAGATAAGATAGTTAATAGGATCACAAAAAGGCAAAGCGGATAATGGGAAAATTAAACAAATTTAGTAATTTCTTGGTTCATCAGCTCAATCATCAGTGACTGGTCTCCAAACAGAGCCTCCCGGTGGCCTATTTCAGAGATATCCCTCTCATCCATCTCTCATCCAAACAATCAATAATTCTGCTTAGAGGACATTTCTGAAAATACCCATACAGGGAGCTCGACTGCGCTGCAGTAAACGCACCACTTGGTGGAAGGCAATGCTAATGTGATTCAGGGGTGTAGCCAGGTCTTTTACAATGCGGTTGCCAGACTAGACCTAGTGATTTTCCTGGGGCGGCAATGGGGTATATACTAATGACAAAAAGTTTAAAATGCTTATTGTGATGTAACAATAATAAAACTGGGGTGGCCATGTTTCATGATTGGATGGCACAGGACACTTTTAGCTCCACCCCTGATGCGTCAGTCTCCTAAATCCCCCCATTGCCAAAACCTCTCCCTCTGTTGACAAATTCTGTTTATGTTTACAGTGCACTGATAATTTTGTCTGTCATGTGACAAAAATGATTAATTATTTAATGTAAATAAAGGTGGGTGACAGATGACAGCAGTACGAGCTGCATTCCTGTGGGTAACCCCGCCTCCTGAAGAGAGGCGTCATCATGTCTGTGACCTAAGAGCACAGCAGAAGCCTGTCTGCATGTGCCTGAGGTTGTAAGAGGGAATATCAGAGGCTTCCTTCAGGACACATATGAGAAGAGCCGCTAGCAGTGTGGTTCCTGCAAACTCATATTCAGTGTTATTTAGTAAAAAACATCAAATCATAACATGAAAAGACATCCACTCAATATTCAATGTCGGGATAGAAAGGGATACTCAGATACGGGGCAATACTCCAACTCAAACTACAACATGGAGCAAATCATGTTTGACTCGAGACGTATGAGTACTGAAATGCATTCTGAATTCATGAACGAACTCCACAGTGAAGTTTCCGAAAAGCCAGTACCCCGATAGATTTACGAGAAGTTGCGACTGCAGTCATAGCACGTTCTAGTCTGGCCCAAACAGTGATGGGTTGCAGCAGTAATGCAAAAAAGATAACTCC
>JAAGVU020000035.1:17333415-17348922 GCA_011763525.2 Mormyrus iriodes | reverse complement strand
GCGACTGCAGTCATAGCACGTTCTAGTCTGGCCCAAACAGTGATGGGTTGCAGCAGTAATGCAAAAAAGATAACTCCGCACTAAAGTACTACTGTGCATTCTTTGGTGGGGAAGAGTCATCTCTGATACTGGGATTCCAGTCAAGATCCCATCTCATCCTTCACACACTAATAGGTGATTTTCAGCACAACTCATTTCCATACTACTTTATAAAGCAATGTAAAGCAAAGTAATAAATAAGCCTTTTATACTGTTTGTGGGCTTGTCAGGCAGGCGGTTTTAAGCCAGTCTGGATCAACTAACATACAGAGAAAGCAAAGAATTATTCATGGACATTCACAAGCTGAAGAGAGGCCATTAAACTCACTGCAGGATGCAGAAAGGATCACATGGCAATTCCTGTCTGGAAATGAGGTTAGATTAATTTCCTTATCAAATCTTTTTCTGACTAAATTAAATTAGTCATCATGCTGTTTGAATTTCTTCACGTTGAACCTTATTATTCACATTTAATTTTGCTTAGTTTTAGGACAAGTCAATGTATAGACACAATGTGAATGATTGGAGATCGATAATTCACAGAGATATTTAGCATGAAACACGTTCAATTGCTGTATATAACGGCCTGTCATAGCTATAAGACCATTTGCTGCTCTCTGATGAATGTATGACTGAAATGTGTTTCAGGGAAACCACACTAGGAGGAATCACATCATTAAAACACTTACCACTGATATTAATACATCTCCAGTACGATCACCGCAAATGTGTTTCCTGACAGCTTCCAGTCTCTCACATAATATGCAATTTTGCCATTTAAACACAAGGGTACAAAGTTACTGTCCTGTGAACAGACTTTTATAAATGTTAATATCACATACTGCGGTTAGTGTCTGTTTTAAACAATCCCAAGTGTAATTTGGGGTGTTGTTCAGCTCAGCAGGTTAGAACTCCAAGGCCTATAATCCCCAGCTCTGGGGACACTGCATGTTGGCTGACCCTATGCTATGACCCCAAAGTTAATCTCACCAGGATGTGTCTGTGTATCTCATGGAGAGCAGGCATAAGCAAAAAGACGCACCTACCCCAGCCCCCAAGGGGATGAATAAAGTACCACTATTCTAATGAACTGAAAGGTTTAGAAGGACTAGGATGAGTTCAGAGTTTTGCCTATCTGCATAAAACGTTGTCACCACACTGACACATGCAAACTAGCAATGACAAAACGCAGGAGACCATTTCCAGAGGCAGGTTCCGTGTGCACACAGTCTTGGAGGAAAGCAGACACAGGCTGGGGAGCAAAGTTGAACAAATTTAATCTCTTCTTGGAATGGCAGCATACAGGTGATGTTTCTAAGATGTTCCTCACTCTGCATTTAGAAGGCCGTTGTTGATCTTATTCACACAAGGGGGACAAAAAGCATTTGTGGCGATGGATTTAATCACTAAAAGACGGTCCGATCTGAATGACAAAGGGGCTCTCCAAGCAACAGGTGTTACTGCCAACCTGAAGAGCAAGATGCAGCTTCAAGGAGTGAAATAACCGTATGCCTTCGTTAGAACATTGTACAGGATTAATTACAGAACTGTGGTTCTTTAAACATTTGCTTCTTACATGTTTTATCATTATCAACTGTATCATTTTTTGCTTAGTATGAAGTTTGGAGCAACAAACGTAACAGAGGCAGGGCAAAAAGAAGACTATAGCAGGTTTAAAAAAAAACAAAAAAAAAAACAGGTGAAGCCGAGGCAGCCAGCCTCGTGTGTATGTTAACGATGCAGAACACGTACTGGAGCCCTTAATAAGCATCTTAATGGGGGCGGGTGTGGGTGGGGGGTGAAAATCCAATATAGGAAGGAAAAACATCTATCCAGGAATTACAACCATGTTACTGACGGTCACATTCTGGGCCTCCAGACGTCCCCAGGTTTATGTATAAAAACGTCGTATGAAATATAAAATTCTCATCCTGCAGACAGAGCAGTGCACTGGGGGTGGGGGGGGGAACAGATGCGTGAATATATTTGAACCCTGTAAGGATCTGCATATACAAAATTATAAAAAAAGAACAAGGACAGCACATTTTTTTTCCCATTACCAAACACTGCATTTTAGAAATTGCCCATTATCTTTACTTTTTTCTGTCCAAATGTATCTGTGCAGCAGTGAAGAATACACACTGAGTTTTGGCTTAGACACCATTTTCCCGCAGCGGAGAGACCTTCTGCCACAATTTCCCAGCCTGATTCGCATTTGGTTCTGTTCTGATTTAGAAACCTTACGGTCCTCAAAGTATATTTAGGGGCTTGAGGCCCGTCCTTAGCAACAGAGAACTTGAAGCATGAGCAGACCCTCCACCACCCGTCTCCCAGGCGAGCCCCACGTGGCGCTTAGGACATCACTCCAAACACGGGGTTGTGACGGCAGATGCTGGGCCCCATCTCCTCGTAGTCCTTCTTGGTGTGACAAACCTGGTAAAACTCCGGCTGACCAGGAAAGAAGGATCCACCATCATGGCATCTCAGTTATATTTCTACAGATTTCTTCAATAAACTAATAAAAGTATAATCAAACTACAAGCTTAATTAAAAACATATAGGTTATCAAAAGACTCTTTCAAAAAACCAAAAGTCAAAGTTATTTGTACTGTCAAAATCTCACTGTGAGGCTGAAACTTACAGTAGAAGCCAACATGGATCCTCCAAACCACACAGCATATCTCTGCATGTGGTGAGTGATGACCTGGACATCAATAGGCTTGGGCTGCAAACGAAAGTGCAGGAGAACACGAGCTTGAGCGAGATGCACACAGCTCCATCTGGAAGAGAGCTTCAGAGAGTCTACTGCCACCTGCAGGCTGGACAGTGTCATACCTTCAGCTTTCCACCACTGAGCTCCTCGCTCATCTTCAGCCGGGCATCCACCGTCCTCTTCAGGTCCCTCTGCAGACGCCGGCCAAAGTCCCTGAACATGGTGGAGCCACCAGAGAGGACAACGTTCTGCGAGACACACGGATAGCAAGCTGAACAACAAAGCACGCCACTTCATGAGAAGACCTTCCAAATCGGCACCCATGTTCCTGTCAGCCATCTTTCGATGCATGGCGAGTTACCTTGTACAGGGGACGCCTAACATCAATGGGGCAGTTTTGGATCACCTCATCCACGACCTCCGATATGGGCTGAGTGAAGTCAGGGTTGGCAAACTGCAAGAAAGTCATGGAGAGCCTGGATGAAACCCAAGGATTGATCCACCAGGATTCCCTTTTATCATCTCAAGGCATGCTGGGCACAGCTTCAGGCTCTAGACTTCCAAGGACAGGGTCTGTCTAGCGGAAAACAACATCTCCCCAAAGAAGCCTGAATGTCCAAAGCCCATCCTACACAGCTGTATACCTCTGGATGGAAGAAGATCTCCGGCCCCAGGAAACGCTCATAGCCCACGTCGATGGTGAACTCCTTCTTGCTGATGGCGTTGATCCCTGTGTACTGCTTGATCCACTTGGATCCGTCCGTGTCATACTTGTTGAATTCTTTTACTAAATCTGGGCAGACGTAGCTGAAGCGTTCCTGCAATTAAAAGCAAAACCACGACACCATCAACAATTTTTACGATTCCTTGGGTTATGTTTCACTATGTGTATACCTTGGGAGCAATACAGCAAACATAACATAAAATCGTGACAGCATCTTAAAGTGACTAGAGAGATCGACATGACAAATTAGTTAAAGATATAAAACAATTTAATGTTGGTTATTTCTGTTCAACAGTGTTGCTATGCAAAATAATTTGCCTGTCATACATTTGGCTGCTAAACACAATGCACAGCAAGGAACTCAACAAAAAGGATAATGCAACACTGACCTCTGCTGGTCAATCAGAAAAACGACCAAAAAAAAAAATAAATAAAAAAATAAATCAATCATACTTTTCTTCCCCAGACATTTGATGACTTTCCCCTTTACAAAAGGGTCACTGCCATCAGTTTAAAAACACGGCACATGGATTTATAAATTTGTGGCAATCCTATCACCCAGTCCCATAAGAGACGTATTTACACTGATGATGCGAATTACAACAGCTGCATACTCAGTGGGATTACAGCTCTTAAGACCCCTAAACCATGCCGTTGGCAGGATTCGATTGTATAAACCCCCTGACCGTGTTGAACCTAAATTTCAACCAAGCCTGGGGCTTGCCCGTTAGAACATAGCCCCATCAAAGGCCATACATTCTGGCCTAACAGCTTTTTCTCTGAGGCATCAAGGCAGAACACGGCCAATCCATCCTGTAACCATGGCAATTCGGCCTTAATTCACCATCTACTACCAGCCTTGAGATGGTGAACAACCAACGGAAGCATCCTATAAGACAAGCAGCTGAATGTATCGCACAACAAAGCCTAACACCACCGAAGGCTTCACTGTTAAGGCTTCAAAAAGCCGGAGAAATGAGCCCCGTCTGAAGAAGCTTCCAGGTTCCTGGTTCCCTTCAGCAGAGCTGTTCCTTGACACCCCGATGCATCTCCACAGATTTCTTGCCTGCAGCTCATGTGAAGTGAGATGCAACCTTGCTCTCGCTGCACGCTGTCCACCCTAACATACGGCAGGCCTGCACGCTCACGGTGCACCTCTCCTCAGCAATACTGGGCACGTTCCTCACTCCAGAGCCTCTCTATTCATCGGCACTGGCCAAAGCCACGGCCCTGAGCCTGGACTCCCCCGGCCCAGGTGGGTGATGAGCTCTCCATTCCCTAGTACTGCCATGGCCTAGGCAGCAGCATCGCCAACAGGTCCAGTTACGTTTGCAGACACTGAATGAGCCACTTTCAATGAGTTTTTAATGTCACATCTTTAATGACTAGAAAACCACTTTCCTTATTAATAGTATTTTATGAGTGCCAGAGCTGACCTTGTGGTAGTAAGAAAATAAAAACGTTTAAGTGTGATATGTCTATAATCACCATCTGAGATTTTACAAGCATAATTTGCAGCCCCCTTAACAAAACACACAGTGACAAACCTGATGACCTGAATAAGAAAATCTGTTAAAGGAAACAAAAGTGACTGATTTATCGTGAAGAGCATGTTTATGAAAGCTGAGTATACCACGCCCATTACATCCCCTGTGGCATTGACAGACCACACTCCAGGAGACTCGATTTAGACGACTTTGGGGGTGAAACGTTAAATGGGCGTGAAGTTGGGTGCATGTGAAACATCATCTTGCTGAAAGAATGAAAATGGCATGAAAAGCATACAGAGGCAATACATACATATTAATAATTCATGACTGCCTACGTGTAAAGCTGCCATCCCGACAACACGCTGGCAAACAACTTACCAAAACTGCCAATCACAGTCACACTCGGTATACATTCCATCGTACTGAAGCATGGCTCATGACCCCACCACACACAGCGTAATCTGAGGAGGTAATGAGTCCTAACTGCAGGGGCAATTAGCCAGCCCAACTGGGGAATCTGGTCACGGCACTGGAATTAACAATGCCACCCCTCAGGTGGAAAACAGAATTCAGATCACCTGTCTGACATCTGATCCATAGCCTGTAACCCTGAACTGCACTGGGTTCCATCACTGTACTGGGGGAACTGGTGCAATAGCACCACCTTGTGGTACATCAATGCTACACCCGTAAAAGATTACGTACATTGAAGAATATAAGATTGTAAGTACTAAGCCCAACTCTGCTGAGCCTTCTGTGACAGAGGTAACCTGAACATGTACCATGGCCGCAGACAAGTATGGACATCATATGTAGATAGAATTCCACCTTCCACAGCAGCTGGCATACCTTGACGGCTTTGGCGGTCTCCAGTGACTGCTCCGGGGGGATCCCCACCTCCCTTTCCCTCAGGAGCTGCTGGGTGAAGTAGGTGATATCACGGCCTGCAATGGGAATGTGCTTTATACAGCTGCCGATCACATAGCCCTCCGCCTGGATGGATGGAAGAACAACATGTAAGTATAGGTTAGTGACTGCTGTCGGGGGAGGGGCACGGTGTTCGGGGGGAAGGCGTTGCTACCCACCACTGGGATGACATGGGTGACACCATCGCCGCTGTCTATGACCGTCCCAGTCAGCGTGCGCTCCCCCACCTGCCTGGAGGTCCAGGAGGCTGCCAGGGCAAGGACCGCCTGGAAAGGAAATAGCATCATCTCTGACCATGATTGGCTATTCAAGCTGTTCAAGAAGGCCAGAACGCCTAACCATGATTGGCTGTTTAACCTGCCAGTCAAGGAGGCCAGTGCGCCTGATCATGAAGCAGGCCAGAGTGCCTGACTGAAGAATCACACACGCGTCACTCACATTCCCCCACATTTTACAGCCTCTTGCTGGGGACCAAGCACTACAGAGTATCACACACATCTGACACACACATTTTTAATTACAGCTTTAAATATGGCTGCCAGATCACCCTGCAGAGTCCTCTGACAGACAGACACAGTACCTGTACTGCGATGTACAGACCCGGCACGTTGAAAGACTCAAACATGATCTCGGCCGTGTACTCCCGGTTTTCAGGGGTGTTCAGTGGAGGCTCAGTCTGCGGGGGATGGCAGACACAAAGGATTATCCTGGGTCAGGCAGGGGAACACAGCACACACGCTGAGACTCTTTACTGCAGGGTTTCTCAACCCAGGCCTCGCAGACCCCCAGACGGTCCACGTTCTTGCTCTCTCCCAATTGCAGGGCAATTGGGTCCACAAGGACTGGGTTGCGAAACACTATTGTACTACTAGAGTTAAAGGGCCAGTCCTGCATACTGGCCAGCTAAGGGGACCCCATGAAACAGCCTCCAAAATAAGCAGAATTGAGTACTACAAAGATAAGCAAATGTAAATTACATGAATAAAGGTAAATGGCATATGTGGCCTCATTAGTAATATTATTTCATAATAATTAACTGAGCAAAGAAATTATGCCTTCCTTGGATTCTGTTTCAGTTGTGGATGCTTTTAAGCTGCACTAAATCACATTAGCATGTACAACCCAATCGCGATGAAAGAGTCGTATTTAAATGAGCAAACAGCTTTTATTACAGATAAAGAACGTCAAAATACATTTGCCGAACTCCCACAGGAGGCATTTGAAGTATTAAATATGATGCAAATTCAAGCTGCGTGATACTCAAGTACACACGTACTCCCGCCCTTAAACTCCCATTTAACCAAACTGAGCTGTCCTTTGATTATAATCTAACACACAGACCTGCCCCCTCCCGCATGCCCTGCCCCTCCGTACCAACAGGAAGTAGTGGTCTTCCGGTTCAGCACGCAGGTACTTGAAAATGACCTGCTCCATGAACCTTTCCATGAGGTCCCAATCCTCAACGATGCCATGGCGGATCGGCCACTGCGGACAAACGGCACAGTGACAGACACCGTTCGACTTAGTAGCGCTTTATTAAATGAGCTTCTGCAAGCCGTTTCTGAAAACTAAGGAAAGGACTCATTGGAAAGGCCTGCCACTGGGAACCAAATAGAGAAGATCAGCGTAAACACCTGTGAGGTGGCACCGCACGGAAGGCCTTCTCGGCTTCCCAGTGACCTTCAAGTCCCACACGTTCTCCCATTCTCATACAGGGCCCTGGGCCACACCTGCATCCGCCAGGGGCGGGGGCAGTACCTTCGTTGCATAAGTGGGCTTGTCGATGGCCTCATCTCCGATGAAGAAGTCCAGGTCGTCCACCCCCTTCATCATCCTCCTCTGGGCTTGGTCCCCCACCTTGGCCGTCTCTTTGATGGCAATGCCTGGAAATGGCACACAGGCTGGTCACTAGGCCATGGGGGCGGCGGCTCCTGGGTCGTCACACCTGCG
Organism: Mormyrus iriodes; assembly: GCA_011763525.2. Lineage (NCBI taxonomy): Eukaryota > Metazoa > Chordata > Actinopteri > Osteoglossiformes > Mormyridae > Mormyrus > Mormyrus iriodes. Next base: position 17,341,079 of record JAAGVU020000035.1, on the reverse strand, counting down.
ACGTGCCGCGATGCCACCACAGCCCGTATTTTATCCTTGACCAGTAGCCCTTTCTGCAGTCTGTACCCAGTCCACATGGCCACCTTGCAGGCCAACGAGCAAATATCTAACTGTCAAGACACGACAGCTCTGCAACAGCCAGAAAAGCACAAACGGCTTAATTTATTTTTATTGAAAAGCTCCATGCCTTTGTTCATCTGCATAATCATTATTCACAGGGAGCCGGCCACCAGCCAGCCACATTCGTTTAGCCTCCTTCAGTAAAGCAGCCTTTACTGTAACAGGACATTACACATTAAAACAGACTCTTCTTTGTGTTTTGATATTTCGTCCCCAAGTGAACTGGGACTGAAGCACACAGCAAAATAATAATTTATCTATGTTCGTTCTAGGTTCCAAAAGAACCGCTTTTATTATAGGAAGCCAGCAGGAAGTGACAGCAAGGCAAGGGGAGAAATGGGGGGGCTGGCATGGCCAGGAGACAAGGTCCCATCGTGCTGAGCAGGGCTAATTTAATCCTGGTTTAAAAAGCTTTCTGTCAGCGCTGAGGACTTCCTGTATATCCATAAGGACATCTGTGTGTTTGAGATCACCATGGAAACTGGCTGTCAGCGAGCATGACAAGGACAGAGTACATAAACGAATGTGAAAATACACAGAAATTAGGCAGAGGGCTTCGCCACAAGGTAAGCCTTTATAGTGACAAAGTATGATTTATTTAGCTTAATGGCAAGTTATTTTAAATAGGCTGAGACATTAAATTTAAATTTTTTTATCATCTAAAATGTTTGCCGATACAGTGTTGCCAAATGGGTCATGGGCACATCCAAAAACTTTTAATGTTCACCAATATTTGTCAGCTGAATTTATTTTACTTCAGGCAAAGAACAGGTAACCAGTAAATAGAACTGTGATTGGCCGGCTGGTCTGGACTGACAAGCTGTCGGCAGCCAATTGGAGTATGTAACGCACACCACACACACAGACCAAATGGACATCAGAAGATATCTGCACAGATATAAAAGTGCCAGCTAAACTGCAGCACTCCACCCCCCCAGGCAACAGCTCTGTACACACTCCTCTGGAGAACAAGGCAGGTTTAGATCTTACAGTTCAGACTTATTCTGCTTCTCCCGGCATACTGGAAACAAAGCACAACCCTCAGCATAGCCCTTCTCAATTAAAAAAATAAAATAAAAAATGTAAAAACCCCAGGAGCGAGATACTCACATGACGGAACAATGAACTGAGGTTCTGTGTTGCCAGCATATCCGAGTTTCGTGTATCTGAAAAAAAAAAACGAGAGAGAGCATTTAGATATCAATGCAGGCCCAGCATTGATCGTGACCATGACGATAACCCCCCCCCCCACCATGACGACTAGGGACAGCTTACCTTCATCAACAATCAGCAAAGTAGCAAAACAGGCAAGAAACTCAATATGATGACAACATTAGCATTGCGAGAGTTCACCATTAAACAGGGCCCGCCCTCACCCTTCACATGCCCGCCATGATGCCCAAGTGCAACATCTGAAGAGAACACAGTAGATTTTCATACCAGGATCAAACACGGGGTTTCTCTAACATTTCCTCAACTTCCTAGCAGTTATCCTGCAAGTTTGTGTTCACTCATTCACTTGTTTTTTTTTAAAAAAACCCACAGTTTGGCGGTCTGAATGCCAGCAAGACGGCCAAGCGCAGAGAGCAGGAATCACCACAGAACATAAGATGGCCCTGCAGAAAAGGGTTGATTCACCAAAAACGGTACTCAAAACAACCGTGAGCCTGATCTGCACCAAGGGGCAGGGGGGCATGGTTTTATACAGAAGCACAAAGGGAATCGGCGAAAAATCTACCGCCTTGCCAATATGATTCTGAACACGGGGAAAGCGGTATCCTGCATTCAGGCCCATCCAGATGCATCTGTCTGCCACATGTTACCCAGCTGTGACCTCAACCTCACACGAATCATCGCAGAGGGCTCGAGAGAAAGCGAAGTACTCAGACGCTTAAGACTTCACTCGAGCAGAGAACAACAAAAACCACATCTGTACACTGAGGTCAGGCGTAGGTTAAGGGGCTGGGAACGAGAGGACGGTCAAGCCACAAAGGGGGATATGGAGACATTGGCCATAGGAAGGGGAGGGCAGGGTTGTAACGTGGAGTCACACATCTATGAGCCCTTAGGGCAGCCCAGCTCACACAGGAGTAGGGCTGCATTCCAGAGTAAATACCAGCCAGCTGCTGCGCTGGCCTGCTCCGACAGGCCTGCAGCTGCACAGCACCGCGATCCGGCACCATAATCCAGCACCGCGGAGCAGTGAGCGTCCAGTCCACAGCCTTCCTGTTAGACCAAAGGAAAAATCACTAAAACCTTCTACACCCATTTGACCCACAGACAGTCTGTTACCACCCCATGACAGACATGATGCCTCCTTGTTTCAACCCCTGTTTGACTGACAAGTGAACAGCCAATCAGATTTCCTGAAACAGAGGTCACACTCTTAGAAACACATGTACACTACAAAGAGATTGGGCAGAGCAGGTGTGTTACAGAGCCCTGTCAAATAAGCATCTATTGACCCAGATGACGGTGCTATGCGGGTGCAAACCATAACATGAGCTTAACCATTACAGGAAAAACAAACTGTTGTCATCAAAAAGCAGCCATAATAACTTTTTAAATCAGTACATATATAGTCTAACATCATTTAAATGTTGTAAATTATTTAGCCATTTTTAGAGGCACAGGATACATCGTTCATTATTGAGCACTCCAACTGTAAGACACACATGCATCAGCTCCACAACCAATCAGACAGCAAGGATTGTTAGTCACTTTCCACAATGCCCGACAACAAGATGACTACGGTCTTAGTGTCTCAGACCTGTCCACTCACAACAGCAGCCAGTATACGGAGATGCACCTGTTTGTAGAAACTGCTCCGCGGAGTAAAAGGAACTTGGCTATTGGGAAAGGCTACATTGAACATGTTCCTCTTTACCATAAGCACCTCCTACACACTAACAGACACACACTGCGGCCTACCAGCGGTGAAAACAGGGAGATGGGTAGCGTGTCGAATATATTTAGTCACGATGAAATCACAAAATGGACTTAAAACCGTGAGACTCGATACCTATGAACATAGGAGGGCTTGGTGGAAAACGCGGGTTCTTGAATGGGTGAGAAGGTGACAAGCCTCGAGCTCTTAAGACCAAGCCTCCAGAAATGCAGAACAAATCCACTTCAACGCACAAAATTAGATTCTGCTGACGAAATGGAGGAACCAGCCTCAAGAGCCAATTACAGCAGAGTTAGAATCTTTACTTTAAAAGGCATTCTTCATTTATACACAAAAAAAAAATTAAAAATCACACTTGAACTGTAAGACTGCCCCATAGCTTATCAAACAGCAGCAAGAGTTAGCGGAGCAGTTAGTCTGATGGAAGATTTATAATTATTCAAAAGTCACTGTACCGTAATAATGGTGGTGAACAAAATTTGTTAACATTACGTATTTCACCCCACTGCATTGGTAGCTATTATAATCAGGGATTCTGGGCATCAGCAAAACAGGGGGAGACATGCTGCCCTTCTCCCCCACCCTGCTTGCAGTTTATCTGCAGGCTGCCATTGGCACAATCTGAGCCCAAACACATCACCTTCAGCATCCTGCTAGAGCTACCATTTGGAAAGATGTGTTTTTCTTCTTCGCTGGCAAGTGCACAGTCCATTCTGTCCTAAAACGTTCTTGCTTTGAAAAATGCCTTTCCATTTGGGTCACATTTCAGACGTTCTCTCATGCCTTATGACTCACGCCTGTGGTCAGCAGCGGAGCAGCAAAGAGCTCAGGTCTGCTCCAGACCTGCTCCAGCGATGCACACTGTTCAGAAACGCAAGCACAATGTGGGCCTCCAGCAGGGTTGCCGCTAGAGGTTTGGGGCCCCATGAAAGCGTATCATATTGGGGCCCCCAACCCAGACCAATCCAATTATGCTCCATATTTTCTAGGGTCCCTGTCACGCAAAGGCCCTTGGAATCATCCTAACCTCCCCCCCCTTTAAGGGATCCCTGGATGCTGAATACCTGTGATCATCTCAGATGCTGTTCCAACACTTCATACCATTCAAGACCCAACAAATAGCTAAGCCATACACATGCAAAAGTTGTTCTTACGCTTTCACGCACACCAACCTATTTGGCAAAGAAAACTAGAGAACTGACCTCTGGATAAGATTTCAGGGCAGCAGACACTAACTCCACACATTACATGATTCCTCTGAGATGTTAGGAGACTACCATGAGAGACACTAACCTGTGCAGCCTCCTCTCAGGAGTGCACACCTCCCGCTGTGTCTGGCATGGAGAAGTGTGCTCCAGAGTGTGCTACATGTGGATTAGCGTGGTCCCAATACCAGCTAATGGAGCGGGCAAATCAAATACCATCAGATTTCCACCTGTATGATGGAAACGTGCTTTAACGGCCCTAAAAATACATCCAAGTGTCATTATTAAAGAAATACAACACTGTTTAAAGTCATGATGAAGAGGTAAGAGAGGTAAACTCCTATTATCAGAGATGATCTCAAGTAACCAGGGTTGCCAACTTTGGTCAGCTGGCTGGAGTGAGATTTTCAATTCGGGACAGGTCTGCACACACATTTACATGAATGTATCAGTTTTATTACTTTGTAAATAGTCTGTAGGGTTTGCAAACTGCCGCAATGCTTTTGATGTAGCTAATCTTAGGTTTATAACGCAATAATATAGATTTACCATAAGATTTCTTGCGTAAGAGTCTGAACGCGTGAGTATCGCGCCAGATGCCTGAGAGTCTGCAGCCCTACAAAGTGCAATTTACAAACCCGATGGCGATGCAATAACGGGGTAAATGCAGCCCTTCCGCGACCGCGACCCTAAGGCAATCTAGTAACGCATCAATTCACTTTTTCAATAACCGGCAGAAACGCAAATTAAAGGAAAGCAAAAGAAATGGACTCGGCATCCTTCCGGGATCCGGACACACCGGCCGCGATTACGCGTTGGACGGACGCGATCGGTGCTCCGATGGCGGCGAGAGACCGAGGGCCTCCGGTCGGAGACAGTAAATAAAAGAGCACGAACCGGAAGCTCGCCAGCCTCGCCTGCTCGCTTCGGAGGCCGGCCGCCTTGTACGCCGCTACCAGCCTTAAAGATGGCCTGCTTCCTCTACCGAGCAGAGCGAATAAAGAGAGAGAAATAAAGCGGCCGACAGGAAGGGCCACGGCCGCCGAGACACGCTCCCTTTCGGCAGACGGCGCTGGTGCGGATGACCCAGTCCGGTGCCGGTACCTGGCCTGTTACAGCCCAGAATTTTAAGGCGAATAAACGAGAGAAAGAAAGAAAGAAAGAGAAGCGGGGAGGCTGCAGGTCTTCATGCCTGCTCGGGTACCCACACCCTGCCCTCCGCGGCGGAACCGGCTCCGGATCCTGCGCGCGGCGTTGCCGCAGCTTCGGGCCGCCTTACCCGGTGCCGCAGTCCACCACGCAAGCCGGCAATCGTCCTGCCATCTCCGGGGATCGGACGGCGACGTGAACGGCGAAAACAACGGCGAGAACGACGGTGCGAGCCGAGCAGCCAGAGGCGGAACCGCCGATGCGCCGTCAAGCCGAGCTTCCTCCTTCCGCAATGCGAGACTCCGAGCGCAGGGAGTGGCAAGATGGCTGACGCCGGAGGAAGCGCAGGCGGCGGCGGCGGGGACGGGACGGGGCGGGGCCGGGAGCGGGTATGGGGCGTGGCCGGAGGCGTGGCCGGGGGATGGGACAGACAGGTAGGGAGTGAGGGCCGGCGACGCGTCAGCTGCAGCGTGGCGGATGGAGGGAGGAAGGGAGCTATGGCGCTCTGGGGCTCATGGGGCTCCTCTCAGCCGGGCTCCCTCCCCTCGGCGGTCAACATCGCCTGTATCCCGCTTTGCCTTTAGTGTCCGACGATTCACACACATGCGGCAAGATGCTGAAATAAGTGTATAAAATAATACAAGCGAATGGGAAGTGAGCCATGTGGCCATAGTATGTATTGCACCTTTGCAATGTTTAGTATTCTGGCCCTTGTGTAGTACTGTGCCTTTTTCTATTGAATGTATACAGTTTGAAGTCACTTTTTGGGATCAATAAAGTACAACTACAATATAGAGTGTGCCGAGGCGCAGCGACAGGACCGGCAATGGCCGGGGGCCCCGAGCTGGGAGGGGGCCCCGGAGGACGGCTGATTACATGGTACATTGCAATGACAGATCTGCTTCGTTTGTCTATTATTTATTTGTTTATCTGTTATTCAGAAAAGTGAAAATAACAGTCTTGTGTTTATTAAATTCTCTTTGTCGATATTATTAATTTACACTTCACAGTAAAATAAAGGTAAGAAATTTTACCATACAGGGGGAAAGGGAGTTGGAGGGCCCCATTTAGTCTTTTGCCTAGGGCCCCCAGAGTCCCTAGAATTGCCTTTGAAGGATGATTTATATTTATGGGCTGAATATAAGTATATGGTGTGATCGATGCATTCCTCATATATGTAAATTTGCATGAAGCTGAGATCACTAACATGTAGGTGATGTGCAGCCCACTTCCTGTTTCTTTCTTGGTCACAGGCTACTTGTTCTTAAAGCCATGCAGCAAGGCTGTTATCTGTACTTCCTGCTTAACCTGCATCTCTGCAGTTTCAAGGCCGTTCACAGGGCCCGTGGAAATTACTGGTGCACCTTGATGTCTGTAGTGAACATTGAAAATAAGACGAACACTACACTATACAGATTAAACACAGTACACAACAGAGGACGTGTGTTATTTAAATGTAATACAGAATTGGACTACAGGACTTAGCACGCAATGCAGAAGAAATCTAACCACTTTAAAAAACCTATAACTCAGAATATACAACATACATCAAATGAACAATAACTGATCAAGTATGGAAAATAGTCAAACATGGTACAGTAAACACAGGCTTAATGAACTTCAAAGTTCTTCTACTGAACCTTGATAATAAATGAGTCACATTGGATAAGATTTGGTTGAGTCACATTTTAGGTGAGTTTGGGAACCAATCTGTATGAGAGACCTCACTCCAGGAAAAAATGTGCCTTTGATATGCAACTAATCTTGGTGCAAGCCAATCATCTAATTACACAGTCAGATGATTAGTATTTCACTTAAGATAATCAGGTTGTGGTAATCGTAAAGTTGCTAATTAAGGACTTAGATGTTGAATTCAGACTGCTTCATTCGTGCATTATTGTATATCCATATTAGCCAATATTATATTAGGAGGGTTAGGGGGTGAAGCCTATCCCAGGCAGTACAAGAAACAACAAAAATATATTATTATTATTATTATTATTGTTGTTGTTGTTTTCTAGAGTTGGGGTCTCAAATCCCACCTCTGCTCCAGACCTATGGTGCAATACAGTGATCCCTCGAAATATCGCGCTTTATCATTCATGCACTGTATCGCGGATTTTATATCCAAGTATATCTAAATATATATCGCTGATTTCTCGCTGCTTCGCGGATTTCTGCGGGCGATGGGTTCTTTAATTTCTAGTACATGCTGCCTCAGTTGGTTTGCCCTGTTGATTTCACCGACCGAAATCAGCTGAGAATGTAAACATTACCAGAAT
>JAAGVU020000035.1:17311819-17331494 GCA_011763525.2 Mormyrus iriodes | reverse complement strand
ACACACATGGAACCCGGGTGGAGACATGAACCCCGATCCCAGAGGTGTGAGGCAACAGTGCTAACCACCACACCACCATGCCGCCCCTTCATCTCTTCCATTTCTGTTTTAATTAACTTTTTGTGATTTAATAAAAAAAAAAAAGATTTGGTTTTGTGTCTGGATCATCATGAACCCCCCCCCCAGCCTCTGCTTTCAAAGCTTCTTTCAGGCTGGAGTTTGTTTCTCGATTAAAACAGATCAAGTCCCCTTTTTCATCCAGCAGACACCAGCCCCAGGACTCCTCGTGCTCTGGATTGGAGGACGTGGACCCCAGCTACGACTCGGAAAGAGTCACTTTGGCCAGCTCCTTGGCACATTGCTCCATTGGGAAATGAATTTTGGGTAGCTACTTAAAGTAGTCATTATAATGTATTATAGATATCTTCATAATGCATTACAAACATGGCTACAATGATTTATAAAAAGGCGTAACACATTATAGCCATGTTTATTATGCATTATGAATGTTCAGTGAAGCTCTCATCTATAATGCACTATAGATCCCTTCATAATGCATTATAATGGCTAATAGACCATTATAATGCAATATGAAGGTATCTATAATGCATTATGATGACTGCTTGTGTTACCGAATTTTGTTTCTAAATATAAAGTTTAAGCAGTCATTCAGCCGTTCTCTCTTCGGGACACTGGTAGCGACTTTCCCTCCACAGGGTTCCTACTGGCTGTGAATCATGCCCCCCATCCCCTTCTGGGACCACTGATGCTATCATTGATTTACCTCCCACAGGGAGTCACCAGCAGCCACATGGAAGGCTGCTGATACTGAAGATGCATGAGTTAAGGCAGCAGAGCGCCGCGTTTCTCCAGCAGGCAGGGTCATTGCTCAAACCCCATGCCGCACCGAGCACCCGGGCCGCAGCCTCCAGATGTTACCTTGGAGTCACTTCTATCCAAGAGCGTCCTTTACGTGGACTGGATGAGGAACTTCCTGATGGAAACACAGCCTCCCCATACCTCACTTGGTAGGCTCTAACTACAGCTTTTGATGTCTTTATTTATCGTTTTCATTACTATGCAGAAGTAGTGATACAATTTCCATCCATCAGTTCATCCAGTTTCTATGTCCGCTTGTCTTATGCAGAGCTCAGTTGGTCGTACTGTTGCTTCTCACCTCCATTCTGCATGTGCTGCATGGGTGCAGTTTGTATGTTCTCACACGTGATGCAGGCTTCCTTCCACAGTCCAAAACCATATTGTTAGACTAATCGGAGTCTCTGAATTGCCTGAAGTGTGTATATGTGCCCTGTGATGGACCGGCATCCCTTCCAGGGTGTACCCCGTCCCTGTGCCCTGTGATGGGCCGGCATCCCGTCCAGGGTGTACCCCGTCCCTGTGCCCTGTGATGGGGCGGCATTCCATCCAGGGTGTACCCCGTCCATGTGTCCTGTGATGGACCGGCATCCCATCCAGGGTGCACCCCGTCCCTGTGCCCTGTGATGGGCCGGCATCCCGTCCAGGGTGTACCCCCTCCCTGTGCCCTGTGATGGGCCGGCATTCCATCCAGGGTGTACCCCGTCCCTGTGCCCTGTGATGGGCCGGCATCCCGTCCAGGGTGTACCCCGTCCCTGTGCCCTGTGATGGGGCGGCATTCCATCCAGGGTGTACCCCGTCCCTGTGCCCTGTGATGGGCCGGCATCCCATCCAGGGTGTACCCCGTCCCTGTGCCCTGTGATGGACCATCATCTCATCCGGAGTGTCCCCCAGGCTTGCACCCAATGCTTCCTTGAGTGTCCCCTTATCAGGATAAGCATTTGGAACTGGGAAAGATGATTCTGGAAAAAAGGTAAGATGAACTTTATTAATCCCACAAAGGGAAATTTCAGAAAGTCCTGCTCGCCCAGTGCTTAATTCCAGCTCTGGACTCTCACCGACTCTGCTTCAGTTGACTCAGAATCTCCGGTTTCACAGCAGTAAGTCAGTCTGTGAACCTCAGTGCCAGCAGCTGTTCCGTGGTGTAAACGATGCAGCTGTGCCCATTGTTGTTTCCCAGAGTAGCCCCAAATAGTAAGTGTGATATACACATTAAATAGCCCAGTAGCCACAGCAGACCATTTAGTAAGGGATTAAATCAAAGAAGTAAATGAATCTGGTGGGAAATTTCTCAACAAACAGAAAAAAAATGGTGGATGTTTTATACCATTTTACATAGAACGCATGCCTTCTGATTTTATGCTTCTTTTTGACTTGAGGAGTGCAGTAATCCGTGTAACACAGACATCCCATATTTGGTTTGAAAACCCCAGATTTCATTAGCAGGGCTGTACAGAAACTTTTTGTGCGGCAGATGCTAGACCTCCTTGGTTACATTCTGCCACGATCATCCGTGATCCAAAACTGGCATTTGGTAGATTTTTCCAACTTGGTCCCCCCACTGGTAAAATTCAAAAAGGGGCACTGAGGATTCAGAAGGGAGTCACTTTCGATCGCTCGTGTGAAACGGCAGGTACTCAGGCACCCACCCACACACACACACACAAACACACACACACACACACACACACATCCCTGTTCAGTGCATTGCACACCCAGGTGATAAGGAGTTCAGCCAACGCTAAATGAGATCTCTCTGTCTCGATGTGTTGTATGTGCATGGTCCCCTCACACTGGCTTCAGCTCCCATCTCAGCTTCTGCATCTGGGCAGAGGCTCTCTCTGAGTCAAAATCAACATTAAAATAAAAGTGCATGTTTGCCAAATGTCTTTAAGAAGTTACCAACCATTTGCACTGCTCTGTGATTTGCAGGAAAGCAAAATGTGTTAAATGTTAAAAATTTTGAATTTATAGCTAAACATCTGTTGAACATTCATCTTAAATTGTAAATATTTAAGCGGTAATGTGGAGGAATTCAATTATGAGATAATGCTCATCATCTGAGCCTTTTGGGTTGTGACTCACAGGATGTTGTTGAAATTCTGTTTTACTTTTATATTTGAACTATTTTTCATTCAGTCAATTATAAATAAAATCTGCTTCCTTCCTGAAATTACTGTTTCCAGTGGTGCTGGAATCCTAATCCTTCCAACTGATATAGTTACTAATCTTTTTTCCGATTATTCTTCATTTTCTGTTCCTCTCCATCATGCCATATTGAATTGTATTTTTTCATGACCATAAATCTATACTTAACCACAATTTTTTTAAGCATTATTTTTATAATCAGACAGAGCAGCCCTGTGACCCTGATCAGGACAGACAATAATAAGATCTTTGGTGATTGGTTGGTTAGATCAAAAAGTGGACAATGTATTTGAAAGCTATATTATCTATCCTGAGAGAGATGCCAAGTTTGATTGTGTTTTATATCAAACTACTGCAGCTATATAATATATAACAGCACAAAATGCTATCTGTAACAGCAGGCAATCATCTTTGAAGGCTTATTTTTATACGAGGTTGAAGCCATTTAAACACTTCAGTTTTGTGTATAAAAGGGATGTTGGATAGACTTACACAGCTAGTTTCCTGACTGTTTTGATACTGTAGAATGAGGTATTTTGGGTGGGGATGATTCAAAACAGACTGGCCACACAGCTGAGTGTCTTCAGTGTGCTATCAGGTTTAGCCACTGCACAGCATGGGCGTCTTCAGCGAGACTCGTCGCTGATGGATATGGGGATCTAAGTCATTCAGGAAGTTGAGACCAAATATGGGGCTGTGCCAGACAGTACACATTTTTGCTCCCTCCCAGCTCCCTAAAGACTATCTGGAGGTCCCCGAGGATTAGGTTGGGAATCACTGGCATAAGGGACACCACAGAGTAGGAATGATAAAGCAAAAAAAGACTAAAGTAACAAGTAATATCATATGTAATGTTAAATTATGTTCACCTTAAAAAGACAGGTCCATAACCCCCAATATATGCATTAAAATACTGTTACAGCGAAAGTGTTGAAGTTGCCCGCACACCTTGTGTCTGACGCACCATTAATCCATGATTAAAGAAACGTTTGGCTGACCCTCCATGACTCTTTTAGAAAGTTTGTAACAGGTTGGTACAAACTCTTTTTGGACAGTTTGGTTGTATGTTTCTTCCGGTCTCCAAAGTGACTAATTCCAGACTCATATCAGGATGTTTTATTTCTTAGGTTTTGTTAATCTTTACTCTTACTCAACATATTAATTCCCTGTCTTTCTGAAACACATGAACTTAACATCCTGGCTTGTAAACCATACAGTCTGTTATTATCATCTTTTAACTTTTGATAAAACCACAGATGTAACACATAAAACTGATTGCATTAAATGGGTGCAGCCAGAAATTGCGCAGTCGTTCAGCTGGTTGGAAAGATACGTAACGTTTCTGTTTAAACATACCTTTCCTGTTTGTGTCAGGAGTACTTGACTACCTCCAAATATTATGAGGTCATTATTAGCAGTAGGATAATTTCAGAATTCACTGGTCACCCTGGAAATGCATAGCCCTCCTCCTCCTGTCAGTATCCGTCAGTTTCGAAGAAGCATACTCCTTGGAAGGTGTGCTATACATTCGTTTTGTATGATAGGAAATATTGTCCCCATAGGGAAACTATTTTTCAGTGAGTAAAACATACCAGACGTAGCTGGCGTGACAATACAAACAGGGTAAACATTAGACATTTCAATATTTCACATGTACGAATAGTGATTTGGAATTCAGCCAAACTCCTAAGAGGATTAAATAATTACTGAGGTGTTGTAATATAAGTAGTTTAAATAAACAATTATACAATGTCTTCACGTTCTTGTTGCCGTGATTATTAGTAAACTATGGATACTTGTCACTGCAGTCCTGAATTGCACATACAGTTACTGAAGATGAATGTTTGTTACACATGAATCTTATGATACATGAAATGTTGTATTATATATACCCTCTAGACACATATGTTTGGGCCACCATAGAATGGCATTCTACATAGTCTGATATGTCTGGAGGCTCAAAGTAATCACCATTATTAACATTACAGATAGTTGAGGAAATCTGTGAAATCAGTGACCTATGACACATCTCAGCCCCAGGTTTAGCACTGCTTTGTATATATTTATATTTTTTATGAGAGTCATGAATGTTTCATCTTGGGAAATTCCTCCAAAATAAAAAAGTCCAGATGCCACTGATAACAGGAATGACGAGTTCCCTCCTTTTTATGAGTGTGGGCTTAATTTTTAACCTCGTCTCCCCTGCTGCCATCATAAACTACATCTGCTTCTTGCTGCATGTTCAAAATGGGCCAGACACTCACGGAATCTCGTGTAGCTTGTCCTGACAAGCACTAAAAAGCACAGGCATGACGGTGAGTCACATGACCGCTTCACCGTCTGAGGCTGAGCTATTGCGCAGCCTGCGTTTGTGGGAGGAGGAGGAAGCTCGGCTGACTCCAGGACACTTCAGGAACTTCTAGAGCCAGAAAGTCCTCCAGCAGCCCATGCGCAAGACCAGTCATAGGCTTCACAAGACAAACCTCTAAAAAGATAAACAAACAACGGGAAAAGGTCTGGTGTAACTCATGGCGTCAGATTACAATGCTGCCATGGAGTTGAAGCTGAAGCAATGGCAAGAACTGGAGTACGAAACACCCATAAAGATCTTCCTGACCATTCTGTATTCCACCATCTTGGTGCTGGGGATCGTGGGAAACAGCATCACCATCAAGGTCACACAGGTGCTGCTGAGGAAGGGCTACTTGCAGAAGAACGTCACCGACCACATGGTGAGCCTGGCCTGCTCGGACCTCCTCGTGCTACTCATTGGCATGCCCGTGGAGCTGTACAGCGCCACCTGGTTTCCCTTATCGTCCACCTCTGGGAACGTCTCCTGCAAAATTTACAAGTTCCTCTTCGAGGCATGCAGCTATTCCACCATTCTGAATGTAGCCACTCTCAGCTTCGAGAGGTATGTGGCCATCTGCCACCCGTTGAAATACCAGTCGCTGTCTAGCTCCAGAACCGTGAAGCTCATCATTTTCGTCTGGGTTACTTCAGTGCTGGTGGCCCTTCCCTTACTGTACGCCATGGGGACAGAAAGAGTCGAGAACATTCTGGATCTGAACAAACAACCTTACCAATGGGGAACCGCGGTAAACAATAGCGCAGCGCGGAACTTGACCTTTTGCACAAACCTCAACTCCATGTGGACAATGTACAGGACCAGCATTTTTGTAGCGTTCATTGTGTATATTGTTGTCCTGGTCAGCGTAGGATTCATGTGCAGAAGTATGATCAATGTGCTATCAGGTGCAAAGAGGATTTCAAGCAAAGCGGACCCCAACTGTGTGGAAGCCCTGCCCAAACACGAGAGCTCCCAAGCCAGAGAATCCCGAAAGCAAAGCATACTATTTCTAGGTAAGCCTGCCAACTGCTGTTACTTTATGTGTTTTTGTGGATTTTGTAAACACAGCACTGTGCAAAAGTCTTAGACGGTCTAAGAAAATGTTTAAAGCTATTTATCTTGTAGCAAGTAGATATTTTCAGAGAAAACAATTCAATTTAACATTACAATTAATTCAAATTTACAGTAACACAATAAAAACTAACAAGAATTTCTTCTGTTCTCCAAAAAGGTGCTGATATCTTGTTGGATGGCTTCAGTTCCCAAATTTCTCCTCAGGGGCACCTCAGCCGTTCCAAGTATTCGTTACATTTCACCAGCAGCTCAATTAATGAATTAACTTAATTAGTTAAATAACTTGATGAGGTATTGATTAGCCATACGAAGTGTGCTAGAGGTCGAGTCATACAATACATTGACGCGCTGGCTGGTAAGTGCAAATACTGAAGTGACTTTAGGTTTTAAAATAACTAAGTAGATATACTTTTACAGGCATCACATATCAAATGTGACCTTTTCTTAAATGATATCATAGTTTTACACCAACAGGATGATCATTTAAACCATTTTCTTCTGCCTGAGACTTTTGTACAGTACTGTACATACTAATGCAACCAGTAACTGCTGGTTCACTACGAGAGGTTTTATATTTTCGAGCTGTGGGACCGTGGCTCGATGGATCTGCAGGGGCGGCAGCTTGAATCCTGCCCCCATGCAGTGTGTGTGGATTTTGCATGTCCTCGCCATGCTACGCGGCTTTCCTCTGGACTATTGCGGTTTTAGGCAGCATGGTGTCTCCAAAGCCTGGGTGTATTATATAGATGAGTTGCAGATGATTTGTATGTATAGTGTATAGCTTGCCAGTGTTTTAAGGGGGTTGAAACTGCATAGCTTTTTTGAGGTGCTAAATCTTTGCTAAGTTTTGTTGCTAATTTGCCCAGAGGAGGTGGAGATCAAAATTAACCAAGAGACTGCAGGAAAAAACAGACTGAAAACATTTTGACAGCAGTTTATATAGCAGCAGTGAGGAGCTTGAGCTGTTGTTGGCATGATACCGTCTCAGATGGTACGCTTCTTTAAGAAATACGCAGACAGGACCCTGGGGAGTATCTCCTGTTATGGGTGATCCTTGCGAAGGGCTGTTAGAGAGGTGTTTTTTAAAGTGTTTCTCCCCTCTTTGCTGTTTTGACAGCTTTTCCATAACTACCACAGGGTACGGCTGTCATTTTTGACACTGCGATTTTTACTTTATCCCCGAATTTGGCCCTAGTCTAACATTTCTGTATATCGTACTATAACATCCTTCTTAAAGCCCTTTCACACTGCCCGTGTCAGCTGCTTCCACCTGCTGTCAGCAGGAATACCTGCAAGTTAATATTACCTGCACTCACAGGTAAATATATATTCAAGATGTTTTATTGGCCATGCACAACAAGTGTATCGGAAAGCTTACTTGCTCAGCGATACCTGATGCTAACAGAACTGCTAACAGCACATTAAGAAAGATATAGACAAACCATAGACTCACAATAGTGCATGATAATTGGCTCTATAACAATACTTTATTGTGGAGGGAAAATGAGAGGTCCCCACAAAGAATAACAGCCTTGAGATGCTTGTCAATGCAAGCATGGCCTGTTTGGGGGAAATTCAGCTCTTAAATATGTAGGAATTCCATAGACAAAGACAAATACATTTACCGTGAGATGATTTTTCTGGTTGGTTTTTATGAATCGTTTCCTTAAGCATGGTTTAGTTGATTTAGGATGTTCTGAGGAATTTTAAAAGTCTTATTGCTTATTTACAGGAAAAAATATACTTTGTTCCAATAACATAGATCTCAATCTATTTATAACAAAACCTCTCGTTTTGGCTGTCAACGAGTTCCCTAGACTGTGTGTGACAGTACATCTAACATCTCTGTCTAAAGACTTATGTGTTGCTAGGTTTTTTAATGAACTTGGAGACGTGTGCTGCTTGGTGAATTAGCAGAGCTATTCAGTGCAGTACATCTGCAGAATTCATCCCTCGTTTGGAGAACGGGAATTTGGGCAACAGCTTATGACAAACGCCACAAACACCAATAGCCCAGAACTCAGAACTGCACAAACAAGGTGGATCTCCCAGATTTGCAATACATTGTACATCACTCATTTCAAATGACTTCTCTTACGATGTAAAAATACTTGACTTTACTTGTGCCCTCATGCATGTATTTTTAATCATATCTCATGTCTCTTTGTTTGGTAACACTCAGAAACATTTATTCAAATCTGCTTACAGTTCCACCTATGTGCTGGAACTACTTGTGGTAAGAATTGTACTTACAGGTACAATAGGACCCAACCAGGACTTAGACCAGGGGTGGGCAACCTTTTTAAACCAAAGAGCCATTTTATCCTAAATGTCTGAGATTTACAAAGAGTCACAATGTATAGTGAGGGGGGTTTGAGATACGATTATTAATGCAGTATGGGTATATATGCATTTAACACAAAAACAAAACATCAAATACTTACAGAAAATAAAGAAAAACAATTTTGGGTGGGGGGGTCTCAGTTTTAAATCACTCAGACGCGTAACAGCGCAAAGGTGACGAATATTATGACATTGTTCAGTCATGTAGCAGTAGACTTCACCCTCACCCGTCCTTTCTTGAGTAAAGTGCATTTGGCTCTGCATTCTGCCCTTCACTCTCCACTCCACCAGTGTAACAGTGCTGAGCGAGCAGTGCGACATGTAATGACTGCTCCGAACTGAACTGGCTGTAATACGTACATAGGAGAAAATCATTTTTACGAAGACCTGGGAAGGCATGATGACAATTTCCTACAAAAAGCATATGAAAGAATTAGGAATTCCAATAAACGTTGAAGCCTACATCCAATTTCAAGCACTTACAAAAGTTCAAAAGAGTGTATCATTTGACCGGAGACATTATCTCGGTGAAGAAAATGACTTTGAGGTAGATGTAGATGATGCAGTTAAGACATCATAGAGGCACGTAATGGACCACCAAATTTTTCACATATAAGTAAGGAAATATCTAATTGAAAAATAGTGATAATATTAACCCATAAACAAATTATTTATCTTTACGGAAGTATCATACTACATTAAGAGAAGAACCGCAGCCACGTTGCCAAAGATCTACCTGCGGCTCGTGAGCCAACGAGTTGCCGACCCCTAACTTAAGCCCATAAGTTTTAATGCCATTTACCCACCACACCAGCTCCTCAGATCCACAGTATAATTATTAGGATGCTGTGAAGTCTATGTCAACTCTGCAACTCTTCGAGAATGTTCTATTTTCCACGTCTTCAAGCATTCCATTTTTATGCTTGCGATCCACCATGCGACTGGTCATCCTCTTCCTCCTTTACCTTCAGATTTTTCAAGCTTTATGGCTTTCTCCATTCTGAATTTTTACATTTACTATCTTCTTATGTTACTCTCTGTGGTAAGTGGAAATGGGGGTCTGAATTTAACTTTTACGCTTGTGTTTTTTATTTTTAAAATTACTGAGGCATTCACATTTTTGCAAGCATGTGTAAGGCCATGAATATTCACATTAGATAGGATGGCATTTTAGTAATTAAGTAATTAAATGTAGCAGTAAAATGATGGCTCTTCTTTCTGTGCTGGAACATGGCACCTCTGATAGCTGCTTAGATCTTGTTCCACCATTGTGGTATTTTCACATCTCAGTATCCGTTTCCGAAATCATTTTGTCAGTCTTGTGCCGTAGGTATAGTTTTGATTGCTTAAAATGCATTTTGGAAGACTGCAGGGAACTTATTTCATTTTTATAAAAAATACTGCAGTCGGTGGGTTACATTGTTAAATAAAAAAAATTCTAGGTGCCATAAGTATTAATCAAGAATTCATTTTTGAATAAAGCTCAAAATTGTAAGCATTGTGCCATCTGATATATATACATTATTATTCTGTGTATATCAAGAACAGCCATTGGGTTTCTGGTCGGTATTGTTTGCTTCCTGTTTCCTGTTCCTGTTCCTGTTCCCGTGTGATTCACCTTCCATTGTTGGATCTGGCTAATTAAACGGAAAGACACTCCTAGCCATTCAGTAACTGTTTTATAGGTACAGCTAGTTAGTACCAGGTAGGACCCATGTTTGCCTCCAGTAATACTTCAAGAGTATACAAGTGCATTCCGAGAAGCCTTTCTGTACACCACTGTTGTACTGAGCTTGTTATTTTTCCCCTTGTGGCCCAGCTTTAATAAGTCTGACCATTCTCCTCTGACCCCTCTCATTAACAGCATGTTTTCACCCACAGAACTATCGCTGACTGGATGGTTATTTTCATCACACCATTCTCTGTAAACTCTAGCCACTGTACTGTGTGAAAATCCTAAGAAGACGACTGTCTCTGAGACGTTGGAACCACTGCAGCTGGCACCTTACTCAGAATAACTTAGATCAGGAATCTAATCTGTTTTGCCACTCAAATGCTTTGTTGAACAGTGATGAACTTCTTCACTCCGTTTGTATATTTGTATTTAGTTTAGATGAGCAGGCCGTTTACATTAACAAGAAATTATAACAGGCACTTAGCTATGTAGCAAAATTATGAAATTTTTTGCTACCATTCAGCCAGGTAGCAAAATTTCAGTAGGGTTGCCAGGCCCCTCACAATTTTCTTTTCTGTCTACTGGTCTGAGTTATATATAGTGACCTGGTCATTGAGTGTATAATCCATCAACTACTTAAACAGTATAGAGTCATGGGGGGTCCTGGATACAGAGGAACAACATGGACAAAATGTCATACATTCAAATACACACTACGGACAAAATGTAAAGAGGCAAGTTCACCTGCATGTCTTTGGGCTACAAGAGGAAAGAGCTTTAATAATAGTTTGATAAAATGCAGTTACTTAAGCAGAGGCTCAGTGGGTCAGTTGGCAGGTGTAGGTAGGTGTGAGTGGGGGGTTTTGGAGTCCATCCCCCCAGTCAAGGCCACAGCGGACGGAGGCTGAACCATGACTTTAGTGGAGCTGCAATCAGTGACAAAGACAATCAGCTGAGTCACACTGCTGAAGTTTACATCAAGGTTTTGTGCAGACTGTTAAAAGCCATCTGTGAAGAGCTGCTTCACTGTGTTAACCAAGGCTGAGTCACAGATGACATCACACACAAGAGTCGACTCATTCATCCATTTTTACACATTTGTATCTGTCATTCAACAGCATGTTTAACCTGACGCAACAAATGACACATCAGCCATGAAGGCCTAAAGTCATGTGTGAAGAATGTCCCTGTATTTATATGAAATAACAGAAAGAGTTTTTTTTAGTGATGTGGTGACAAATATGACATTTTTACAAGCTAACCAAGCTACTTATGGGATGGCTTCAAAGTACTGCTATAGAACATCAAGCAAACAAAGTTGTAGTTCAATTGAATTCATTTTGACTTCGAATTCATTTTGGGTGGCTGCCCTCGCAGCCAGTTTGCTGTCACCCACAGAGAGCAAGTTGGGGGAGGCGTAAAAATCTCCCCATGGGGACCAATAAAGTTTCAACAACAACAACAACAACAACAACAATAATAATAATAATAATAATAATAATAATAATAACTGGTAGTCAAATTAACTGATTTTCATCAGAGGTGCATTTTTGTTCACTAAGTAATACGTAATGTTCAGCAAATACTTATAAGGACAGGGCTTCGCTAATCAAGCTTTAGGTGAATTATGCCTGAATTCATTTTTAGGGAACATTGATAAAAAGTTTCTTAGGAACGTGTCTTGAGTTTTAAGTTAAGACTGTATTTCCCGTCTACTTTGAATACATGTGAGTCACGACGCAAAGCAAAATGACCTAAAGGAAAAGAATTAGAAGATGTTTTTCTTATCCACGGTGTTGAACTTGGAGTATATGATGAACTAGTTAGCCATGCTAGCCAGAAACAAGTGCATACATAGTATTCCATCAAAAAAATACAGGCGATTCCTTTTAGCTAATGCTGAACTCCAAGCAGCCAGAGATAGAGTCCCAGCATGCCAAAGGCCAGGCAAAGACAAGTAGTGCCTTTACCTAGATTCCTGACCAACTGGAGCAGATTTTACCATCAGTCTATTGTGGAAAATTGTGAAACGATTCATGAAAGTTAATTTAGGTTTTGAAGTGGTTTTGTGACTTGTTATAAGCATTGTTTGGATTACAGAATCCACAGAGGCCTACACTAATTTACAGAAAACACTTTACTCAATGCCTTGTGTCATTTGTGACCTTTTCTTATAATTCCAAGACACAACAACTTGTGAGATACACCTTTCTAGTACCATTCCTTACAACTGTTCTTATTACTTATTCATCACCTCATTTTCACCTATGATCAAAATGTGTCATTATTATAATTGAAATTGGTTATTAGCCCTGTGTTTTAGTTTATGTAGTGAATTTGTCTGGCGAGCAGGGCTAAATCTATGGATAGAGCTTTTCATGTTTGACCGAGAAGAAACAGGCTTATGGATTATGAAGATGTTTCACATGTGCTCTGTACAACCAGGTTCTTTCCATGGATTTGTCCTCAGCCCTGGTGCAGCGTTAGATGCTGTCCATGACTTATGATCATATTCAACTAGTTTGAAAGTCATGAGGAGGGGTTTCATCCGGCATCTGTAGGAGTCAGAGGCTTATAGCTGCCTGCGCACTGAAATGTCGTTTAAATTCTGACACTTCCTGTTGACTTATGACACATCGTTGGAATGCATTGGCTGGTCTAGAACCAGCTGTAGGCAGGGGCGTAAAAGGCTGTTTTTTTTCTAGAGGAACGTCTGGTGAGTGAATCCCTGTGAATCATAATGAAGCTGGACCATTGGACTGTACATTCTGACTGGAAAAGCATCGCTAGAACACATGGCGGGCACTGACTTGTTTATAAAACAGTATAAAAATGTAAAAAGTCATGATATGTCTCTTTTTGGCTGAAAGAAAAGAAAATCAAAATGAATGCAGTAAAATGTGAGTAATGTTCTGCAGATCAGAGATGTGAGAGACCTTTTGTGTGATAGGTCACCATTCAGATGGCTGCTGACCTGCTAATGTTGGCATGAGCTTATATATCATACTAGCTTACAGTCTCTGTTTAGTGTTTTAGTCCCCAGATTTAGCAAGGACCACTCATTCGTCAATGTTGTTCTCCAAATATCAAAACGTATCTCAAACTAGCAAGGGCTAGCACTTGTAAGTCACTACTGTATCTGTGACCTGCCAGCAGAGGATTGAAAAGTAATAATAATATTAACCCATAAATAAATTATCATAATGCATTAATATGTCCTGATGGCACCGGATACTTCGGGTCCAGAGAGTAAAAATCCAGACCCAGATTTTATTTGAACCAACCAGTTGAGTACTCTGTGACTGTGATTCTTTATACTCAACTGGTTGGTTGAAACAAAATATCGGCCTGGATTTTCACTTTCTTGACCTGAACTATTTATCTCTGCTCACCTGGCTGTTTTTTACTTCCTGTAAATCAATCCTTCATCATCATCTGTTCACCAATCACCGATCGACTTTAAATAATACGTTTCACAGCTAAAATCACACAAAACACTTTACAGTAAATTCAACATTAGGCAGAAACCTTGAATTGCTAATGCAGGAAGCCGATAGTGATTCCCTGAGCCCTGGTGGGGAGGCTGACTGAGTAACAGTGTCAGATTATATATGCCTCTCACTGTTAAGTCGCAGGAATCCAGCTCTGGCATTCAGCCCAGTCCTCACACTATGCCTGGTTCGGCTGCTCCACGCTCTGACTCACCTGAATATTCAGGCTCTATTCCTTATTGGTCAAACTCACACAGTACTCCCACACCCCACCGTGTGTCCCTCGCCATGACTGAGCCTGCTCGGATCTGCTTGACTGCTTGTTCTTTGACCCCTTTCTGTTTACTGATTCCCAGTTTGGATTTTGTTCAGTAGCCTGTTTTTGCTGCCTGGATTCCACCTCGGTTTTCCGGCCTGGTTCTGACCCCCGCTTCCGGGACTTTGACGTTTTTGCTCTTAGCTTACAGTCACAGATCACGACATTTATGGCTCAGTGAGCAAACTCGGGGGAGCTCGGCAGCGGTGAGTTCAGCCTCAGCGGTCGGAACTGCTCTGTCAGAGCTCTGAATCCCATCTCTGAACTGTGAGCTTGTGGCCAGATGCCCCTGAGTGGGTGTTCAGAAAAAAAAGACTTTAAATGATTAGATAACCATGGACATTCACATCGACATGTTTCCTTGACTTATGTAATGTTCTAGTAACTAAAATAAACATCAAATAAATTAAATGAAATCCACAAAACCTATCTGTTAGAATCTCTACTTCTCCAGTGAGTTTCTTCACATCCATTGAAGCCCAAAAGAACAAATTCATTTTTCTGGCACAAATGTCATTTTTATTTCACCTTCACCATATATTCTCATGAAAGTACCGAGATGACGAGATGAAGTATGTGTTAGTCGTTCACGCTGCAGGATTTACTAGCCCCTTAAACGTGTGCAGTGTTAGCTGCTGTTCCTCGGGGACTTTATTGCAATTTGGTTTGAGCAGATCTCAGCACCCTGAGTAGAAGTTCACATATCACAGCGTGGCTGTCAAACCTGCATGATTCTCCCAGGCTTGTCACATTTGTTTCTGCACTGCATTTCAAAGGTGAGCCTAACCCAGTCCACACCAGGGTAATCGATTCCTGAATAAACTCAGCTCCACAACAGACTCACAAAAAATGTAAAAGGCACTACTTTACAAAGACTGTATCATAAAGGCCTGTCTTCACTGGTTGTCCATTAAAGTGCTTTTTCCCTTATTAATTATCATTGCTGCTGAAGCTTCTGTTTGGAACGGAGACATTGCAGCAAACACTTAAACAGAGAATTAATTTAACTCATTTGAAAGCACTGGGTCCTCAGAGATAAATGACTGCTATTTTCTCTCTGAGCTGAAACTGTCATGACCGCAGGATCGGCGGCGAGGCATGACGTAGGCACGGAGGGAGGAATCCTGTGCAGGGACTTTATTACGGCACACAACACAGAGGAACAGCACATAACGTCAATGACCCGACAGGGGAGCACAGGACTGGGGAAACTCTTATACACAGGGAAAGCAGGGATAAACAAGGGGCACTTGTGGCTGGTTAACAAGGGGCAGGAACATGAGATAACAACAAGGAGCTACAGGTGTGGCCGGTGAAGCCCTGCCTGTGGGAAACACTGGGCATAGACAAGTAGGGCGGGGCTGGACGTGACAGGAACTTGCAAATAGCATCGTTGGAAAAAGCACAGGTCTGCAGACCTTGTTAATAAGAAGCAGGATTTTGCTATTGCTGTACTTTATGGAAATTAGACGCCATAATTGTTTCAGTAAATATCAAAACTTTATACGTGGGAAATTTTTCCTATTTTGTGACTATGTAAAACAGTTATATATGATAAACTGTGTGCGGTATAGTGGTTAGCACTGTTGCCTTACATCTCTAAGACTAGGGTTTGAGCCAGCTCCATGTGTGTGGAGTTTGCATGTTCTCCGCATATCATCATGGGGTTTCCTCTGGGTACTCCAGTTTCCCCCCACAGTCTAAAGACATGCTGAGGTTAATTGGGGTTGCTAAACTGCCCATAGGTGTGCTTCTATTAGTGAATGGTCTCTGAGCGTTCCCTGTGATGGGTTGGTACCCCATCCTGGGTTGTTCCCTACCTTGTACCTTTAGGCTCCGGACCCCCCTTGACCCTGAATAGGACAAGCTGTTTCAGAAAATGGATGGATAAAAAAATGTGTTGCTGTCTGTTGTTTTTTATGAGATAGTGATTCTTACAGTACCTAGTATAGCTAGATGGGGTGGCCCGGTGGTGCAGTGTTACTTTGGTTTCCGACCACAGTCCAAAAACATGCTGTGGTGAATTGGAGTCAACAAACTGTCCATAGGGTTGAATGGCATGTGTGAGTGTGTGTGTCTGTCTGTCCATAGCTTCTGTGATAGGTTCCAGACCCCCACAACCCTGAAAAGGACAAGTGGGTACAGACATTGGATGGATAGATAATATAGCTTGGTTTAATTATGTCCATTATAAATGTAAGGCAAAGCAAATATATTTATATATCACTATTCATACACGTGTAATTCAAAGTGCTATACAGAAGGTCAAAACATATGAATGTTAATAAAATTTAAATTGGCATAAAATTGTCTCAGCAGGTCAAAACAAAATACATTGAAGTGAATTGCAAGCTTTAGAAATGAAATGTATAAAAATTAAGTAAACAAAACAAACTCACAACCAACCAACCAAACAAATTTGAGAAACTTAGGATTACAACACAATTAGCCATGAGCACAGTGAAATGAAACAGTGCTAAGCCTAGATTTAAAAATAGCTGCAACTGGAGCATGTGTAAGATCATTTTTAAGATCCTCTGTACTCAGTGTGTACTCAGTGTGTACTCAATTGTACTCAGATATACTCAGTTACTTAAACTAATGGTGATTTAAGAATTTGATGTGATTTGCAATAGAAAGCCTACATTATTCTTCTGAAAGACGTGCTGTAAAGTACTGTGCTCAACATGAGGACTGACACATAACAGTAGTGGAACCTTCTGGTAAGTGGAACCTTCTGTGCTGAGATGCATTCCACCGAGAGGCTGATTATTCTGAATTTGTGTACACTTCTGCTCTTCGTGTTTGCCTGCAGGCTCTCAGCAGCCAGCAGAACCTGCTGTCCTCCCATCTCAGGCTGACACTCTTCATAAATAGCAGATACAGATGCCAGAGGGTTAAAAGAACCCACTTATGTCAGCCAATATTTCAGCAGGAAGATGCAGGAAGCTCGCATATTCCCTTCCTGATGATCCAGGCTGATACACTTTGACCTTCAGCCTTTGGGCAAAACGGTTCATTTTATATTTCTTAAAATTTCTGTTCAGTATGTTTCTTAATATTTTTAAGGCTTATGCACAAGCTCTTGTGCTTTGAAGTACTTTTTTGTTATTACTCAAATTCAGAAAATTATAAATCTACTTTTGACTTTAATGCATAATATATGTGCTCAACACTGCGGCCAGCAGATGGCGATAAGCAGTCAGGTGCAGATCAGCTGCGATCAGTTAGAACCAAAGACCACTAAGTAATTTGTATATTTCTTCCTAAGACATCTTGTATTTAAATATGTATCAGAGACACATATGAAAACATACTAGGAATAATAATAGTGTTCACTTGTTGGTGCCCTGCTTAAAATACCAAAATAACAACAACAAGAACAATTGGCTTCAACTTGGTCAAGGAAGCAGAAAGTGGAAAGAATCCCGCCACATCCTCCGGTGCTGCTGGCTCTTGTGAGACACATGTCCAGATCTAGTTGATGGCCTACAAGTTTGGTGCCAGATGCCCCACAGTGAGAGCCAGATGGAGGAGGGAGAGAACTACACTTTGATTTTAGCATTCTTTCTGATGATTTGAATAATACAAAAGATCAGTTATATGGAGGTCTTTCATTTATGCACCTCAGAAATACTTAGAAAATTATGCCATTTTTGTTCCATATATGGTTCCAGAAGGTTGCACCCGTGGGTGGCACTGTTATCTCACACCTTAAGGGCCTCGGTTGAATTATGGATGGATGCATTTCAGAATTCATTAATCCAGGAATGCATTTCATGCAAATCGTCTTCTAAATTATGGTTTTAATTGCCAATATATTTGTAAAATCTATTACATTAATAAATTCACTTTGGATTGCGACCTCTTTTATTTATTCAAATTTATTCAAAACACATTGGAAACGTACAAAGTTAATTGGGTGGCAATTGTGTATTTTTTCTGTTCTGATAAGAGCATTGTCTTCATTGCAAGTTGGCCTTTTTGCATGGGATGTTTATTCTGCTGTAGAAAGCCGAGTCATATGGAGAAGATACTGAGTTCCATATCCATGTGTGAATCTGAAAGTAAAAGTACTGCAACTGCTAAAATAATAATACTATTAATATGAAGATGCAAAGGCAGGTCATGCAGGGTGTACTCCAGCCTTGTACCCTGTGCTGCCTGGGGCAGGTACCAGTTCTCCTCTATGGTCCAGGATGGACCAGGATGGAAGACGGATGGATGGATGGATGGATGGAACTGGTTCCTAAAAATGCACACACCCAATGCTGGAAGCCCTCCCTCTCTCATGCACACAAAAGGAGGGTGAATTGGCTTTATGCATCACCAAAAGACTCCACAGTGACATTTACAGACCCCCTGGGAGTCAATTAGTTGTGCTCATTGAGATCACTAATGTCAAGTTAAATAACACAGAACAGGTTCTTTAAAGCTTAAAGTGAATTATCAAAAAAGCTAATTATACTCGTCAAAATGGAGGACTTCATTGGGGAACACTGAGCTTAAATTAATCCTGCATTGTGCCAGTTGAACCATCAATCAATTTGTTATCCATAAACAAATATCCAAGTTTTAATCCAATGTTGAAACAACATTTCTGAGTTTTTTCAATGCATTTAATAATTTAAATCCAGAGGGAAATACTTAAGAATGAAGAAGAACCACATGTTATTTAATTTATTGTCCATTTACACAGTACTGAAAAAGTACTGCTTGGAACTTGTCTCCCAAAGATCATTGAGAATTGCCATGGGAGATGACATATAAGGTGAATTTAAATAGACTTTCACTTATCCAGAGTCATGAATAATAGATTTGAATAGATTATAATCTGTTGTTTATGGTGTTCCGCGTTGTGAAAGGTACCGTCCGCTTTGACGTGACTTGAGAGGATCTTATGGGAGTGAGAAGGCTACAGCTGTCAGTCTAATTACGCACGGCTGGCTCAGCAGGTCACAAACAACATTCATTATCTGATGCTTAAGAGCTGCAGTGCTGGGTAGGGAAAAGAAGTGCCATTCTGCAAGATAACAATCAGCACATTAGTCTGTGGGGTACAGTCCAGCCTGACAGTCTGTATAGCATAGTAACCCTGACATTAGTCTGCATGGTGCAGTGCAGCCTGACAGTCTGCATAGCATAGTAACCCTGACAGTAGTCTGCATGGTGCAGTGCAGCCTGACAGTCTGTATAGCATAGTAACCCTGACAGTAGTCTGCATGGTGTAGTGCAGCCTGACAGTCTGTATAGCATAGTAACCCTGACAGTAGTCTGCATGGTGCATGCAGCCTGACAGTCTGTATAGCATAATAGCCCTGACATTAGTCTGCATGGTGTAGTGCAGCCTGACAGTCTGTATAGCATAGTAACCCTGACAGTAGTCTGCATGGTGCATGCAG
>JAAGVU020000035.1:17299634-17309744 GCA_011763525.2 Mormyrus iriodes | reverse complement strand
TGTGTGTGTGTGTGTGTGTGTGTGTGTGTGTGTGTGTGTGTGTGTGTGTATGTGTGTGTGTGTGTGTGTGTGTGTGTATTTATATATTACCTTGTGGGTATATGCCATAAAACTTGTTTTTTTGACCTTATTTGGGCATACTTCTCAGTCCCCACAAGGGGAAACTCAATATTATAAGAATAAAAAAACTAAAAATGCCAAGAGTCTTGCATTTTGTTTGGTTTGTTATGGTTAAGGTTAGAGCTGGGTATGGGTTAAAGTTGTCATAGTTTATTATTATAACCCTAATATAGGATTAGGGTTTTGCCCTTAGAAATGAATAGATGGTCCCCACAAAGATATGAATACAAATGTGTGCATGTGTGCAGACTTCAATGCTGACTGAATGAAAGCCCCATTGGTCCTCCAGTCACTGTCGCTATACAGGATCATTATTGGGCTCTGAGCTATCGCCTTCATTTAATCAGTGTAACATTGCTTCTCATTGCACGTGTCCTGTCTGAGAAACACTGCTGAGATGAATATGGACCTTTTATCATCTCCATTCCTGTGTGTGATCTATTCAGTGTCAACTCGCTTCTTATTAATGTGATTTTTGGCTCAGAGATATAGATCCATCTGTCCCTGTCCCCCAGGACTCGGCCAAATCTATCAAAAATCTAATTTTCTAAGTTTTTTCCCTTTTTTATTTTACTGCCTGTATGACCCTTGTCTGATAAGGAGACATAATTTGTCAACAAAATGTTTTAAGGAGTTAAAATGGGACATTTTAATTAACACAGTATTTTAGATCACTTTGACAGGTTAGTTTAGGGGTCTTCAATTGTAAAGTTTCCTTCTCACGATAAACAAAATACAATTAATGTCAGTACAAGGTGCAGACACCTTGATAAACACTGTATATTAAAGCTCTGGGGGGGGGGGGGCTCACTTGCACAGGAAACACACCTGTTTATTTTAATTTTCTTGTTTATTTTGCTGTTCAGGTTCCAGAGGCAACGGCTGATTGTCATGAAAGCGCTTTAATGTTATGACTATGATTTATTAGTAATGATACTTAAAAAAATCCCTCTGTTCTGTTTAAACCAAGTGGGCATGAATACAACATTAAATGTTCTTGTTGAACTGAAAACTGAAACCTCTCTCTAAATAAAAATTTAAGGGGGGGAAGGTGTTTTTTTTTTATCCTACTCAGTCTCTGTGTTTTATAACATTTATCAGTGTTGAACCATCTGAACAAATCTCTTGATTATTTGATTTATGTTTAATTGTTATCTGTTGGATGAGGATGAATTTGTTCATTTACTCCTCAGTCCTGTTAACACAACATTCTCCTTTATCTGGTTAATTCTCAGCCTTACATGGTAATATTTGCGAATCTGTGAATTTGTGAAGCACAATAATGAACTATTCACGGCCCGCGTAGTGTTTAAGGGCTAAGGGCTCATGCATTATTCAACTTAATCGAAATGGACAAAAATAATACAAATGTGAATTAACTGAAAACGGTGGACAGTAGCCAGAAATACTGTACATGATGAGCCAAAGACAAGCAGCATTTTATACAGCATTAGATGGAATCTAGCACACACACACACACACACACACACACACGCACACATCCAGGCTGAGTAGAGTTACTGAACATGGCATTTTAAGGTACTGGAAATTGGAGGACTCACTGAAAATTCACATGAGCTTGTACAGATGGTACCAAATGCAAAACCAGTACTCCCTGGGGATGTGGTGCAATAGCGCCTCCTGTTGGGCCAATCTTTTTAAGTAATGTAGTAAATAATGATAATATGCAGTCCAAATGTTTGTGATATTCCATTGTGCCAGAAACAGAGCAGGACATTTCCTAGAGCAATTCAAGTGCAATAATCAAGGCCATTAGTGTCACAAGGCCCGGATTTCTCCATGGGGCCGAGAAAGGGAATAACAGTGCTTGGGGTTTAAGGTTAGCTGCACCACTGATGTTGATCAGTCTAAATAAATCCACACTTGTTTGTTACGAAATTGTTCGGAAAATGAAATTAGTTATGATGACTAATGCCTTTCTCCAGCTGAAAACAGCTGCTCCGGGAGCTTTGTCTGCCGATTTCTCTTAAGCAAGGGATTCATTATGCTCACTCACTGGATTAATTGCATTTCTCCAGACATAAATGATGTCTTCTGAATCACATTCCAAGAAAATAGAAACCACGCATTTATGGCCCATTAAGCTGAGAAACAAAATGACAGGCAAGTTCCAAGTGTCATATAGAAAGCATGGTTTTATTCAGCAAGATCCATAGCAAAAATCACGCCTTCACAGGTAACTGTCTCAAAAGAAAAAAAAAAACATCAATTAGCAGCCTCGCTGAACAGATCTGAAGGAAGAGAAATGAAAATGTCAGAAGAACATGAAGACTTTATTCCCTAAAGCTCTATAAGCAATCCTGACAGCAGATGAACTGAGATGTTTCCTCACGCAGGCGGCAATAAAATAGCTGGCTGTGGATTTTTCTGTGCCACAAGTGCCTTAAGCAACAGCAAAACACATCTGTGAGACACAGGCTTATGGGACCACCGTGTTTCATGAGACACATTGATTTCACCTAACACATCCCATCATCAATCTGCTGGTTTTTGTTTACCAGTGAGTCGGTCAGGGTCACGGCAGCACACTATCAGTACAAGACAGTATTTTTTTGAGACGTGAGCATAGCCAGGCAGGAAAGTTGTTTATGCATGATGAATCTCGATTCTTGAAGCTAGGATTTGGGGTGATAGCTATTCCATTTGGAGTCACAACCCATGAACAGCGTTAGGGGGTGAGATTTAGTCAAATGCTATTATCAGTTATAGGTTTTTTGACTTATCATTTTCATTATTGACTGGATAGTGCAGCCCCCCACCACACACACAAAATCTTTGCTGGATATTTTGAAAAGAACATCAGCATGAAAGAATGTTAAAGCATGATGATGACATGATATGCCCGGTTTCCTCAGTACCCTCCGGCCGTCAAATAAGTCCCAGCACACAACAGGCTTACAGAGTTCAGGGTTAAATCCTCCACTCTATATGAGGAGATGACTGCGCGTGTCTCTCTGCTTATGTGTTTATATTTTCATAAACTATTTTATCAGCTCATTGGACAAGCGGACGAAACTGAAACATGTAAGCAAGCAGAAGAACGTGTAAACATCTACTCAAAATGCTTCTCTGATTATATGAAGTAGAATGAGCATGATAATGGCAATCTTCTGATAGTCTTAATTAGTTCAGCCGGTGCATCTTTAATCAGATCCTTGTAGACCTTGTCTCATCTGCTAATCTGTTAAAAACATGGCATCTACCCTGCATGCTTTCTTCACACAAAATTAATAATTCTGCCATCACAGCTAGCACACTCATACAACAAACAACTTTAGCACCAAGTAAATCAACTGAAATGTGGCAGAACCCAAAATGGCAGGAATTGGCACAGATCATTAGGCATTTTTAATGACTCCTGTGAGTTTGCCTTATTATTTTGAATATTTTTCCTGTGTGTCTTAAATCCAGGAAATCTGTGGCTTCACAAGTCATCTTTGATCTGGAATATCTGCACTCAACCCTAAGTATTTGCCCATTTTCACTTGACAGTTCTTCAGGGAACATCACTGCCTCTTGCTTTGGGGGTTAGAGATCACTGGTCACAAGAGGAACGCTGTATCTTTTTGAACAGGGGTGGGCAATCTTATCCAGAAAGGGCTGTTTGGTATGCAGGTTTTCACTGCAACTACCTAATTAGATTACTAATTAGAGGACTGAGTGAAGAGTTCTCACACCTGTGTTTGAACAGCTGACCTAAAGTTTATCCCAAAAAATTGCAAAGACACTGGCCCTTTGCGGGAAAGATTGCTCACCCCTGCGAAGATCCTTATTGGTCCTGAAGTCTTCTGGTGTAGTAAAAAACTGAAAGGGGAAAGACAGCTACGATGGTGGCCAAAAGTCTGCTGTGTGACCTGCTGTGATACATGCGTCATGGTCTCAGACAGGTGTCCCCATATTCTGCACAATAATTTCAGTTTACCATGATGCCTTTCCGTATAAGGCTAAATGTAATAGTTCTGGTTTCACACCAGGTATAAAAACGTAGTAAAAGCTTTTAACATTGTAGCAGAAACTCCACAAAGAACAGTCATATAAAAATTTACTAGAGTCAGTGAATGCGATAAAGAAGATTTTACTGACCTTAAAGTTCCAATAATCCCATTTAGAAAGCTCATCAAACATCTGTTACTCCAGTTTTTCCAACCACCATATTTTTGTTATTGTTTTCTTATCACTTATGTGTCTGAAAGACAAGCAATCAGCTTGTTGTGGAGTTCTGACCTTTGTTGGGGGGGGTTTGACTAATCTGCCGTGAGCCATGTGGTGTCCACGATATCCCATAAAACAGGAACCCACCCACTCTCTTTCCACCCATCCAATCACCCGGCTCATCTTGACAGAGCCAGCTGCATCGGGACGTGCAGAAGACGGCCTTGCTCCCGGACACACAGCAAAATCCATTACGACACAGGATTCCGATTCAGATGAGAAACACAAGTCCCATAAGTCAGCTTGACATGCAAGGGGTGATGGATTCACCGCATCTGGGTGCCACAGTCTGAAAATCAGCCTCATTGCATCTGGCTTCAAAAAGCCGCGTCCCCATAGATTTGGCGATGAAAGTGCCCTTATTGGAATTGTCCATGGTTCTCCCTTGGCCTTTTTCACACACTCAGCTTTTACTATGGATATAAATAAGGAAGAGATCAGGTGGCATTCTTTCCCCACATACAGGAGATCACTTATAACATTAGACACACGGACAATAGACCATTCCTTTCATTATTTTATCTCTGTCATATGTATTAATATGGAGGGCTCTAAATGTGTCAGTGCACTATTTTCCTGTATAACGGCGGTCTGATTAATGGGCCTTCAAGGGGAGCGAGCAGATTTATGACCACCTACACTGCAGAAGACAGGCCCGTTTGCTGGCGGATTAGCCTTCATTAAATATTTTCGCTTAACAGGAAACACAGCTTCCACAGCTTGCCAGGTAGGGCTGTGACCTCACTTGCCTGGGGCAAGGGGCTTGGTTTTTGCCCCAGGTTATAAATGTACAGAATTTGCATGGGTTTCCTTCAGGTCCTCCAATTTTACCCCATAGTCTGTCATAGTGAGTGACCCCGTTGTACTGGCTTCCTATTCTGGGTGTCCCCTTCTTTACGCCTTCTGATGGACTGGCATTGCTGAGCCTTATGCCCCTGTCCCCTGGGATAGGTTCCAGGCTCACCGTGACCCAGCACGACATAGGTGATTCTATGAATAAACTGCCTTGAGATGCTGATGATATGGTCCCCATGGTCTCACTTCTCCATTTGCAGGGAGTTAGCATCTGAATATATACAGTGTGATAAACACCCCTGGGCCAAAACTGCATTGAGTCAGAATGCTCTTACGCTGACATTATACTGTACTGCTGGGCTTTAACTCAGTTGTCTATTATAATGTAGCTGCACCTTGACGCATTATGAAGTAACATTTTTTCCCCTAATTAACAGATTTGATTAATCTACCAAACAACATTAATTACCATTTATTCAACAATCCAATAGCCAGAGTTTGACCTGCCACTAAGATGCTATTTATGGTGTCCTTGTGTATGCAATTTACTTGTGATGGCCTACATAGTTTTGTATTTAATAAATTTGCTTGCTAGCCGCACGAATACTCTTCCTTTCTGATATGACATCTGAACTCTCTGGACAATGCATTTAAAGATACTTTGCTCATTCCAAACAGAGGCAGAATTATTTAAAAGTAACCTTTCCTAGTTCCTTGCTTTGCCATGTTGGCTGCAAACCATCACTGAGAAGTAACACACATACGGTAACTGTTAAAACAAGAGCCCAGTTCTTCATAATAGACACATTCCCCATAAGCCTCCATTCCTCTCATATCTTCAATCACTAACAAGATCACAGATGATCCAGAGGCTCACACCCAAGTCCAGACCTTCCTGATCTACACTGACTCTACATGCAATATATAGAATGCATTATCCTTCACTAACAATCATATTTTACCTCACGTAGGTTCCTATTGAATTGCTTGTGTCTTAGATGTGTCTTTCAAATTTAAATAGATAAATCATCAAAATTGTGGTTATTTCACACACTGCATAGATAAGCAAATCATTTTGAAATGTAAAGAGATTCTGAGAAATGCCAGCCCTCTAGTGTTAGGAGCGTGTTTTAGGTCACATTTTGGACAAGGTAGTAACTGGAGGCCAAAAAAAACTAAAGCCGTTTCGTACAGACACATCCTGGTTTTACAACGCAAAACATAATATGGGTAGTGTATTAATTTACTTTAAAATATGGATTTAAATTACTTTACCATTTCACTGGAGCACCTAAAAATACTAATATTGCACTGCAAAGGTTCCTACCAGATGCCATACCTGAAATTTGCAACAAGGTGCTTCAGAATATATGAGAACAATACAGGACATGCATTACATGAAGAGTTTAGTAACATATCCTTGATAATTTCTTTATGAAAATAATGCGTCAGCAGGAAATTGAGAGATTTTCATTCTGGTCAAAGGTCCAACGTGTTACCTTTGGATCTTACATAGCTGTAGGACCCACCAGCTGCGGCTTCTAGCGGTACTGACTAGCGGTCAGTGTCTAGCAGTATTTATTTTGTTTCTTTTTTTTAAGGTAAGTCTGTAGAATTAACCGGCACAATGACAGATTGCTGGTCTCAGGCCTCTCTTTGGATAGATATTTCAACTGAAGCCACTCAGTTTGATATAGAGGGTCAGGCTGTCCTTTAGCTGAAATTCCTTTGTCTTTGTCCCTTTTGTCAGGTGCTTAAAATTCCAGCACATCCCCACAGAAAAAAAAACACTTGAGGGAGAGACTAGGACTGATTACAAGAAAGAACAAAACCACGTTTGGTGAGGGAGTTCAATCACTCCCACTCAGTAATTCCCATTCCCACCATATCTTTATTCATAGGATGCCAGCCCCTCACACCTGTCCATACTGGGTCACGGGGAAACCAGTAGCTGCAATCTCCCAATTTGCGATCGGAGGCTATGAATGCATTGGCATTGCAGCTGCGGTGAACGGCAGCCTCGGTGCAGCTTCAGAATAAGAGCCGACCGAACGGCGCTGAGCTCAGTTCACGGACCTGAACCGGTGGGTGCCGCTCCGGACAGGTGCGCTGCAAGCGGGGGTGGGAGGGTGGACGCACGTCTCAAGCAGCGTCGGTGTATTCTAACGAGCAGCACTAACGATGACTTATTCAGGCGGCTCCGGAGTGCGATGCCTGAGCTGACTTAGCAATGCGTGGCCGGCGGCGGGTGCTCCGCTGTCCTGGCGAGGCTCGCCATATGCTCGCCATCGCTCTCCTATGGGTAAAACATGCTTCGACTGCAGGAAAACTCAGTCACCTTTCGGTGACCTGCTAGCCTCCAATAACACTTAGCAAGCGTGTTAATTAAGATGAAAGAGTAATTCACTTAGCCAATGTTGCATCATTATTCATCAGATTGGATTAACTAAAAGACGTCAAAGTAATTATGAATTAGTCAAATAATTAATTTGCCACAGCCATGTTAAATTCTCTTATTTATGATAGGACATTGTCATTACTAATATACTCTAACTGCTGTTGCCACGTCACGCAGACAATTCAGCACTGTTGGCAAGTCACATTAATCATGCAAGTAATGTTAAAATCGCGCGTGTGTGTGTGTGTGTGTGGGGGGGGGGCACGCTTGTGCGTGTTTCCTTTTGCTGAACTGATAGAAGCTTTTAACTGCAGGTTTCAATATCAGGTGGTTCAACTAATTCCTTCAATGCAACTTTTCAGTAATATCTTTGTATCAATTGTCAACTTTATTACATAAATGCCAGCAGAAAAAAATTATAACAGAGCCTTTATGTTTTATGACCAATTGTGCATCCCACATCTTGGGTTCGGTCCAGTTCTGTGGGATGATGCGCCGTTGCAGAACATTCATTTACCTTAACTTGTTTGAAATAAATAAAAGTAACCTCACATGGAG
The DNA here is from genome assembly GCA_011763525.2 of Mormyrus iriodes. Classification (NCBI taxonomy): domain Eukaryota; kingdom Metazoa; phylum Chordata; class Actinopteri; order Osteoglossiformes; family Mormyridae; genus Mormyrus; species Mormyrus iriodes. The sequence goes on along the minus strand of JAAGVU020000035.1, from coordinate 17,301,640 downwards.
ATGATGCAGGAGGTGATGTCAGATGCGATGGCTGGCAAATTCCCCACTGTTACTTACAGCCCTTAGGAATGCATTACACCTCAGCTCTTTACATTAACGTCTCATTGAGGAATGGTCACCTTACACAGTATTTAACTGGTATTAACCTCAGAGTAGCTGATTAGCAATGGTAAGAGGCAAGGGAATGAGGCAGAACTCTCAGAGCTTCTCTGATTTAGCCCGATGCTAAAACCAGCCCTGTTTCAGAGAAGAAAGTGGGTGGTTATTAAAGATCTTATAGTGGCTTTTAGCTGGGGAAGCTGTTCTGTTTATTTTTACACATCCGGGGGAGAAGCTGCTCAGTGTATAACTCAGTGGTCTACCAGGACTGGGTATAAATCATATATCATCTCTATTCTATCGATTTTCTCGCCATATTCTTTTTTATAAGAGGTGGATTGTAGCTGAGCATAAGCCCATTCACACATGCACTATCTGGGGTTGTATGATACATTTGCCGAAGTATTTATGGCACAATGGATTTTTTTGTTAATCTCAACACACCAGTCAATAGCAATGTGAACAGGACGTCAATAAGAGCTGCACAGCGGAACAGATTTTAAAATGAGAACAAGACCCACGATTCTACTCCAAATCCCTCGGAGTGACCATTAGGCCTTCTAAATACGAAGTTAAACAAAGTGTTAGGTAATTCAGTGTTACTTGTGTTTTATTAGTACCTGGCATTCTGGTGACATTTCAAGGACACATAACTGTGCATACACACACACACACACACACACACACGAAAAAAAACTTTTAGCAACTATTGAGTCTTGCTGCTCATATTTAGTCACATTCCCAAAAAAGCCACTTTTCCGGAGCTGATTGTCAGTAGATTAATAAATTATTGTGACAACCACTATAGCAGATTATGGGCTGTCAAAGGGAAACGTTTCCTTTTGTGAAGTCATTAGCCAGAGCATGACAGTCGCCTTTGTTCCAGCCGTCAGATATCCCAAAGAATGTTCCGGGTTTTTATTTTTATTTTTTTCTGCTTTAGTACTTGTCACAGTGATTCTTTGATTATCATCTCAGGAGTAATTAATTTCTTCAAAGAGACGCCATAGCCTATATCAGGTATACACGCTTTTGTTTTTATTCCTGACATACGAGATGCCGTGTGCTACTTTCCCGGGCCATGTTAAAGGTATAGGTCTTCATGTGCTTCGAAAGCCTCCCATCCTGAAAAAAACATGGCTTTCTATCAGTCCTGTCTTGTACGAGGCGACCTGATGTGCTGGAAGTGGTTTCTGGGGCCCAGCATTTCCTCTTCAGGCTTTTAACATTTTTTTAATCAGGGTTCTAAACCCTCCGTGTAGTATTTAAGCCCTTGATTCAAACTGCAGCCTGACCAAACTGGGAGAACAGTGGACCGTATGTGTAACATTTTGGGAGACTGTTGACCTAGAATCTAACAAAAAAGGCACACCAGGAACTTCACGGTTAATGTGTTGTATAGCATTATTTGAATATATCTGTACTGGCTAGCTTGTGCTACAGAGCAGTAATAGAAGGATTCAGGGTAACACTCCACAGCACTGTGGGCTCACACATGAGAAAAAAAGCCCCCCCTCCATGCGCTTCTAGCCTGTTCTATCTGTTCTTCTCCCACCTTGCCAATGTTTTCTTTTTCCGCTTCTGTCTGAGCAGACAGGAAATCTGAGCATCCCCACACACAACAGCCGCCCTGTCGAGATGATTAAAGCCTTCTTCATATTTCCATAGCCATGGAGTGGTCAGTCAGGCTCTTCTGCAGGCAGCCTTGGATTCTGCAGTTCACTGTTTTTCCATACAGCTTGGATCATCTTGTGCCATTTGGGGTAAGCATTGCATAACTGCTCACAAATGACTGATTGTTATGTTGTCTTCCTCATTCCTGTATTTTTTTCTGCACTCGTGTAGCACTCAGTCCTGAGTTGCCTGCAAAATCACTGTTAAAAAAAAAAAAATTATATATATATTTA
>JAAGVU020000035.1:17278834-17299534 GCA_011763525.2 Mormyrus iriodes | reverse complement strand
TTAACAGTGATTTTGCAGGCAACTCAGGACTGAGTGCTACACAAGTGCAGAAAAAAATAACAAACAAGAAAAGCGGACAGCACAAGCCCCTGAACACAGAGACAGGAGGAAAAGTAGTGAATAAGCCTTTAGGAAGGTCATTTCAGTGGCATATCACTTTCAATAGCATGCAAAGAACATGTTGAGGTCCAGGCAGGTCTTGAGATTGCTCTCACACAGCTTCCTATATATAAAGAGGTCACTTGACACATAAGGGGAACCTGTTACCCAGCATCTTTTAAGAATGGCAAATACTGTCTGTCAAGTCCTGCAGCACTGGAAGGTCTAATACTGACAAGGAAAAACAGCTTCTTTAGAATCAGAGGGATGGGGAATCTTCCCCCAAGAGCAGGATATCATTCTACTGTTTGTGGCTCCTCAACTCTTTGAAGTATGTCTTTTTCAAGTAATCTGCAAACACAAGCTCTAGCAGTCTGCCTGCCAAGCACAGCCAACATGGGCTGTACTACATCCTACAGTTCAGGTACATACATCCATAATTTAGCTCTCCCCTCAACACCATCACCTCAGGTATGCTACTACCCAAACTAGATCAACTGAAAGAGTCAGCTCTATTGCCCAATAGATCTGACTTTCTGGCAAACAGGAAACCAAATATTCTGCTGAGTCATCACTCTTCAAACCCCTTCTTCATCTGCACTCACCAAAACCCAGGGATCCAACCCAAGGTAGCTGAGGATTTAGTGCGCTTATAGAGTCATACAAAAGACAGAAGACTAGAGAAGGTAAAACACTAACTGTAACTTCATTGAATAAAATAGGAAACAAAACACCTTTTGAGTATTTCAAAAATAATGAAATCAACCCCCACCTCCACAGCAAAGCTAAATCAAGACTAACCAGACCAATGAAACAATGATTGGTCCTAATTATTTGGGATTTTGATGGGCGGGACTTAGGGTGTTCTCGCTGCTGCTCTCTGGTGGCCATCCTGGTTATTCCTTAGAATGGCAACGTCGGCACTGGACCTCACCCTCCACATACAATAATGGCTGCACCTCAATGATCCCCCAGTGAAACTTCTGAAAAGTGCAGGTGACACCACCTTGGCATGCCTTATCTTCACTGATGTCCATTCAAACCACCCTGTTTCCTGGTTTATCCACGATAATTTGGAACTTAACATGCCCCAATTTTGTCAATGTGCTTGGCTCTACATTTAACTGGCAGTCAGTAAGTAATGATGTGTTAAACAAATAGCAGCTGTTCTTACCCTGTACACATAGACTGAAGACGGAGAGTACCAGAAAGCTGTTCTATGTAATAATAACTAAATGATAAATAGCAGCACAGGCCAGTATCAAAGCCAAAGAGGCATAAAAATGGAGTTTTCACGACTTCTTTCTGAGGCCAGTTGCTCTGCAGGTTGAACCTAGATTGATTTTTAAGAATTTTTGAAATTGGTTATAGCTGCAGAATATTTGAATGAAGATTAGGTCAGTTTAATAATGGCCACCATGTTACAATTCTCATGGAGTCAAGCACATAGGTTAAGGAAAATGATGTTGGAGGATGTCCACTGGATGCAACTGCTAGCTGACTGGATGATACCGACTGGATTTTACTGTCAGCACAACACGTTGCTTTGATGCAGTACATTTAAAACATCAGTTTGCATAAAATTCAATTTGAAATTTTAACTGTAGTTCTGTAACACAACTGCATTCAGATTCCACAGGCAAAATGAATATGAATGTGACTTTTTAATATACAGTTCTGTGCAAAAGTATTAGGCAGTCAGAGAAAATTATGTTCTTCATGTTGGTGTAAAACTATGATATTATGTCTGCCAAAGGGTGTCAGCTGAATCATATTAAACCCTCTCCTGAAGTCACCTCAATATTTGCAGTAATCATCCAATACACCCACGTATGTTTTTTACTCAACCACAAACACACCTCTTGTGGCTAATGAATATATCATCAAGTTATTTAACCAATTAAATTAATTAAATAACTGAGCTGGTGGTGAAATTGAATAAATACATGGAATGGCTGAGGTGCCCCTGAGAGATTTGGGAACTGAAGTGGTGTTCATCTAGCCATCCAGCTAGATATCAGTAACTTTTTGGTGAACATAAGAAATTTGTGTTAGTGTTTGTTGTATTACTGTAAATTTGCATATATTTTAACTTTATATTGGTTTTTCTGAGCAAGTAAACGGTTCCTAACCCGATAAATAGCCTTAAACATTTTCTTTGCCTAAGAGTTTTGCACAGTGCTGTAGTCTTGGTATTTTTATCAAACAGCAGAGTTTTGACTAACTATTCTGTGAAGTAAGATAGCCACACGTTTCATTATTGAAGGTTAGCCATCAACAGCAGGAAAACATTGCAGCTAACAGCAAACATGGACTGTGCCTCTGGACTGCTCTCCCAAATCAATTCCTTGTGTCTTTATACATACAATGTACTAAAAGGGTCAGCCTGCCCTTGACTTTTTCCTTGTAATCACCTCTGACTGCAGTGTTTATAGAGCTATAATGTGAAATCGACGCTCTGCTGTGGCTGCTTGCAGAAGTTCGATAAAAGAGCAACACCAAAACCCAATAAATGCAGGGTCCTGCATCAGCAGAAGATTCCACCGGCACGGAGACTGTCACTCGCCGTGTCATGTGATCTTGCAGCTTGGGGAGAACGCAAGAATGCTGTCATTCCAGAACCCCAAAGCGGGAGGAAGACCAACTACGAAGTCACTGCATCAGGTGTTTGATATCATTGTGTGTGTTTTCGAATCAAAGGAAAATCACCAACCAAGAGTCACAACAACTAGGAAAAAAAGAATGAAACAAACTGGGTTAACAGAAGCTAAAAGGGAAAGTCTAGAATTCATTGCTGATAAGCTGATCCATTCACTTGAAGCATTTTTACACTTTTTACATCAGAAACGTGACGTTTTGAAGCTTATATACAGCTCACACATACCTTTCTTGTAGCCATATCCCATCATATTACATTTTGGATTTTATTTCTAACGGATTCATGAGGAAGAAAACATAACAATCAGTCAGCTGTGAGCAGTTATGCAATGCTTACCCCAAATGGCACAAGATGATCCAAGCTGTATGGAAAAACAGAAGCTTACTATCTGTTCTTACTGATCAGGGTACGGTGGACCAGAGGATACATGCCACGCTACAGGATGTAGGCTATTACATGAAGTAGACCCCGATGGGATGTAAGTTATTACAGAAAGTATACTACATTAGGATGTAATTCATTACAGGAAGTAGACCTTGATGAGATGTGAGTCAGTTGAGGAAGTAGACCACAATGGGATGTGAGTCAGTTGAGGAAGTAGACCACTAGTCATTACAGGAATATTTCAGCCTCAGTTCGAAAAATAAAACAAAAAATGAATTAAGTTACATAATTTTCTTGAAAGAAATGCGAAACACCAAGCAACAGTATGATAATTACATATTTTTATTTATTCTCTTAAATAGATTCTGTAAGATTGTTTCACTTATGCATATAATGAATCACAATCAAATGGATTTAAATATATTTCAATCATTCAGAGACATTTGAAAAATAAATCAGAAGGACCCAGTTATTCTTTGATGATGTCCTTTTATGTAACACGTATCGGGCATGTTCACTTAGATAATAACTTATCAGAAGAGATGTCACACTGCATGGCTGCTTCTCAGAACATATTTAACACTTAAAGCCACTAAATGTTTAACTTGAGTTTCAACACAAAAGCCACGGCACGCTACGTAGGATAATCGGAATATGAACAAAGAGTAGCTTGCAGAATTAAACTGTACCAATTCTTTCAGTACCAAAATTAAGTTGTACAATCTGAGAAATGATAGTGAGCCATTTGCAGAAGCTCTAAAAATAGGACGTGCTCATACTGAAAGAGCACTCATTTGAAGACCATCTTTTAAATGTTAATCCCAGTTGCTCCAGCTCCGATTTTCATTTTTCTAAGCTAATTCGCGAATCCCGGCCCCTTTCCTTTCTCCCTCTCCCCCTTTCTGTCACTCAGGCTTAATCGTGGGAAGTCTGGCCTGCTGCTGGATGCCCAACCAGATCCGTCGGCTGATGATGGCAGCCAAGCCCAAAGCGGACTGGACGGCAAGCTACCTGAGGGGCTACGTCATCCTGCACCCCATCGCCGACACGTTTTTCTACTTTAGCTCGGTGATCAACCCCTTCCTGTACAACTTCTCATCGCGGCAGTTTCGGCAGGTGTTTCTGCAGGTGCTGCGGTGCCACCTGACCATCGAGCACATCAACAAGAGGAACCTGAGAAGAACGAACATGCACTCTGCGCGCCGCTTACTGAGATCGCTCCGGCACACGCTGCCAGCCCGTGGGAGGGATAAGACCAGCAGGACACTAAACCCAGCCCCTTCTCTGGAGAGGTCTCAGGAACCCAGTCCAGAGGAGTCTGTGGAGCTCAGTACCACCAAACACAGTAACGCAACCTCTGACACGGACATCTGAGACTTTGTGTAGGATCTTAATGGTGGTCCAGATTAGATATCTTTATATATGTATATATCACACAGAAGTAAAAATGAAAATGTCTATTCTACTCTGAAGACAGAGCAATGTGCGAGAACCTTCTCTATCATTGTCTAGAATTACTAAACTTCTCAGGATGTGCAGATGGTGGGCGTAAGCACATTAGTCTGCTGACCCCTGAAAAGACCAGTCATCCTGAAGCTTCTTAGATACTTCCCATCAGGTAAAGTCACTATGACAGGTCTGGCCACAAGCCTGGCAGACTCCTGGAAGCAATTCTAGATCTTGCTCCTTAACGTTTTTTGAAGTGGGAAGGAGTGCATTGCAATCGTGTTACAATACTGCATGATCATTATAGCTGCATTAAAAAAAAATATTCAAACTTGTTGTCTTTATGTAACCATTAACGCATTTTCTGTGTTTTGCATTCACCATTGAAAAACTAATAGTTACAATAGTCAGGTTTACAAAAAGTCAGTGTGTTGTGAGAGATTAAGCGTCAAATCTCCTTTCTAAAGCTGGTCCACAATCCTCCTCTCCCACCCTAGCAGCATAAATATGGGAATCCCATGTCAGCATTATCTGCAACAGAGTGTTATTCACCTGATAGCTCATGGAACTGACTTCAACTGGGTGTAATTTATGCATTTCATCAAATGTGCCTAGATGTTTTGTTTTTTGAAATAAAAATAATCTTTTTATTAATATGTGCACTTTTAATTGGGTATTTCCTATTAAATCCCAGTACTATGGATAGCAAATCCTTCACCGTTTCTTTTTTTCCAAATAAATCTGCTGCAGAGAGGAGCCTAATGCTCATCTTGAAAACAAAAACAGTTGTAACAGCAAGGCAGCAGCACTGTGAGTCAGGAAAGCGAGTCCACAGATCAGAGTGCCGCTTCAGTCAGGTGACCTTACAGACAGGCCCCTTTATAGAAAACACTTTCCCCCACATGCCCACAAGTGACCGCCAGGAAGCTTAGGAAGCTTTATGAACAGGTGGTGTTTTTGCACACAGGAGAACATCGACAGTCCTTTAGGTTAAAGAAATGAGGGCGTAAACAAAAAAGCACAGCCTACATTCAACTCTCCAAATGCAGTGTCTAGAAAAAAGCGGTTGTGCACCGAGTCCTGCTCCGGGGGGGGAGCGGGGTGGGGCTTACGTCAACAGAAAGGGCAGTAAAAAAAATGCTGCACGGAGGGCGGCGCTCCCAACAGCAGGGGGCGCTGCTGCCGGGACGGGCCGCTTCTTCTGCCGGGGCCCGTTGCACAGCGGCGTGTTACAGCAGCTGATGCAGACCGAGTGCAGCTTTCCCGTGCAGAACTGCTGGTAGCCCGAGGAGGCGATGAGGCAGGCCCCGGACGAGGCGCAGGACTTGCGGTAATGAATACCTGCAGGGACACAGGAAGCCTGTCAGTGGCAGTTAGGTCACGGCTGGCCGGCTCCAGCACTCCGTCCGTCAGCCTGATTCACAGACTTCAATTAGCATCTCATCTGAAGCCTATGTGTCCCGGTCACGCAGGCCAGAGCACGGCTGCAAGCTGGCCACATACCCCGCGGCGTCGGCTGGCTGCTGCCCCCCCCACCCACCCACCTCTGTGAGGCCTTTAATTAACAGTCTAATTAAGTCGACTTTTTACCCAGAGAGCCGCTGACTGATACGCTCACAGGATCCGCCCAGGCCCCCAGGACCACAGACAATCCCCCGCCACCCTGCACTGCGCCCAGCCACACACTGCACTGAGCCCAGTTAGTGAATTCCTATATGATGCTTCTCAATGCCAAGCTATTACTGTCCAAAGAATTGGGCAATTAAAATGACCCAGAAGCCTCTCGGCAGGAGAATGGCTCCTTATGCAGCATAACACCAAGCGCCATTATCGGCATGTAATGCAACCGGCAGGAAACTTAGTTCCGAAAAAGTCAATAACCTTTTTTTTTTAATAATTAAAAAAATCACTTGTTTTTCATGATAGTTGGTATTATTTTACTATAATCAAATCTGTCAATCTTTCCGTAGATTATCCTTAGATAATGTTAATTTAAACCAATAAGTATACATGTACCACCAGATTAAAATAAAGGGCCTATGGAAATAAACTGCATAACGGACATGCAACATTTAACAGAATATATTTCATTAGTAATCTTTCAAAAATTGTGTTAAAATTGGTGTGAAACATCTTTTTCAGTCATTTTAATGTATTAAAAGTTCCGAGCTATCTGGACTTCAACAAATTTTGCAAACCTCTGTAAAGGCGTGACAAAATTCGCTCTAGTCATATAGCACTAAATTTATTTGGAGGTTTTATATTTTTTTATAAAAACGGGAAATTATATGTGAATTTTAATTGAGTGACTCCTGCTATTGCCATCACAGATACCTTCGCAGATGCATTTACTAAAAATAAGTCTGCAGCTTTATACTTTTACAGGTAAGAGATTTAATCAGTACTATCACAAAAGTATCAAATAATGCAACTCCAGTGACTCCTGCACTAAACCACCAAGTTAGCAGTCCTTAAGTGAAGAAATTAATCAACTTAATTGAATATGAGAGACAAAGGGAAAATGTAAAATGAAAGAAACAGAACTTTTTAGCCGCAGATTGGAAATCGTGGCACAAGAAGGTCATTCTCAGCTGTCAGGCAACGTAAAGGCTGCTAATGCAAGACAAAGCCTATGTGTGCCTTGCAGCACTAAGCAGGAACATCCGGAGCAAGCTGGCAATTATTGCTTCAGATGACTGCAATTCGGCCTGACAGTGGTAACAATCCCTCTGTCTGCTAATTCTCAGGGTGATACAAACTCTATTTTGTAGTATGCTTTAAGTTTTTAACTAACAGCATCGTCCTCATGCTGCTTCAAACTGTGATGTTTCTCCTTTTCACATTTTTGAGTTCTTAGTATATATGCTAATACGTGTAAAAACAACATCAATGCCTACAAAAGTGATGAATCTCTGCAAATGTGCATAATGGAAAAAAAATATGAAGATGATTAAACTATTTTTAAAGTTTTCTGGGGGGGGTAATGTAAAGAATGTACAAATGAAAGAATGCCTTTGTAAAAATGTTTATGTGAAAATTAACCATCAGTCAGCAGTGACTGAAAATGATTGCCGGGTGGCATGGTTTTATCAACTTTGTCGGGCAATTAAATGGAAGATGTCAGTTTCCCGAAGTATATGCAACTAAACCAATGTTAGCACATGCATTAAAAATGTATGCTGGCAGTTTCTAGCTCCCCTCAGAGAGTTTCGGGCTCCCCTTTCCCATTCTTGCAGTTTAGAAATATATGTAACATCACCATACAAAGCTTCCCGTGCTTAAAATGTGAGCCAACTTATTACGCACCTCAAACCTATAAAATGGGCAAATTTGCAGCTCAAAGTCTTTAGCAGATGTCCTTGGTATGCAAGGAGTTAGAGCTGGTCTATGACAGTGACAGGCTTCAGGGGCAGACATACCATCCATCATCGTTACCTGAGAGAACCGCGTCTGATTCTTAATATCAAAATGCATTCATCATGCGAAACTAAATATAACAACCAATAGCACTGTACGCCTTTCTTCACATCAGGCAGTGATGCTCTGGACTTTACAATTTAACATTTTTATCTTCAAAAACAACATTTTACTATAGAAAATACTAACATATTAAACTAACAACTGGCGACTGGCTTTTCATTGTGTACATTAGCAAATCCATTTTAATTTCAATACGCTTTATTATGTCTTGCTTTACTTAAAGTTACGTAAGCACCTTTTTTTGTAATTACTGTTGTAAATTTACATGAAAAATACTTAGCATAAATCCTGCCCAGGCCTTGTGACTAGCAGTCCGTGAACAAAACAAACCAAGTAGACATATCGGGAGATCTCCAAAGATCCTGTTTAACGGGAGCAAAGTGCCCATTACCGCTGCAGGCAGGATGGAGAAAAATACGAGACCCAGGAAAACCAGAAGGGATTCACTAGTGGCTGTTTTCTCTAATGAATTTGAAAGCAGTGGATTTGTTTCTTTCCCCTTCCTGCTCTTTGCCTTTCTAAACATTGTTCTGTCACAGCCTATAACGCTGAAGAACAAGCGGTCGGCCCCAACTCCTGCTCTGCCCTCGTACTTTGTGTAAATGTTACTCAGCAAAGCCCTTATAAATTGACAAAGGTCATGCTTGCAGTCAGACTATAGTTTGGCCTCTGACGCAGTTGAAGTTCCTCCTTATTTAAATTTTATAATTGGTTGTGTGGGCAGCACAGTCGTGCAGGTGTGGGCACTGCTGCCTCCAGTTGCGTAGGAGAGAGTTTGATATTGGAGGGGGCACAAGTTCATAATTTAAAGGCAAAGGTTTATTTATAGGTGGGGCAAATTAAGTTAAATGTAATATTGGGGGGTACATGCCCACCATGCCCCACCCTTGGATTCTTTGCCCCTGGTTGCCTCACACCCCTGGGAGTAGAGTTTGAGCCTCCCCCTGGCTCTACATGTGTGGGGTTAGCATGGTCTCACCGTGTCATTGTGGGCTTTCTTCTACAGTCCAAAAACATGCTAAGGTGAACTAGAGTTGCCAACTTGTCCGTGTGTGTGAATGATGCGTGTGCCCTGTGATCGGTTTGTGCCCTGTCCTGGGTAGGGTGGCCACCTAATCCATGTCAAGGGGTACGAGTTGAGCTACAACAGGGTTTGTAAACTACCATTTCAGGCATTTCAATTAAAAGGACCCGGATTTCACTTAAGCACCGAGTTCTTGCTGTGTGCTGATTGGTCAGTCTCCTATAATCATGCATGTGTCACTAATGTTAATGTGAAACAGCTGGATGAGTCTTTCAATCAAGGAAACAAATCAGTGAAAGTACAAGACTAACCAAAAAATGTAGCTGAGCACAGGAGCCTTTCAGTTTTAAAGTAGTTTGAAGTAACTCATATGGTCCCTCCTGAGATAGATTAGGTGGTCACCCTAGTCCTGGGTTATTCCCCTGCCTTGAGCCTGTAGCTTCCGGGATAGTCTCTGGACTGCCCCACCACCACCCCAAAGGACTTTGATGTGTAATTTTTGCTAGGGGGTGGGGACTTCCTTCCTTATCCCTCCAACTGCTGGAAAAATCCCAATCCATAATGAAATAAGTGTTATGAAGACTTTATGACAGGGGTCCTTGGCCTGTTACAGCGAGTTCACATATATTATCACCTTTTATATTATGTAGTCACATCTGAGTCACAGCAGATCGGTCTGTGGATTGGAGGGACACATTAAAATACAAATCCAGCAGAACTCATACTCCATACTCATCTCTATGAGTTTTAAAATGCACAGCATTCAGCTAATTGCCTTGCTATAATTTACATATGTATTATCCTATGACTTTATTACTTACTCTCTGCAGCAAGCACAATCAGCCTTTAATTAGCATATAGTGTACAGTAATTAATTACTAACTAGAGTTACTTTACTGGGCAATATTTACATGAATATTTCAGTTGTTGCACATACAAACACACAATATAAACATACATGTTTAAATATGATTAATAAAAGAAAGACCGTCCCTGTATATAAAAAAGCCGATCACCCAGGAGAGGCAGACGTAACGTTAGCTTCCGTTACATTCCAAAGAAAGAGACAAATGAAATCCTCGCAGTTAAGGGCAGAAAAGAGCAAAATCCTAACTAGCAAATCCTTCTTGTCAGCATATCCTTAACTAATTTCCATAACCACACCATAATTTAACTTTGCCAGGCTATGTCAGGGGCCCCAATTATTTGAGGATACTCTAAATTCAATAAGCTGCAAAAACTATAAATAAATGCTAATGCATTTACAGGATGTCCGTATTTACATTGAAATAACATTCCAATTCAAATTATTATTCTGAGGAAAAACTGAAGATTTTGTAGCACATTAAAAAATAATTAAAGTTAAATTCAGTTGTTTAAGCATAATTAAGGCCCATAATTAAGTAGCATTCCACTTGCCTTTGATTTTTGAGTGTGATTTACCTACGATAATTGCAAACTTAGCAAAACGTTCAAATTCAAATGACAGGAAATGCAATTATATACAGCTCTCTCATCTGACGACTCAACCGGGGAATAAAACATGAATGTTCTGGTCAGTGGAGTTTCGCACTTCCTAAACAGCCAACGATACGGCCACATGTGCAAACATCAGTGTGGGGATCAGTATCTATTCTGGTGTAATATGCAAACACTGGCCGATTACATACAGCTCGATGTATCGTTGGTACACTATCATTTTCTGCCTGAATACATTGTACAGATGAAAAGCCCGATAAATATCAGGACGACACAAAGTGTGCGGTTACACCAGGCTTTAGAGGGTTATATTTCCAATCTGATATGGCTAGTTAGCTCAGGCATTAAGAAGGGACAGGACGACGATTAACGAAAGGCACAGTGATTTATTTTACTGTCTGCCGTTCTTTAATTTAGCTCTCTAGATCTGTGGTAAAGAGATGCCCGTAGGATTTAACACCATGATTAATCAAGGTCCATTCGCGATCCTGCTTTATATCCGTAAGACATGAAGATTTAAGCGTCATAGCTCAAGTTCTGTGAAATCCAATCAGGGAGATGAGCTTCTGCTTTGCCAAATAATATAAAGACACGAAAAATGAAATCTCAGCCACGTGTCATGCACTATATACGGTTGTTAGAATTGGGAATTGTTCGAGGTAAAACGGGAATCATTGGCATATAAACACCTAAATATACTACTGAGTTTAAGGAGTATTTAAAAGGTAGGGTAGTAAAAATGGTGGTGTTTCGTATGAAATGTCAGCATGATTACATACACTATTAGTAAGGTGCACACATTCACAGGCCCGCTATCTCCTGAAACCAAAGACAATACACTGGAAATCTAAGACTGACCTCCATCTATAATAGCCTGTCCAGTTAGGACCACAGAGGTCTAGAGCTTATTTAATGTACCCCCTCGATCTCTCTCTCACACTCACAAACACACACTAAGGGTAATCCAGAGTCTGGCTAACAGCAGATACGGCACAACAACAATAAATACTGAGAATGTACCCTAGGGTGACACACGTGGGACAGTCTAGTATCAATCAGTGCGTATTTCTGAATGTGTCAGTCCTCTAACCCTGAAGATGTGCCCACAGTAAACCTCGTGTCTGGAAACACTGAGGCTTAGCTGACACTCATCCCTGTGGCAACCTGTCCTCTACCTCCCTCGTCACTCAGGTTGGCATAACACCGTTCTTAGCTTGATGCAATCTGTACCGATCCAATCCAGACTCTCTCACTTGTGTCCACAGTGAAATCCAGCCAAGTTCGGCATGGTTCTGCTGAAAGACCATATGGCGATACAACAAATATTAAGTTGATTAAGTGAATATTTACATAACTGCATACTGAAAAGGAAAATAACATATCTGCGCGATAATCGGCATCACCAGCGAAGGGGTCTGCTCCACAACAGGTGGATATGTCTCATCAGAGCAGGAGACGCACGTCATGAGGGGAACAGGTGTTTCCTGGCCTTGATTAATTATACGGGCATTTGGGGGCACCACGTCCTCAGAGGAGCACCAAGCAGAGCAACCCCCCCATAAACACAACCCTCCCACCAGTCCTATTCAAAAATGTCTTTTAATTTTTTTTATATACTTAATAATATTGTATATTGTTCTTTTAATATGGCACTCACTGAAAAGCTATATAATGTTTTCCCTATGTTACACGTCTGAATTTCATGAGCCACCAATCAACTCCGTTTCCTTCTGATGTGATGTCATGTGTGTTGTCATGTGTGCTCTAATAGTCATAACCCAGCTCAAAGTTCCCCCGAAGCTCCTGATCAGTGGTTTATTCCATCACTGGGATAACTTGGAGTCCCTGAAGCTCTTTCAGATCCACCCCCATGGATTGGGTATAAGAGCAGTGCTTATGGAGGGAGAGCTTGGGGCCTCAAATTGTTCTTGACCTAAAAGGAAATCTGTTTTCCATGGCACAGCATCAAGTACTCAAATATATCATCATCCTCTGTGGTAAGCAGATCTGAGCGAAGAAATCAGATATAAGTGGTTCATAAAACAAAAGTCCATCGGCTCTGACGGCACAATACATAAAAGGTGCGTATGCAGGAGAGGGAATGCCTTAATAACAGACGGGGAGAGCAAAGCTGCTTATTAAACACTTGTGAAACACTCAGTCTGAGCTGCTCCAGTAAACATGAAATCCATGTGAATGAGTAAATAGGGGAAATGCTTTGATATGTATTGCCACAGTGAAGAAAGGACCATCACAAAAGAGAGAAAAATCTATTTAAAGTTCAAATATGATGTTATTAAATATTTATCTCTTCATTACATTCTAGATCCTGCATAAGCCGTTGCTGAATTGGATGTATGGATTTATAGATTCATTTTTTAAAAATTAATGCATGTATTTAAATAAACTACAGAAATGTGTTTTTCTGGAATATGAATAAGAAATCACTATAACACTGACCAGGACAGGTGGCTGGATGGATGGATGGATGGATGGATAAAAATGTGCCTGTGTAATCCTTACTATGACTGTAGTAAGTATCTCAACTTAATAAAAAAAATGCATGTTCAGAAATCTCTGGAATGAGTACACACTAAGGCAGAGTTGAATGTGATTGACCTGCAGCTGGACTGAGAGTGCAATCCCCCCGGGTGGAGGGGATGCTGAAGCAGGCCATCCTAATGCGTTTGTGCTGTGATCTTCCAGTTTAAGCACACAGTCCACAAGGACTCTTGGAAACTGCCCCCGCTCAAGCGCCGAAAGTCATTTTCCTGCACGGTGATTTCTATCTTCCGTGACAGAAGTGTTAACACTAGCGGTGATTTGTGGGTGGGGGACATTTGTCAACATTACATAACAGGGGCATATTTAATGGAGTCTGGGGCCCCAGCCTCATCTAACACTACAATCTGGCTGATTGATACACAGTCCCTGGAACTGTGTCCGTGGTTGATTTCTACAGATAGGCAATCACATCAGAGCCATTGTCCTTGCTCAAGTGAGACAACAGTTTGTCCAGAGAAGAACAGTGCATACATTTCCAGAGTGCAGAGAATCACTCATGACCCGTGGAGTTATTCACTGACACCCTACCCTTGAACCGCTATTATTTAATACATTCCTTCATTTGCAATAAGTCAAAAGATGCTTACAGCCGATAAAATGTGTTCACACTGATAGGCAAATTCATGCTGCAAGGCCTGCCTGATTAACTCTGTTCACAGAAACTGCAACCTATAGTTACCTGGACAAAATGGCTGCAGGGTCAACGACTGCCACGGGTCACGGGAAGCAGAGGCACCGAGGCGTTTAGTGTTTCGCCGAGCTGAGGAAATTTGTCACATAGGCCTGGGTGATACTACAGTAATACTTTGGGTTATCTTGTGGTAAGGTAATATTTTGAGTATACAGTGGTATTTTGAAATTTTGGCCACAAAATTAGAGTGGGGGGCAATTTATTGGGGGACCCCCCCCACGCTGCAAATTTTATCGCCAACATATCAAAATACCGGCTTAGTGTTGCATTTGAAAATGCCATCAAAATACCATATACTGTGGCATTACTTCAGGACACTAAGAAAATTTAAATACCAACCAAATCTCGTGTTAGGTCGAGTCTAGGCTGGAGATGGTAACCATGCAGCCACTCTCCCCTTTGATTAAGACACTGATATGCAGAGCTGAGCTCATTAAAAATGCAAGAAAACAACCTGAGGCGAAACTACAAATCTTTTATATTTTGTGTCTAGAAGTCTGTTAGCATTGTCACAAGGGAAGGCGACACATAATCGCTTATAACGCAAGATGCCGTTTGAAATTGGTGCCATCCTGACTTCTGAGACATCTTCGCTGTCACTGAGCAGCACCGTCTGTGGCAGGAAATCTGCTTCAGAAAAGTATCTGTGCGGGGATCAGGGCGCAAACCTGGAGAGACAAGCCTTCAAAAAAGGCGGTATCTCGGTGCTTGAAAACAAAGTGGTCGGACAGAGCTGCCCGCTATGAGATTGTTATCAAAAACAGAGTGGATATTACCAGAGTCAAGAGGGCTGATTTCAGGCCTATGCTTTCTCTTTCTGTGGAACGAAGTAGATTACTTTCCTGTCTTTTCTGGCCAGTGATTCCGAGGCCATTTACAAAACCAGCTGAAGCCAGTTAAATTTCACAGTGAGAAACACTGACCCTCTTGCTTGCACTGACTGCACTGAATGAACACCTTTTGATTAAACATAACTGACCTGGTCAGACTGTGACTATTTAATCTGTCTGACTGTCTTTCTGTCTGAATGTCTCTTTGTCTGTCTCTGTCTGCCTGTCAATCTATCTATTTTAAAGTTAGTTATTTTAATAAAGCTGATTAGATACTGAATTAAAATTCAGCTCCCATTTTCCCACCCGTTTTTAAAGAAATAAGTAACTGCAAAGCCTTTCACCTAAGAGCGTAATTTCAGAATAGAAATATTCATTTAACAGGTTTTCTTTTATGATAAGCCATGACATTTAAAAGTTTAGTATTTTTAGATAAATGAGGAACAGAAGTGACTGTTTTTTAGAACAGGGTAAGGCCAGCAACACGCTTAAGAAACCAAAGAAGCCAGCTTGACTTATATGTTAATAAAAAAATATTGTGGCATATAATAAAAAATGCACTGAGCTTATTTTCATACCCTACTTCGCATCAGAATGGAGCCCCCTGGTGGCTCCCACCAGCATAGCTGACCTACCGTCCTCCTTCACCAGCACCTCCTTCTGGCACATGTCTTGCACGTTGACCGTGCAGTTGACAATGAACTCAGGCGTGGAGCAGTCGTTGTGCTTCACTTCCTCACACTGGTAGCACTGGATTTGCAAAGCGATGCCTGGGGGAAGATGAGAAAGGTCAGTCTCACATGTGGCCCTGCAGGGCCACACGGCGCAAAAGTCTTCTCCCAGCAGACGGCAGGCCAGGAACTAAGCCAGGTTACAGATGTAAAAATGAACTGCTTCAGGTTTAGCTGGTTACACGGTTACCTTATCTAACTTAACCTGAATTGTTTGGCGAAGAATAGACATACAATATAACACGTGCAATAGAAGAGTGAGATTTTATTCATTCCTGTGGGGAAATTGCCTTTTCACCTACTTCATCTTGCTTTCCTTGACACACAAGAATAAGCTTGGGGGTCACAGCGCAAGGTCAGCCAGCATCCAGTTCCCCTAGAGCAATTGGGGGTTAAGGGCCTTGCTCAGGGGCCCAACGGCAGCATCAGTCTGCCGGCTGTGGGATTCAATCCAGCAACCTTCCGACCACAAGCACAGAGACTTAACCCACAGGGGTCACACCGCGAGCTGGTTATAATACCACTGCTTGTAACAGTCTTACAGTACTTAGCAATACACCTGAATGACATCGTAGCTGTGTTCTGCTGTATGGGAAACACAGACGTTAGCTAAAGCTCATGTGTTTTCTCTGGCAGTGTCTGGTCGTTTTAGTGAAGCACACTGGGCCCACAAGCAAGAAACGGGCTGGTGAAATTTCCAAAAAAAGACAGAGAGCAGCTGATGCTTCATTGTGAGCCTGGCAGGACGGGAATGCTATAATGCGATTCTAAAAATCACAAAATAATTATGGCTTACAGGACTGTAAAAGCATATCCTAGAGACATGCCCCCCCACACACACTCCCCCTCCCTGTAGGAGTTGTTTGGCACACACCCATCTCACTCACCCACACACAGACACACACAATCTTACTTTAATGTTCCACTAAAAGAAGACCCATCCATGCCAGGTTGTGTTCACCTCCGTGTATATGTGTGTGAGTGTGGATCTGCACATGCACACGTGTGTGAACGCGTCTGCTCTGCATGTCACATTCCCCACATCTCCTGTGACCCTTTGGAGTGTCAGTCTGCCAGCTGGGAATGGACAGGAAGGGGCACTGCCCAGAGGCTGCCAACAGCCACACTAGTCACTGCCTATGCTCGTAGCAAATATTAATTTGCCATTGGTATGTAAAGTCCAGGTGTTATTGCATCATCACGTTTATCTTTTGACGAAATTCATGAGGATTACACCGACGCACCAGGAGGGAACGATCACTTCACCCAAGTAACTGTGTGTTACTGCTTGCCAATGAAATAAACATTTTTTTTTGCAGAAGTAAATCTAACACAGGTAATTATTCCTTTACCCAGCAGGTGGCATAGTGGTTAAGGACTCATAACCTCAGGGCTTTTACTTCTGATACAAGGAACATCAAGGAAAGATCATGGATGAGTAGGCAACACAAATCCCAGTGATAAGATGATCAGCTGTATATATCAGTTACACTGTAAACCAATTTAGCTAAGCGCAAAATAGCAGTCCTTCGTTCGCCTTTACTCTGCTTTCTAAATAACAACCGGAATGTCATTTACATTAAAAATAAATCTTCATTTAATGAAAGTATCACTTCCAAGGAATGAATTTGAGTTACTGTAAGATGAAATTAGAGGAGACGATTTACGGAAAAGCAAAATATAATTAATTAACATTCGGCTCACTAGAAAATATTGGCAGCAACTTAACTGGTCATAAAATAATTCAGTTTTAAGACTGGGTGTTCAGTCTGGGTACTTGGCGTGAGCGAAAAATGACAGATAACTGAGTTATGGTGAAAATATGAGCCGCTGCACGCCGCTTTGCCCGTCTTTGTCCTGCGGAGATGTGGGAGCAGCGCTTCGGGACCACCGGTTACGTGTTGCATCGCATCATCGCGCAAATAACTTTATCCAGCCAGATCGCTGTTTCAAAGGCACTTATACCGTTCATGCTATATCTAATTTACACCTGAATGCAAGATTCCTCTTTTATGAGAATCATCAATAACATTAGCAAACAGTAATTAGGAAAGTTTACGTGCTTAGAGAGAAACACTGCGGTGAACATTAAACATCTTTATTACAAAACGAGCAAAACATATATAGGAGAAAGTCATCACCGGAAATTTTAAAGGTGATCATAAGAAGCACAGCATAAGAAGAATAGGGAAGCATTGCGAGACCTACCTGTTTTAAGCAGAAATCCTAAAAAAGTTGTACAGATAAAAAGCCGCATCCTTTTCCAGGGGTCGCTTGTGGAGGAAACATCCGAGCCGGATAGGTGACGGTGCGGACAGAGGCGGCGATGTGAGCGCAGCGCGCCCGAGTGCGCTCCGTTATAAGTCCCGCAGCCGCCCAGCTCGTCACCATCGGAGGCAAAGCGGAGAGGCAGGGGCTTAACAGGCGGCCCATGTGACCGCGGCGATCAGCCCCTAAAAGACACACCGCCTCCTAAATGAACACCACCTTAGATCAAACACCTGGGATGAGCTCCTCCGGGGCGGGTGGGGGCTTCTCCTGCAGAACACTGATGCTGAGCAAAGCGTGCGGAGGGGCGTTGGTGGAGGTGCAGCTCTGTCAGCTTTTACGGGCTCATCACCTGTATTAGAGGAGGAACTGATTTAGGATGGAGGGCACGCTGAGCTCAGAATGATCCGCTGGATCGGCGTGAGCTTTCAGACCCGAAGCTGCTCTTCGTACACCTGAGCAGCGGTCATATATATGTCATTTATATATTCATCTATAATACAGCGAGAGTCTCCTGCTTTCTTCCCGATGCCGCCCCGGCACCGCATTATGCGCGCTGGATGACGCTTGACAGCTTTCTGATTCCTCTAATTTTTTGCCCTAATGGGTGACCGCTCTTGACATTTACTAAAATATTCATAAAACTCATATAGTTTTTTTTTCACAAAATGTTACAGATTCGAAGGACGTGTTGACAGCGTGTGTAAAATAGGCTTAGGGTCTGCAATACAGACGCACTATTAGGCAAGAACAATAGTGAAGAATATTTTAAATGAGCGGCATCTGTAAAGTATCTGACTTTAGTGTAATGCTACGTCTAAAGTATACGGTAATTGATACATAGGTCGGCGAGCGTGTACATTATTTTACTTTATTTTACGGGGGTTATTAATCATTGGCGCTGTCGCTCAAGCTGCATTTAGGTAATGATGAGACCTTTGGAGACCTTTGGTTTACGGATTGGGAAGCAGAAGCCAAATCGGAGACCTTTAAACACAACATGCTTTGATTACTGATAACTCGGTCTGACCCGGCACACACCCCGACACAGTTGAGTCTGACAGAAACGCGGGATCGAGCACATACAGCCTAATCAAGTCGCTCCAATAAATAAATAAATTCCATAGTTTCTGTGTGAAGACTCCAGCATGTCCTTTACTTGCTGCCTGAGTTCAATTTTATTCACAGATGCGTTAGGAAATCAGTAGCACACAGCCAAGGATATTATGTAGGCTAATACTCAGCTCATAAAGTTGATCAGCTCTGAGGCACAGTTTGTATAACAGAAGAACAATTAGGAGACATCCCAAAATGAAAAGAAACGTGTAGGGCAGATTTCATAATGCAAATAAAATATTAAATTTGTTATAAGGGTACAGACCTTCTACACATAGGCCTACAGGTCCATGGGAAAAACAAAGAATAAATTCATTGTATTATCTATTTCAATTTTTAGCAACACCATGAATGAGTAAATTGCCACTTTTGGATAATATTTTCCTTCTATATTTGAACAGAAATTGCTGCCCTTTAACACAGTCATAGCGCCCATCCATTTCATGCTTGTCATGTACGGCGTTCAGTGTGTCATCATGGTTTTGAGTCACGCCAGTTGTAGGAATCATTACTGAAACAACATGAGAAATGGGCACAAACGAAATATTTAACATGGAGCCTATCTGTCATGCTTTAGCTTGATAATCTTACTGTTCACTTGCCAAATTATCTGCGTGGAAACGGCACTGAGGGTCCATCAGCCACTCTGAAAGTCAGCCACCAAAGGACTGTTTGACTTCCGATTACCTTTCACCATGTTATCATTTCGTGGATAATTCACAGGCTACAGATGATTTTAATGCACTAGAGAATCTCGCAGCTACAGAGTCTCTGATCTTTCAGGCTCACAGGCTCAGCTTGTGCCGAGGAAGGCAGCCTCTCCATTTTGTTTGGATATCCATGTTAAACAAAAATGTTAACTAGCAAAGTATGTCGGCTTCTTAATATAATTAAGCTGTTTGCGTAGGATAAATAGACAGACGGGAAATCAATGTTTTTTTCATGTAATAAAAGGCAGGATGTGTTTCTTGCTATCACTCATTTTCCATTATTTGTGCAAACAGAACACAGAATCAATGTATGAAAGCTTATTGAAAAGAGCCACCAAGGTCTAATCGATCTTCCAAGTTAACTGCAATTATCAACCTGCAAACACCCCTCCCCCCCAGCCACCCAGTGTATTCCAGGGAATACTGTATAGTGACATGTATAGTTTTAGTTAGGGGCTAGTTAGCAGAAGTGGTTACATTTAAGTGTTTTTGTTGCTACTAACAATGGCAGCTGTAAGTGTGCAGCACACAATAGGAAGTGACATGTATCTGATGGGGACCAAGTTAGTGTGACAGCTGTGGTGGCAGACTGCCCTGGGTCTCTGGTAACAAGAAGGAGCATCACACCCCACACACATGAGCTGCCGCTGTTACAAAATGCGGGCCGTCCGAGTCCTGCCTGAGCAGAATTAAGGAACACAGCTGTTTGCTGACTCTCTAAGCATCCAGACCACGTGTGAAACAGTGACAGTATGGAGCACAAATATGGAGATTCAGCTGGGAACGAAACTCACGTGACTTCAGTCCGTTACTAGTAATCAGGCTGTGTTTTGTATGCTTGCATTGTCACCTACGTGAACAGCTAGACGGGGCCTGTGTTTCAGCCAACCGAGGAGCCGACTTTGCCCCCCCCGCTGATGTCACTGCCCTTCGGTCGTTTCCAATTTTCCACTGGTATCCGTATATGACAATAGCATATTCTGAAAATGTACAGGGCTACATAATAGAAATATGTTAATGAATGTAAACCCATTAGATGAAAAGGCCCCGTCGCACAGCACGGATGAGATCCGACTCCATAACTCATTAACAGCCAGGACCGGTGATGTTAGAGCAGCCAGGGCAAGAGCAGGAGGAGGATGAGGAGGAGGAGGAGGAGAGGCATCACTGGCCAAGACGGGGGGAGTGCATGCAATTATCGTCCGGTGAACGTCTCAG
>JAAGVU020000035.1:17243221-17278734 GCA_011763525.2 Mormyrus iriodes | reverse complement strand
GAGGAGGAGGAGGAGGAGAGGCATCACTGGCCAAGACGGGGGGAGTGCATGCAATTATCGTCCGGTGAACGTCTCAGAAAGAGAACAGCCTGAAAAGTCACACCTTTTACATAGAAATCAGGGATGAACATTGGTACGTTCCTCAAACATGGACGGCAGAACTTTTCATTTATATTTTAATGAAGAACATTCCTGTATGTAACATCTAAAGGAAACGTGTATAAAAATACATATTATATATATATATACACACATTTGCATATATCTTGCTTGAACCGCGCAATTAATAGTCTGGCCAGAAGATTTATACTAAATATGAATATTTATGATGTCTACTCCAGTGGGTGCAAATACCCAAAGGGAATAGGATGTCAAAAGGGAATATTTTAAAATAAATTATTATAGAAATATGACCGATGTTCAGTAAACATTCACACAGTAAAGACCGACCAATATACCTGCTCTATATCCTAGCCAGGATAAACCACATCCTAAGTACACACACACACACACATGCACAGACACACATGCGCACACACACAGATTAGGTATCAATGTCTTCGTGGGGACTCTCCATTAATTTCTGTGAGCATAGCCCTAAATCCCAACTATGGCAACCATAACCATAAGTAACTAAACAATATGCAAGACATTTAACATTTTTAGTTTTTGATTGCAGGCACAGATTTTTATAAAATTGAGTTCAAATGATCAGAAAAATGTCCTCATAAGGTCAAAAGAAGAGGTTTTTATCACATTGTGGGAGCATTTGGTCCCCACAATATAATTTATACATGCCCACACCCACACACCCACCCACACATGCACGCACAGACAGACATCCACACTGTAAGCAAATGAATCCAGCCAGAAAGCATGGGGGACAAACTTAAAAACTGAAATAATTTTATTTGTATTATTACAGAAAATATAGAGCATTAAAGTCTAATGTAACAGACAGAATTGCACAAATCATTGATGAAATAACACTGCCCATACGGGACTCTCTGACGAAGTGAACAGTAAGGAAGAGTAAGAAATAATGCAATTACACTCCTATACAGCTTCATATACAAAAGTGGTTATAAATACATGACATCTAGAAAAATACACTTGGCCTAAGAAATAGACTTTCTCCATACATATGAACAGTCTGACAGAGATACGGGTCCCACCACTGAGTAGCACCAGGCTCGATTAGCCAGATGTTCCATTTTTGGCGTGACATTCTCCAAGGCCAAATACACTGGATATAGACAGGGACAGCAGATTTTACAGGAGGACAGCAAAGCGTTTTTATCTTAAAGTATCTACACCCTCACACAGAAAATAATAATAAAAAACATTAAATAAGATGTTGGCATGAGCAGTTTCTATCCGGTTAGAAGTGTTGACTTACTTGCATATGAATGTTTGCCTGCTTCTATTCCCCACATACACAAAAAGATCGCTGCAACTTCACCATCGCTACCAAGAAGCACGTCAACTGATTAATCCCTGAGCTCCAGCCTTGGGCTTCCTCTCTGCAGAGAATGCTGTGTCCAAACTTCCCGCGGTGTGACCTAACTTTAATTAACTGTAATGGCGCAGCTAGCAACTTATGTGCAAGAACAATAATGAATGGAGAACCAAGAACCAATAACTGAAGGACAAGGAAGCGTTTGGGTGGCACAGTTTGACATAATTCACAGGTCATGTAACTGCTCAGTAGTTATTGGACAATGCCTTATGAATTTA
Source organism: Mormyrus iriodes (assembly GCA_011763525.2). Lineage (NCBI taxonomy): Eukaryota > Metazoa > Chordata > Actinopteri > Osteoglossiformes > Mormyridae > Mormyrus > Mormyrus iriodes. The sequence continues at coordinate 17,276,997 of JAAGVU020000035.1, read as the reverse complement.
TGGTCCTATGGGTCACTTTACATAAAGTGTTGACATTAGTGCCTTTTTTGCTGTTTCTGATGGTCTGCTTATAAATCGGCAGGTCATTCAATACTGAGACTGCATTGCAAAAAAAGCTATTCATGAGTAAACAGAAGCCCAGAGAGGTCTACAGACAGGTGTGGGACCTCACAGGGGGACACTCTTTCTCCCAGCATCACTCAGATAACCACTGTGGCATCGCTACAAATTCCAGAAGTGGCACCCGATCACACCAATTACTGTGATTTATTCCTGCAATTATCGTAATATTGAAAGAGCAGGGAAGAGATATGTCCCGCCTTATTACAGGCTCATTTGTAAACGCGGATGACAGCACCAGCTGATAACGTCTATTGCTTTGTGTTTTCTTGTTATTGTTGCTACGAGTACATTTCCACTTTGAATTCCTTAGAAACTCTGTACAGTGTTCATCACAGTGCAATGACAGGCAGTCGCTCTTTATTTACTCTGATCACACCAGGTCCATGACGGTTCCACGCTAAACTGTCCCCATCCTCTGTCTGTGAGCCATGCTCATCGTTCGTCCTCAAACATCTTCAGATCTCCTGCAGTTACCAGTGGTCCTGCCCGCCCTAGTTTTCTAAGTGGCGGGCATCACGCCACTGGCTCCGGGACCACCCCTACACATCAGCAGAGGACTGACTGGCACAGGATGAAAAGCTGTCATATAGCGAGTCGCTCAGTGAGCCCAGGTTGTCCCCAACGGGCTTGTCAGAGCGGCCTTCCGTCCTGCCGGGCCTGGGTCCATCTCCACCTGCGCCATTTCTGCGCTCTCTGTGCTGGAATGCCTTGCCACTGTTGTTCCTCTCGTTGAGGGACTCCATGCGGGCAGTGATGACGTCGGGCCTTGTGTACTCATCCGCTGCCTTAGTTGACTGGGTCATCCTCTGGAATGGAAGGAGCACAAAGTGCAGCAGAACTCAGACCACATTCTAAACGTTCTTCTCAACTCAAGTGGGCTTTTTTGTAAAAACATCCAAATACAGGTTTAAAGTAGCACAAGAAAATGCTCCCCCAGGACCAGGGTGTGACTTCTGCATGCCTGACAGCAAACCTTTATGTGAAAAGGAGTTCAAAGAGAAGTACAATTATTATTCAATGTCATTCTCCATAGTTTAATAATATTTTTGTCATGTTGCAGCTTGGTATTCCCCAATGAGAAGTCATATAAGACTGGTGCATGCGGCTATGTTGACATTATATTTGAAATGAAAAACAGGATGAGCTAATTATAAGTAGGCAACTGTTGTTATTCATATAAAATATCAAGCAATTTACCACATGCTCTAATCACTGAGCCTTAATTAATGAGAATTACCAACAATTAAAAAGCAGACTGGAAAACAGAAATTCTGTGGACAAAAGGATGATGGGAATTTTCTGAACTAAACTTTTTTGTTCTGTCGACAATTATGCGTGACAGCAGACGACAACAAATCGGTTCCTATCTTACATCTCAGACAACTTAATTCATGTTTGCCTGCAGGCTCTCCAAAACCTTGCCTACGGATGGGTTTCATGCTGTTCTTCGAAGGCTCTGACCTATAGATGTGTCGAAGAAAGGATCACTCAAGCAACAGCCCACTGACTGACTCTTCCAATCGGTTCATGGGAGTGGTGTAACCTCAGCACACAAACCACACACAGGGAGAGGAAGGAGACCATGCAATTTACGAGCAGCTACTGGGAACCCTATTATGGCACTGGAAACAGACCGGAGTGACCCCCAGACCCAAAGAAGGTCAGGGCTGTGACAGAAGCTGTGCTGAGATAAGTCGTTATCACACTCGGTCAGTCATCTTAAGAAAACAGTGTAGGAAAGAGCCAAAGACACGCACTCTACTTAGAAAGCTGGTGACCCCTGTGAACGGCAACGCACACGAAACAGCAAATGATTTCATCAGGAGACGCTAAATTGTCCTCAATTATCCTCTCCACTTGGAACACCGGGCTGCGCAGTAGTAGCCGCATGGATCCCAATATGCTGGCTGCAGTTAAGTGCTGGGTCTACTGCATGACTTTCACAAGTCACTGCCATCGTTAGAAAACAATTAATCTCCTATAATCAGGCTTGGAACGGGTCTAAGAATCCTGGTATCAGCTACTTAAAAAGGCTATCACAATCCTGAACACTGGGCCCCAGGGTGGGGGCCCAGAGCAGATGATATCTCGGTGTGTGCCATGAGTGTTGGCCCATCCAGATGAGCCATGACATTGAGGAAGACAAGGTCTAGCATTAGCCCAGTGTGGACTGGGTATGACTGAACATCTCTGCTGAGGCTTGGTGAGGTGACCAACACCACTGCTGAATATTATTGTTGTTGACAATTTTGAAAAGTCTATGCCCCTCTAGTGCAGTTATGTACACCTTCGTACATTGTAACTGGCTAGGTGTCCATCTCAGTCCCAATACCGATGCTCTTTCACATGCAGGAAAATGACACAATGGTAGGCGAGTTCATAACTTAAAACCCCTGGAATGATTGCTATTCAAAGAGAAATCACATCTTTGGGATTCCACAATGTCCTTTTTAACCATGGCTAATTGGCTAAGTTAAAAGACCAAGGCCGAGCTAAAAATAAAATCCGATCCTGTCATTGTTGAGACTCCCTAATGATTCAGATCAGAACACAGTAAAGAGGAATGGCTTTTGGCTCTGCAGTCCTTTCTTCACAAGGATACATTCCCTTTAAGGGCTCTGCTGTGAGTGTGTACGTCCAAACACTAGGGGGCTTTTTCATCCACGTTCATCAGGATGGCGCTTTGGAAAGAGACGACTGGAGAACTAACCTCACGGTCAGGCCAGCTCCCAGCAATCTCTATTATAGATCAAAAACCAAGGGAGGGGGGGCACAGGCATCTCAGGTCTCAGGATGATAGGATGATGAATGGGGGGCCAGCTCAGGCCAGGCAACTGATGGGAGCCACTAAAGCTTTTTCCATAGTAACAAAATTATGTTTATTATCGATGATTTATTTTCATGTTTTTAATTAATTCTCATGTTTCGGGAGTCTGTGTGCCTAACCCTAACCCTAACCCTAACCACCCGCTTTAGGTACCGGGCACCCCTAACCCATGCAGTCAGGATACCCAATCATGATGGAGAAATGCTAAGAAATGTCGCAGTGAGAACGGGGGGGGCGGGGGTTAGGGAGCTGGGTGCTGCATCAGCATCTGCTGGTACCTGACAGAGGGCTGAGAGATCAGCCCCCCTGGCAGCAAGCCCATCTCAGACGTCTCACACAGCAGTAGGATCCCGGTAGGAGGCCTGTGGGCATGAGTGTTGGATCCTGGGGAATGCGTGCGGTTAGACGGTGGGGGGGATTTGCGGTCAAACAGACATGAGGCAGAACTGACTGAATTAGCAGCAGGCTGACAAAAACAAATGACTTTAATATATACGGAATTAAGAGCATTCATTTAAATAGTTTGTATTTCAAAGCCTCAAGATTATTGCAGGCATTGCTTACACTCAAAAATAAAGTCATTCATTTTTGTTTTGTGGAGCTCACATACATAAGGCACCATTAGAGAGTGTAAAGCGATTTCCTCTGCTTGTGAACAGGCCGGCCAGACCGCTGCCTTTTTGCAATGTATTTTGCTGGTCAGCAGAGGAGGTGGAAATGGCAGACAGGCAGTAATAACTGACAGAACTCTTGCTTGCGCTAAACTTTAGGATTCTGGCTCTCAGTGGCTGTAAAATCCTTCCTCTCCCCCGCCTGGAAAAGTGACTTTCCGTCATGAGCACTTCGGGCTGAAAGCCGGCTCGTCGGGGCTGTGTGTACCCAGGACGGCTGTGGCCCCGGGGCCCCGTGGGAAGCCTAATCAGAAGGTAGGCGCTGGTCCTCTCATTACTGAGCCCGCGGCACCGATTTGCACCCCACGCCGTCCATGGCTCAGTCCCTCGCATTAAGGTGGATGCACAGCCTGCACCTCGCTGCCCACCGCCCGTCGCACAATTACCCTGTGTTCAACAGGCTTAGCAAGGACCTGGAAATATCTGAAGCTGCAGTCAAAGTGAACCTTTGATCCACAGCCTGGAAGGACTCTCGCTGCTCTCAGGCCCTTAATGTTGTCTAACGGTGAATTCTTCAACCTGCGCTGTTCAGGTTCTTGTCTGGCTTTTCGCTGGTGCTTTTACTGTAGTGTGCCGGGTGAAGTGAATTTGGCACGAGGCCATTTTATGGTGCCAGTTCAGAAAACTTAACTACTAGTAGGCAAGGCAAATCCCCACACACATAAAAGGGCAAAGTGATCGAATGCAATTACAATTCTCTTCTACAGAGACTGCTTGGTGAACACTGCAAGTTGCGCTTGGAAAAAAAAAATTCGGCAAGTACAACCAGTTTCTCTTTGCTGTGGATTGAAATACACTACTAAAATACATGAAGCTGCAAAGACAACCAGTCTAAATTGTTTTCATAGGACTTTGGCCTGCCTCGAGACTCCAGAACAGTTCCTGTGTACCTCGGTATGGATAGTTCCTGGGACTCTACTGGAGGGATATGACACCACTCTTCAATACAAATGTCCATCATTTGGTGTTTTGATGATGGTGCAAAATACTACCTGAGGTGCAGCTTCAGAATGTCTTAAAGTACATCACTGGGTTGAGGTCTGGTGACAGGAATCACCAAAGCATGGATTTTACACTCATCGAATTAGTGAGTGACTACTAACGCCCAGTGAACAGTTTTGTATATACTGACATTATTCTTTCCCTCTAGGGCAGTGTTTCCCAATCTGGTCCTGGGGACACATAGCTGGTCCACGTTTTTGCTCCCTCCAAGTTCCCTAATGTGGACTGTCTGTGGGTCCCCGAGAACTGGATTGGGAAACACTGCTCTAAGGAGATGAGTGGACATAAAGCATTCTGTGAAAATGCAGCCCACTCCATACAGCCCTACTAGCACCTTTCACAGACACTCCAGTCTGTGGGATCCTTTGCAGTTTGTCATACATGCACTCTTTCAATAAAAGATGACTCATGCAACCCTTTTCCCCAATGCTCTGAGGACCACTGCCCACTTTGCACCACTTAACTTACAACAGTGCATTTTCAGGTCATTTAGCATCCAGGGTATATTATCTCTCTATTTGAGGCTCCCAATGGACAAAACCAGTTCGGAGATGCTTGCTCGTTATCCTTTTTGTCTTGAACTGCCACACAGAAAATGTCCTCCTGATCGAAGCCAATGACGTCTGCCCCTCAGACTTCCATCCCAACATCACCTTCACCAGCCGCACCACAAAAAACAGCCACAACTTTAACAGATTCAATCAACAAAGGCCCTTCCCAGCATGGGCCAACCATCAACCCTCTCTTAAAGTCATTGATATCAAGTCTCACAGCCATGCAAAGCAAGATCATCAAATTCTATGCATCAGCCTAAACACAGAAAAAGCACCTAGATGGGAAGACCTGCTTTCAATTAACTTCAGTATACTTTTCATCAAATGCGATTCTTTTCTATTCCTAGTTATTTTAGTGCAATCAGAGGAAAAGCCAGTTACCACTCAGCAAGTGTACACATGTATTGTGTACATGGTGCCAGCTATTGGTTGAGCAGGTCTATCTGCACAACGTAGGCACACTAGGATGTTTTGACATACAGTAAAGGAAGCCTGCTCTGCGTTTTACACTGGTTGTATGGTGACACGTTAGCGATACACATATCATAAAGATACACACGTGCCAATGACCTGCAGGCACTGAAAACACATGGCCTTATGTTGTATTAACGTGCCTGTAAAGTGTCAACCGTTTACTGGCATCACTGATTAACCAGTCTGTGACCTCCTAGCAATACCTTCTGCAGGCTTACAGACAGGACGTCTGCTAAGCTAATGCGCTCAATGCTTTAGAAGGCCTAACCCCTGACTTGTAGTTAGCAATGCTAACAACGATTTCTACGGTTGAAAGTCTTGTCACTAATCATTGGGGGGGGTGGGGGGGGGTCCTGTCATGCGCCTTGTTTCTGCCTCTGCAGCCTTAAGGAAGGGGGGTGGGTGAGAAAATCTATTATAATTCCAGCTCCAGTAAAGGTCAACCAATGCATTCAGAATTTGGGTCTACAATCTGCAGGAATTCTTACCACTGGAATGTCACCTTTCCTTAGAGACTTAAGTGCTCCAACTTAGAGCCTGACAGACATTTTCTCCAATGAACGGGCTTTTATTTCTTTCTGTCTCTTAGGATCGTGTTAGGATTGAGCTGCTGAAACTAACATTGTCAGGCCCTCCAAATCATGAATCCTGAAAATCTTTGTGTCCAGGGCCAGCCCTCCCTTTAGGTGACTGCCTAGGGTGCCACTCGATTTGGGGGTGCAAAAGAGTGAGTGAAAAAAAACAGAATAACACTGGTTGTATTCCGTGATATTACAATTATTTACACTGGTTTTAATATTTCACTATTTTTCGTGTGAAATAGATGCGAGCTAGCTGGTTTGCAGCCAGAATGTTTTTAATATAAATGAATTGACAAAATTTGTTTTTGCTCTGGGGGTTGGGGGGGCTGAGCAGAATCTCGCCTAGCACACCAAAACACTCAGGGTAGGCTCGGCTTGTGTCCTAAGATGATTGGCAATTTTCTGAGATATATTACATCATGCAATACTTCTCAAAAGCACCTGGCCAGAGAGTGAACATTTAGAGAACTTTCTCTCCCTACCTGAGTGTTAATGTACTGTTGTCATTCAATCTGCGATGTGTATCAACAAATATAACTGTATTAGTGCCATCCCCTTTTAATTAACAAAATTACAGGCCATTCTTTAAAATCCATCACACAGGTAAATAAGTCATTTCCATTTATTTTACACTGCACCAAATGTTTGTGGGTTTTATGTCTTTAAGGTGAAATTTAGCAAAGAAAGTTTTTGCTGCTCATCATCAGACAATATAGTACAATAAAGCTTTATTTTATTGAGATAGAATCAGTCAACCTTGCTAGGCACGTGTGTGTGTTATAGGGGGAGGGGGGAGCTGGGTGTGCCTGAGCGTCTGTCCCTTTCGGCCAAACTATTTAAAGTGGCTCGCTTTAAAGGTACTGAGTGCCCCTTTAATGTCTGTGTCAAAAGCTTTGTGCAGCAGTGTCTGCATGCTCCAGTGCAGCGTGTTCCTCTGTGAGCGAGGTCAAGCCAATACCGTAATGACGCACCTCTGTACCGCGGCTGCCCATGTTTACTTTGGGCAAAACGCATTTCTGCCTTTTATCGCAATTAAAATAAGAGTATGGAGAAGGATAACGAGACCTTTAAGATGCTGATGTTCACAGTAAAATGCACCCCTTTGCCTCCCGCAAATCACAGCAGTACAGTTGGAAAGGTCAGTCTGTCCTTATTTATAATGGTGTGTTCGCATTTTATCCTCATCATTGTTTTATTTTCCTTCTTACCAAATTTGTCATTGGGGTAATTAAGAAAAGTCCAGAACTCCGCTGATGGCCCAAGACAGCTGAATGAAAGAGTGTAGGAGGAGCCGGCAATAGGACAGACGCCTCAGTGCTGTTAGTCTTTATTTTGCAGTCTGGTGAAATACTGCAGCTTGCGGGCGAAGAGAGCGTGTCCTGATGGGGGCTGCGATTTGTGCAGGTCTCTGTGCTACCAAGTGGCTTAGAAGGCGGCTCAGTGGGAGGGTGTAGAACAGAGCCCTGGGAAAGGGTGTAGAAGAGAGCTCAGAGAAACGGACATATCTTCAATAAAAAAGGGTGTGTAACTGCTCAGAGAAAAGGTATAGAGCAGAGCTCAGATTTAAGGATATATCTCCTGTGAAAAAGGGTGTGTATCAGCTCACTGAAAGGGTGTAGAACAGAGCTCAGAGAAAGGGTATATATCTGCTCAGAGAAAAGGTGCTTATCAGCTTAGTGAAACGGTGTAGAACAGAGCTCAGAGAAAGGGTGTATATCAGCTTAGTGAAAGGGTGTAGAACAGAGATCAGAGAAAGGATGTAGAACACTGAAGAGTATGGATGTAGGGAAGTACACAACCTGACCACTCCACTACTTACCTTCCTGAGACAGGCTCCTGGTATATGACTAAATGTATGATTATCTGCTAAATTGCAACCTTTTAAATGCACTCAAAGTAATTTTAGCTAAAACCTACAAAAATAACAGTGATGTACTGCAGGGTAGTAATGCAGGTTAACACTGGAGGAATGCATCATTCGCTGTACTTTCATTATTTTCCAGGAATAAACCAGTGGCACAGCAGAAGAATAGTGTTACTCAGAAGCCCCTGGGCTACGAGTGCCTCTGTGGTGGGAGAGCTTCCTGTGTGAGCCGGAGGCAGGGATGCAGGCACTTACAGCGGCGCAGTCACCGGCATCCATCACTGGTCTGGCATCTTTGCACTGGAAGCCGTATGGAGAGACTCCCGCACGCTTGTCATCATCGTAGTGGACGAGCAACTCCTGTTGGTAGTAGTCCATGATGGACCAGTGAACGCCCGCCTTTTCTTGGGCTCTCACTTCCTGGTCCCTGTCGGCTGTGGAGAGTGACGCACATCGGTGTCTCTCTCATTTTCTGGCCAGGCTGCTGCAGCCAGCGGCAGATTGCCGGGCTTTTGTGCCATCTCCGATACGTACCGCCATAAGCAAGGCCCATGCACAGTATTGCTGAGAGAAGGGGCTGTTGTCTCCACACAGCCAATCATATTCTAGTGTAATTTATCATCATCTAACAGGCGATCATGAGAGAACAGGAACGTTCTGATGATAATAACATGCCGCCAGATAATTAAAGGCAGCCGAGCCTTCCCGAGAGGGACGTCGGGATACACAGAGGGATCAGAGGCTCCCTGGGTGTTCCCTTCATACTGGAAGCTTTCAGCACACATGCCTGGGAGTCCGGAGGCTGCGAAGAAGGCAAGTTTATCTGGTATCGAATCAGAGAGAACTAACAAGGGCTGAAAAAGGAAATTAAGGAACAAATAGAAATAAACAAAGCGAACCAACCTTGAATGCGACTCCTGTTTTTACTGTGTGGAAGGCCTCGCCTCAAGTCCATCGCGTCAGCTTCGGGGTCGTCCTCGCTGCTGCTCCCAGAATACAAGCAGACCCGCAGCACCTTGTCCTGGGGAAGAGGCAGGCCCAGGGTTAGTGGCACGCGCACACACAAGGCTCCACGCTCCTCGACAACGGGACCACCTTCACCCTAGGATGCGCATCAGGCAAACGCACTCGCAGCTGCCTGTCCGACGGCGGCAAGACGTACGATCCGCTGTCAGCGCGACTCGCTCCTCGGCATGGCTCTGCTCTGATAAGCCCAACGCAATCTCGCCATTATCTAAATAATATTCAGAGGGAGCCGAAACAGTTTTAAGGCCATCCATTTCAATGAGTAATCCGCGGAATAAATAGGACGGGGAAAAATGTGCCTCCTTATAGTTGCCATGTTTCCATTTTCTTCACAAATTCTGCTTAGCAGATATTCATCTGGAAAGATCTCGGTGAAGTACAGCCTTCCTCCCAACTAATAAATGCTCATCGCTGCCAACAGGAAAACACTGGCACCCAAAGCTTATACCAAACTTTTTGTTTGTATATTTCTGAGTATTTCATTGTCTGTGTGTGTTATTGAGTTTGTGAAAACACTACAAGTGGAACCGGGTGAAATTTAAGCAAATATGAACTAAACAGCTATATGCAGAACAGGCAGTCGCCTAGGGCCCCTGGATTACCTGTGTTGTGAAGGAAGTAAAATAATCATCAGTTTTCTTGGTAGGGGGGCCTCCCATGTAATGCTTTGCCTGGGGCCTTGAAAAGGTACACTATATGGACAAGAGTATTAGGACACACTTCTCAGTTGCTGAATTCAGGTGCTTCATTCAGACCCACTGCCACAGGGTGTACAAAATCAAGCACCTAGCCATGCAGCCAGGTTAACAAACATTAGTGAAAGAATGGGTTATTCTGAGTTCAAGCATGATACTGTCACAGGATGCCACTTAAAGTGGATATTGTGAGCCAGGACATCACATCCAACATCAGTGCCTGACCTCACAAATGCTCTTCTGGATGAATGGGCAAAAATTCCCACAGACACACTCTAAAATTTCTGTGGAAAAGAGTCTCAGATGAGTGGCACCTGTTATAGCTGCAAAGGGGGGACCAGCTCCATACTGATGCCTAAGGATTTAGAATGGGATGTCATAAAAGTTCCTGTAGGTGTAAGGGCCAGATGTCCCAATACTTTTGTCCATATAGTGTAAATCCGGCCCTGCCTCCAGCCCTCATATGAGGTGAATCGAGCGGTGTGGTGCTGGGAGTGAGAGGTCCTTACTGTGGAGATGTTGTGGTCCAACCTGGTGCCCCTCACATCGGTGGATTTGGTACAGTCTTCCAGGCCGGGGTACATGGCCTGGCTCAGCCGCTTAGGAAGCACAGCGCCTGGGTGCATCACAGTTATGTCAGCTGAGTCTGAACGCTCAGTGAAAGGTGTATCGCAGTATAACTAAATCAAAATCACACGCTTGGCCGGGTAGGTGCTCATTATAGGACAGAAAACATTAGGATATGAACTAATAAATGTAGCATTTCTGCCTGAGCTCACTGAGAGAGACCTCTGAGATGCCATTGTTCAAGAGTCCTCAATAGGAGACTGTGTTAATTAATGATCATTTACTGTTACTAATATATGTCTTTCTGACTAAGCCCAACTAAAGAAAAACTGCTAAAGTGTTTTAATTTATAGGTGATATCAATATCTAGTTTTTTTATCTTTTGTTTTGCCTCATACTAATTTCCTTGTTTATTACGTTGTGATGAGCTTTGTCAGTCAAACTCGTGTTGTAGAGAAATTTGAGGTTAGGTTGGTGGATCAGTCTTAAACGTCGAACTCCATCGTAATCCGGAAATGCTCCGCTTCTATGTGTGATGCTCGGATCTGGGTTTGTGATTAGAGATTAAAAGGAGGTCCTGCTGTTAAGAATTCCTTTGTCAAGCTGTAATGACTTCAGTACGAGTCCTTCATCGAGTCATCCCTCTCAGTCATCTTCAAGTCATCATCTCTGTCTTTAATTGCAGTGAAAAGACAACAAGGACCCTGTCTCACTGTTTTATGTCCAACATTATATGTGTTGAGTCTGTGCAAACACATTATATGTTTATCTAAATGATCAAACCCCTTCAGCATAATATTCTATAGATGGGTAGCTACCCTCCAATTAATTAAGTAAAACACTCCTTATTAAAACCGAGGGCCACATCTTGTTGGGGTGGAGGTGTTGGGTAAACAGGACTGATGTGTAGACTATGTGTCCATGAATCTAGTTTGGTCTGAACCAAACCCATCACTCGAGACTTTACTGAAAAACTTCAAAGGATTATATTCTAGGTGCCATCTTTCATAGAGAAAGGCATGATGGAGAGACCATTGAATCACAGCCAGATCGCTAACTGGCTCCAGTTTTGTATGTCGTGAGTGCATTAAGTCAAACTCTACTTGGGGGATTGAGTAGTGAGGATCTTCCTCGAAGGTGCTGTCAGCTGTCCTCACTACTCACACAGGACTTCCTGTTTGAACTAAATGGCCAATGGGAGCCACCGAGATGAAGCCTGACATTTTCCCTTTGATGCTTGACTCAGTACTTTTTACTAATAGTAATTCATTCGAGACCGATCCATTCAAGACACAGAATCATCTCATTACGGCAAAATCTCATTACGATCTCCAGAAATGGTTACAAGTGTGCATGGTGCACTTGTTTCAACAAGGAAAATTGTGTTCCAAAGACCTCACTGATCGGACAGCAATAGATTAAAATTCCACTCAACTGGACTGCATGTGACTGGAAACTTTCTACAAAAATGTAGGTGAGCCTCTTCTGTACCAGAAGGTAGGATCAGGACTTGCGAGCTCATAGGCTGAATAATTCACCCCTCGAAGGAGCTGGTTATTTTTACACGGTTTAAATGTATCACATAGGGGCCACGGTGCCAGAGCCAGGTTCCAGGCCTACCAAGGTGCGAACAGGAAGGCTGTGCTGGAAGCGACAGCAGAACGGCAGAGTAACACCGGCTTACCTGGGGCTTCAGTGGCAGGGGCCCTGCTCACGGGGTCCGTCACACTGCTGCCAGACACGCTGGGGGACGACACAGAGTGACTGAGGAAGGTCCCAGGGCAGGAAGGCACTTTGGATTTAGGCAGCGAGGGAAGTGGAAGGTCCTGGGTGGGCTCAGTGGGATCGCCCGATGCCCTCCTGAGGGAGAATTCTGTTTTTGGAAGATGCCGCCCCGGCACCCGAGCGACGGATTCGGGAAGGGGGAAGGTTCCGATTCCGCTGTCCAAAGTTCGCATCTGACAGCTGGAGCCTGCAGTGCAGGAGAAACGTGTGATGAGGGGGTGGAGGAGGGAGCCGTGGGAGTCACAGGCAGGGAGAGGGATTGTGGGAATACATGACATCGAATAACAGAGCAGAACCAAGGAGGAACAAGAGTGTTGCTTTCCCCGTAACCTCGTTTGTGTTATAGTGACTTTAAATAAGACTGTGCCCTTGTGAAGTCATTTAATGGCATTGAGATATTTATGTGGCTATATACGAAAACCAAAGCGATTCAATAAAGGGGCCTGATTTGTATCTTGTGGACGTTCCTGGCGAGTCCCTCTCTGCATAATGTCTGCACAAATACATCCCGAATCTAATTCGCACAAACTCTGTCCGCTGCATTACAGTGAATGTCAATTTATTCTTGATTTGCTATTGCCACCTACATTAATATTATGTCATGGAACATGAGAATTTACACTCACAAAATGACAGTGTGTAGTAATTTAGGGACATTTATGCAACAGATGGTTATTTATTTTTTATTTTTTATTTCACTCTTTCACAGAGTCCTCCCCCGAACGTGACAGATGGATTGTTGTTCACTGTGATCCAATTACAAGTATCTGTGAAGGATTCTGGCTTCCAGTTCCACGCTAATTGCCATGAAGAGTGCAGAATTCAATACGGAAAAAGTTCTGCACGCAGTCACATTTCTCACAATGAAACAATAACATACTGAATAGGGTCATTAGACTAATAACAGGAAAACAATGTGAATAGACTGAAGTCCAAAACTTACATGTATTTTGAACTTTAGTGAAATCTTTTATTTATGGATTTCTGAATATTACAGTGTGGTAGGCACTTTCCATCCATCCATCCATCCATCCTCTTTTCCTGGTCAGGATGCCAGAGTAGAAGGTGTTATATACTGATATATTTTTATTAGTATATTTTATACTGGTATAATAATTTAGCTCTTAAGCAGGGTCACATATAAGCTTTATAAATGTTTCAGCACCTTCCCAGATACTGCAGATTCAAGATTTATATGTAGGTGTGTATTGCAAACAAAGATTTCACTACCCATTCCTACCTCAACCATGCTAGACAAGCCTGGAACCACATTCGGTTTTGTACCAAGAAGAATGGTGTCTGCCTAGAACACAGATGGTCCCAAACTGTAGTGTGCTGCAAACTTATTCAATTACCAGGAAAGTTATGGACAAGGAGTTGAGTCATAAGATAAATGGACATCAGTTAATACTATAGTATAAATACATGTAATTACTAGTCAATCAATTTCAATTTTATTCTTATATAGCGCCTTTCACGACCCAAAGCGCTAACTAGTACCGGTTACGTTTCCCCAGTGAGGGCAGGTTTCACCTCCTCTCCCCCATCCACACTCCTACACTGAAGATACGTTACTAGAGGAACTTGGAGGTGCACAAGCGACAGATGGTGAATTTAGCTCATATCAAAACGCCTCATGGCTCCTATGTTCTCCAGATAAATATAGATTGATTAGTCTTACGCCGGATAAATTAGGATGATACGTTTCTGGCCATAAATCACGCATTAAGGCAGATCTCCGGCTGGATGTGGGCTACAGGCGCGTAGCGTTTCCATGTCACCTTTCAGCTACCCCCCGCCGTTCCTCACGCTATCCCACAGCACTTTTCTTCTTACTAACAGCTTCCATAGAGAACTGCTTCGGTGGACTGTGGCCTCACGGAGACAGAGCCACGTCAAGGAGACTGAAAAGCAATTTGACAGGAAGAAGAATGACTCATCTTAGATCGACAGAGTATTTTTTTACATGACATCTTTAAGCTGTTTCCCCATCAGGACCATATACTACTGCCAAAAAGAACATGAGACACAACTAGGAAGACCCACACTGCCTGGAAAATCAGGGAAAAGAGTGTGTGTGTATATGTGTGTATAGGGGGGACCTGAGAACCTGCCTCTGATTCCCAAATGACAGAAAATTCTCCCCTTTTCAGGTCATGAGTACCACTTTTCAATCACCGACTTAGCAAAACACAAATTTAATGGAGAGGAAACCCCCTCCAAGCACCTGCCCCTCGAAAGTCTCTGCACAGCCTTGCTGAAAACACATGTTCAGATGCACCTTCAGAAGAGAAAAGAGCCCATGAACAACCAGGCCAGTTGGTTTGCTATGTCTCGTCTCTGAATGGCCAGTGTGACAGGGGCCGAGACACCCCTAAACCCCCTGGGGGCGCTGGCGAGAGGCCCCATCAGAGGCCGATTGGAAATTGATTTCCACACAAAGCCACCACGTCCAACTCAGATTTGTATCCGTGTGTCTTTGGAATGAGGGGCCTGGAGCTAGCCAGATGGGCGCGCGGTCTGGCCGATGGAGACCGCCACCGATTGGATATGCCCCCCCACCGCCATTAGTCTGAGAAAAAATATAGTGGCAATTTTATGGGGAGAGATTTGGGGAGCGGGTTAAAAACACTATGACCAGACAGGTCATGAGATTCATTGTTGAAATTCCGCTCAATGTGTGCATTAAATTAAATTGGATAACACGAATTAAATTAAATCGCACAAATATTCTTGTTTCATGCAACCCTGTTGTGACCCTCTATCCACAACTGTATCGATGACCATAACTCCAATCCTGACCATTAGCTTGAATTATGAACAATAAAATGAGGATGACTTGGTATAGGGTAGGCGCCTCGTATGCCTTTGGGCACCGGGGATAGGTGTGACATCAGTGGTCACAGTGGGACCACAGCCACATAAAACGTGGCACCAGGCTGGGGGTCGGGAGCTAAATCAAGGCACTGCTAAAATCTTTATGAGATACTTAATTCATACCAAAAAGCGCTCGGAAATGGCATCAAGGTAATTAAAATACAGCTCCAATCATGAATTTTATTTCGGGCTCCAGTTCAGCCTATGTGGAGACATGTTAAATTGAGCTAATTTTACACATTTCAGAAACACGGCCTAAAATACGCTTGTGAGGCCTAACAGTTCGGTGTGGTGAGAAATAGCTTCATTCCGGGAAGCCAAAGACTCTGAATAATAGTACAGGACAGCCTGCCTTCATTGCTTGAAGATGCAGCTTTCGGGAAGGGCTTAAGAACCTTAAAGTCATTCACTGGGAACCTTCTACTATGATCTGCCAGTGTTATGGACTCCTTGAACTCAAGAGCGTCTCTCCTGTTGGTGCTTTCATTCCTGGAGCCTCAGCCTGTCTCCTTGGGGATGAAATCACACGTGTACAATGTCCCCAAGCCTTTGGTCATGGCCTGGTAGGCCTCCCTGAGGTACAGGTGACCTGGAATCCCAAACCTGACCTTGAACCCTTATAACACAGAAGGCAAGACCAAAAGCCCTGTTAAGGTCTTTGTTTTTGTGGCCTCTCTCAGAACGTTACAAGAAGGTCTGAATCAGGGTTCCCCAATTCCAGGAGGGCCAGTTTGCAACACAAACTGCACAGTCTGCAGATGTCCCTACTCAAACACACCTTATTCAGCTCACCAACTAATTGCCAGGTTTAGTAAGGGTACCTGAGCAGGGAATATCACCAGCGTTCGGCACCTTTGACAGCCCATCCCTGCAGTGTGTGGGGGGGGGGGGCGTGCGGTGTGTTGTGTTGTGGATTGGTTGCCACTGAGGCAGTACACCCCAGCGACAGCATAGTGTGCAACTCTGGGAAGCCACAGACTCCACGTTTGCTCACGTTGCTGGCCGGTTCGCTAGAGAGGAGCTACGGAGGAGTGACTGCGTGACATGCGCTGTCAGGCTTCTGCTCGGACGGACGGCCCGCCCTCACTCCCCGAACGCCGCATCGCCGGCCACGTCTCGCCAAATGGTGGACCATAGCTACAGTAATCTTCAGAAACATCAATACTTTTGCTACCCTTTTCGCTGGCATTTTCCGTGGCCTGTTTTGTACGCTCATTATAAATTCTATTATCTCACGCAGCCCACTTCATGAACTGTGTGTATTTGTGCAACAATTTGTACGCATATGCAAATATGCATTTTATTCCCGAGAGCCTGACGATCATTCCCACCTGCACCATCTGCTTTTGATGTGTTTCTGATTAAGTGTGGGAACCATTAAGCCAATTTTCTATATCAGAAAAACTTCTGAATTAACACATTAACATTTAGTTATTTTGATTTTCTTTATCCTAAGAGATGGATATCCAACCATATGGTACTTGTTGTAAAGACAAGAGCATTAGATCCTCTTTACCAGGCAGTTTATTTTCTGAAAATATAACTCAATACCGCAGAATCCCAGCACTCTGGGCCATCCTGGTCAGTTGGTTCAGCTAAAGTTTTTATGACAGAGTGTTAAAAGGTGCCACCTACCCTGCTAGTGGGCAAAAATCTTCCAGACCAGATATGTGCAAAAACGGCTTCAACTGTGAGTCACATGGTCCAGATTCCCGATGTTACAGTGCCTGTATGAGTGCTCCCTTCTACATTATGAGGGAAATCTGATCAGTTTAATCGAAAGAGGCATTCGAGCTCCTCTTGGATGATCATCATGTTTAAATGAAAGAAGTTCTTGGCTGAGGCCCCTAATTGGCTGACTCTCCATATAAGCGGAGATAATTCCTTAATAACTGTTTAATGACAGAATGTGTGGGTGCACTCGTGTTGCCAAACCAGCTCTTCAGCTAAGCACTATTGGAGGAGGGGGATGTGTCCTCTGGAAGCAGGGACTGCAGTCTGCCTCTCTCCGCTTCAGGTCGAACCCGCACACTTTTATCCTGCATCTGGCACCATGGCTGACATCCTAGAAGCCCATCTGCCGACTTAGAGATGCTGCCACCAGCCCTCTTGCTCTTTGGACCTACCTGACACCTATTTTTCTCCCCTCGTTCCCCACTATTGACAAGTCTTCTTATTGATTCGGTCAACAAGCCTGACAGTGGGATATTCTGGCAGGATTTGCTGTTGCACGTTAATTAGGCACTAATTGCAATTGTTGATACAGAAAAAAAAAGACCCTAGATCATTAGCATTTATATTCCAGAGAATATGTTGGTAGTGTGTGCGTGCGCTTCTGTACATCCACATACACAACAAACTGAGCCAGTTAAAGCACTTTGATTTGATCACGCTTATACATGAACCATATCTTCTATCAGTGCCTATAATACTTCTATCCAAGTCCATACTATCAATCCCCTTTCCAGAAGATTCAGGGCACAGAGTACTTGTCAGGACAGGCTTTTGGGCTGGTAATGTAACACGGCCTGTGAATACTGAGCATCTGTGCATCCTAAGACAGTGCAGGGTGGCGGGAAGCCTGTCGGCAGGAGAATCCTCACCGGGAAGGTGGTCCTGGCATGGTGACTCAGAAGCTGGGTTCTCAACATGGCCAGCCTGGATCCTGATCTGAGGGAGAAACGGCCAGATCCAGGTTAATGTTTCACCCTGGGACTCAGCTGCCTTCATATAAAGCTAACTAGCACTATACCATTGTGATTAGATACGTGGGAAGCAAAGAGGTTTAGGGACCAATCTGTGACCAATATGTTTAATATTAAAGTCCCAGGCAGAGACTTTTAAAGGGACATCTCACAATTAACTGTGGACACCCACACAGCAATTAAATGTTATTCCTAAGATGGGGGTGAAAAAGGGAAACACGGTAAGGAGGAGAAACATATTTCATAGTTACCAAAGGGGTCGCATTTAAATAGTCTGTAAACTCATAAGGAAACTCCAGTTGTAAGACAATCAGAACTAAAGATTATCATAAGTGAGCAGCCTCATATTTCACACTCAGGTCCCTCTCTCAAAAATGGGGACAGAGTAATAAGGGCTGAAATTGCAGGTGGAGCTCTGGCCTTTACCTTAATGGATTTTATTTAATTCTTTTAAAACCATCCAGGAGCATAAGCCCAAACAGAGAGAAAGAAAGAAGGCCACTCAACTCGCCGTGACTCCCTCTC
The DNA here is from genome assembly GCA_011763525.2 of Mormyrus iriodes. Taxonomy (NCBI): domain Eukaryota; kingdom Metazoa; phylum Chordata; class Actinopteri; order Osteoglossiformes; family Mormyridae; genus Mormyrus; species Mormyrus iriodes. The sequence goes on along the minus strand of JAAGVU020000035.1, from coordinate 17,258,721 downwards.
CGGGGAATTACGATGGAGAGTCACACAGTCGATGCTCTCCACCACTTATTATAATCTGAGACAAACATTTAGGACATTTCAATAATTACCCAGGCATTAGAAATGGCCGTTTCAAGGTAGAGCAAACAGGCAGTGATCCAGCTGACCTTTACAGCCTGCAGAATCACTGCGACTCCACTAAGTGTGTGTCTAGGGTGCTGGGCATCGGGGGGGGGGGACATTTTGCTCCAGCAACCACAGGCTTATTTCAGCAACTACCTCCAAATATTATTTACCATCCCTACTAGTAACGACATTTTATTAAACCAAAACTATAAGCGGCATAAGTAGGAAGCACAATGGCATCAGAATGAACTTTCTGCAGATCATCTGTCTATGACAGGAAACAAGCCCAGTTCTTTGTAATTTTATGTTGTTTTTCTCAATTTCGTCTACTTCAATCACAGTTTAACATGCCTAGGAGAGTAAAATAGTTTGTCTTGATATTTATCGTAACTTATATAATTACAAAAAAAACTTATTAAATCAAGGTGTTTTCTCCAAATATTTAAATGTGTATAGTTATGGTAAATGTCAACAAAAATCTATAACATACACGCACATTATTTAGTCATTATAACATATGGGACACTAAAGGAATTGGAAAACAGAGTGCACTGTAAATGCAAAAAAATTTAAGGTATATTTTCGAGATTTTTATTTATTGTATTTTATTATAATAATAATAACCATCATCATCATCAGCATCCTTCATATTATATTGATGCTGAACTCAAAGTTAGTACCTCCCGTTTTTCCAATTTGTCCAATCATACTTGATTTCACCTCAGAAATGCGTGGGCAGACCTAAATGCAGTTTTGCTGACTGTCCGTTTAGCTTTATAATAAATTATACAGGCACATTTGTATGGTAGGCCTTGGAATAAATGCCTTTTTATCGAGCAGGAAATTGCAGTGAATTGAAGGTGCGCCTTTAAAACATTTAGCTGCGAGCGGCTACAGTACAGACAGCTAGGATGGTATTAAACGGCACTTTTGTTAAATTGAGTATCTCCGATAAGACCCGTCGCTTCCCTATCAAAACTCGCCATCAGCCGGGCTAGATTTCCCACGTACGGCAGTCACGGCCATTCAAAAAAAAACTCCTTTTTCTCTTGGCTTTTCCATCTTTCCTGCCTCCATTATCCGTCTTCCTCATCCTGTCCATCCCACATTTATCCCAGCCTCAGTGCCCTGGCAAGGCTGTTCTCAAATTATATGCGTGCCTGCATCAGCTATCCAAAAATCCAGACCACAGACCAGAGATGTGTGTGTCTGTGTGTGTGTGTGTGGGAGGGGGGCTTTTACTAATGAGTTTGTTTATTTTCTCACAATATTCATAAGTCATTGCTGATACAGCAAATAAGCTGCAAATAGTCCCTGGCTTCAAGCGAAAGGCAGTCACGTTTAAAACGGTCATGGATGGGTGGGGAACACATCTGCAGCCATCATGTCAGGCAGCTTCACCTCATCCCTGAAACTCCACACTGCGATATTCCCTAACACTTCATACTGTACATTTCCATCCATCCATCCATCCATCTTCCAAAACCCGCTTGTCCTATACAGGGTCGCGGGGATCCGGAGCCTATCCCAGAAGCTACAGGTTCAAGGAAAGTATTGAAAATAACTATAGTACTGTGCAAATGTCTTAGGCAGTCAAAGAAAATGATATTTAAATGATCTTCATGTTGGTGCTAAACTATGATACTATGTTGTCAAAGTATGTCAGCTTAGCCATTTCAAAATCAAAAGTCACCCAAGTATTTGCATTGTGCAATATAGCCCATGCATTTTTGGACTTAACGACTACCCCACCTTGCTTCGCTAATCAATACCACATTGAGCTAGTTAACTAATTAATAACTTAATGAATTAATTAATTAATTGAGCTGAATGTCAAATTTAACGAATATATGGAATGGCTGAGGTGCCCCTGAGGAGAGGTTTGGGAACTGAAGCGGTATGCATCTTGCCATCCAACAAGATATCAGTAACTTTTTGTAGAACGTAAGAAATTCTTGTTTTTATTGTATTACTATAAATTTGCATATGTTCTAATGCTAAATTGTGTTTTTGTACTGAGAAAATATACACTTACTACCCAGATAAATAGCTTTGCACATTTTTTTTGACTGCATAAGACTTTTTCAAAGTACTGTATGTTCCAGAAAAGTCCAAACGCTTCTGCAGAAGTTAAACTAAGTTCAAAGGATAAACAGAAAACAAACTGATTTAGAAAGTCCTTCCTGAGGAAGAGTGGGGGTTCACTGAAGGCCACCGTCTCCCTTACCGTGCCATCGTTGCCCATCTCCAGATCCTTCTTCATTTCACCGTTCTTTACGGCAGCGCCCTGGGTGATGATGCCAGTGAGGCTGGCACCATGGGAACTACTCGTGACCACATTCCTGCAGGAAACACAATTTGATTGGTCCACCTGAGCTGCCTTCATATAAAGCATGCAGGTAGAACGCGATTGTGCTGATAAATGATGTCGTCAGAGCTCTGTCCCGAGCCTGCTCCCTTAGCAATGACAACTGAAAAAAATCCACTTTGTAAGTCTGTCTCTGCACTCTGCTGGTGATGAATGTTTCTAACTAGTAGCTCTTAACTCAATAAGATCTGTTGGTTACAATTTAAGGTAGTGTATCTATTTATTGAAGAACAGGTAATGATAGATTTTCTTTTCTGAGATAGCCTAGAGCTGCAGACATAAGAGATGCATCAAGCTTCCCAGCTGCACAGCTGCGTGCAGGAACTCTCTTGCTGATGGTGCCTCTACTTGCAAACCGCAGATGATTTTTTTTTTTCCCCGAGGACGGTTGAAAAGTGCCTCACGCTCAGAATGCCTACGCAATATTATCGACATGAGCGAATCCAATCACGCAATGAACAGGATCCGTCAGCATTTAGTGGCTGGACGACGGACAAAAATTCAGTTCGATACTTTAAGAGGGTGGCGAAATTCTTTTATATACTACACTGAATAACAATATCGGCCAGGCAGCAGAAATCTTCAACGCACAGAGATTATTATGCATCAGGGGTGCAGCGATATGTTTTTACAAACCTGCATATGATGTATATGACCCCCGATACCTTCTTTGTGTGATGCATAGAGCCTGAAAAGTCACCAGGAACACTTACCCATTCAGCAGCTCCATCCTGAAATGATCTCCTGCAGTTTGGGTAGGAGGACGCTGGATCTGACTTATCAGCTGTCCTATCTGAACATGACGGGCCATTACGGGGCCCGTTTCATCACCGTTCTCAGCATTACACTCCCGACTATCTCGGTACTGTGTCTCGGTTTTTTTCTTATCCTTCTTTTTGTCTGACTTCGCCTGCCTGCCTCCCAGCATCGAGCCTAGCTTCAGCTCTTTCTTCTCCACCTTTTCTTTGGGAGCCTCCGTCTTCTTGCCACCCAGAGCCGGCAGCTTGCTGCGGCGGAAGCCAAACCAGTTGGCCAGGGACGTGCTGCTCTTCAGCTTGCTCTCGGGAGCTTGGACCTTGTCTTGCCCTTGACCTTTCTGCACATTTTCCACGATGCCCATCATGACCTTCTCCTCTATGGTGCTGGCCGATGGGCTTGTGCATTTCTCGGGCTCTTCTTGCCCCTTGCCGATAGGAGATGGCCTCTTCCCACTCTTAACCATGTGCGGTTTGTTGGGACTCAGCAACTTGCTGCCGCTCCCTTCCGCCTTCGAGTCGGAGCCGTGGCCTGAAGTGAAAGCGGACTCAAACTGAGGCTGGGAGGACATTTTTCCGGATTGTTTGGAGCATTTATGGCCAAACTTGTTTACGGGAGATAATCCGCAGACCTCTTTCTGGGGCAGTGACACATCACCATCGCCCTTGGCCACATCTTCCTTTGTGCTAGACGGAGAGGTCTTTCTTCCTGAGATGCCAGGGGAAGTGCAAGAGTTGCTCACGAGCCGATGGGAGTCCGGCCGGGCGTTAAGATGCTGGGGTGAGCTCTCCACTGCTCCACTGAGAGCTTTCAGCTGGACACCAAGCGTTGATGGGCCCTGCCTAGTCAGGGAGTTGCCCCTCTCCCCAGTATTCGTTATAATGTGGGTCCTCACCTTCTCGGCCCCCTCAGGAATGGCCATGCAGGGCTTTTCCATGTAATTGGTACTGAAACTCTGGCTTCGTGCTTTTGCCCCATTCATGCCCAACGCGGGCTTTAAATGTGGCTTGGTCGTAACCGAAACAGAGCGCTTGAAGAGGCGACCATCACCGGGGAAGGCCAGGCTGCTGTCGGCTGATGCTCGGGGGAACGCTCCCTTATCCGCGGTGCCGCTGTGCCCCCTGTCGCTCATCTCCGGCTGGGGCTTTCCAGCTGCGGAACTCTGCGGAGATCCACACAGTTTTGAGGCACCCCCGTTGCTGTCAGACAGTTGCTCTTTCTCTTGCTTTCCTGGAACTGTGGAGCTTTTGCTTGGCAGCAGGGGTGACTTCATGAGAGCTTTTAAGCCAATAGGTAAGCGCGTTTTTGACGCTCTCTCCGCAGAGCCCTGGGTTTTGTTTTCTGATCCCAAGCAGCTCAGTGGCGTCTTAGGGGCCTCCGCTGAAAGTCCACCCTGCTCCGTCAGGCATGACTGGTGGCCTTCTAAAGACAAAGGCAAGCTGCTAGATGCCTTGTATAACAAGGGGTGGCCATTTTCGAGAGGCTGACTCTTCTTGACACTAAACAGGCCCTGCACTGAGTCTTTTGGGGAGGTTAGCAAGGAGGCCGGAAAATTCATTAAACCTTTTGATACAGGTTCACTAAGGTCTGGTGTGTAACTTAATGCTAAAGAGTGGGACAGTTTTGGGGGGACCCATTTTGGCGACCCTTTTGTGGAGGTCTGACATAAAGTAGAGGCCTTTGCTAAGTAGTGGTTGTCCACCAGCTTTTGAGGTGTCACCTCCATGAGGTTCGCATCAAAGTCTGCAGCGTCTTGGCCTCTGTGAGAGCCTGGATGTTGCATATTAAGTGCAGATGGTGAAGGTTGTGGCCGCTTCTGGGGACCGGTAGGAGGTCCCCTCACAGTGCTTGGTGCAGGAAGTTGAGCCGCCAGCTTAAGTGGTTGAGGTGAGTTGTCATAGTTTGGTCGGATCAGTAGCGATGTGGAGCGACCAGGAGGGGGTGGAGGGGAAGGAGACCTGAGCTCAGTTTGTGCACTATCACAGTGCTGATCTCGAGTAGGCAGGTCCCCAATGTCATCGTTCTCCAGCTGCTTCCTGGATGGAGGTGGAGAGCTTGGGACTGGCAAAAGCATACCTTTACCAGAATCATTCCTGGATGGAAGCTTAGAGCTCATCTGAGTTCCCTTAGGGCTCTGAACCTGACTGCCCCCGGTCGACTTCACAAATCTCGACAGCTTTACCGGGGGCGACACAGGAGACCTGTCTTTAGCAGCAGAGGCCAAGTTAGCACCACTGCTTGTCTCAGTGCTGGTACCCTTTCCAGACTTCTGAGGGGAACCTTTCCCTCGACCGGGGATCTTAGTGAGGTTAGTCTTGGGGGTGGACACACCTTGCATGGCTGGAGCAGAGTGGACTTTTTGGCTCTGATTGTATGGAGGCTTTATTAGCTTCTGTTGCTGTGCAACAAATTTCTGCTGGTGCTCAGAAGGGCTGTCAGCGCTCTGGCCCTGGAGAGTGGCAGCCTTACCTGCCATGCTGTGAGCCTGAAGTTGCACTGGCATTTCTGGAGACTCTAAGATGGTATAATTCCTGGCAGGGCCTCCTGCGAGACTGTCAGGGCTGGCATGAGACATCAGCTTGGGGCACTCGGCAGTTGGCACATTTTGTGGGCCATCTTCAGGAAGATCACTGCAAGTCACAACTGCAGTGGGCTGTGCACTCAGCTGGATGGGCTCTCCATCCTCGGCGTCAAATATCACCGCAATACGCTCCTCTGCCGGTACGTTATTAGCTCCATTTGGAAGCATTATCTGGCTGAGAGGATGGCACAGGACCTGGTCTGTAGGCAGTTTTATCAACTCTGCAGAAAGTCTTTTGGGGTCCCCGTCCAGCCGTTCTGCTGCATAACTGACGGTGAGATGTTTGTCAGCACTCCCCACCATGGAGCCCAATTCATCCATGTCTGAGAGGTGGAGGCAGCAGCTGACCTCTCTGGAACCGGGTTTGATATCCGACAGAGATGGATCGTGGGTAGTCTCACCAGAGAGGAGTCCACTGGTCATGAGCTTCTCAGCAGGTTGCATGGATTTGTGACCAGGGGAGCTCTTACCATCCCCTTGTTCATGATCCTGCCCTCCATCCCAGCTGCACAGGCTGTCAGACACACTGTGCGTCAGCTTCTTAGAGAAGATCCATGAGTCTTTGCGCAGCTGGGCAGGTGGGCGAGAAGACTCATCATCGGCATCATCAGAATCATAAGCAAACATCTTGCTCCTCACCGCAAGCATGCCAATCCGACCAGTGACAGAAGGCTTAGGCATGCTATGGGCACTGTACTTGATCCCCAGAGAGTAGATGCCCTCGTTGGAGTTCATGCAGTCTTTGTAGCCCGGCTTGGAGAACAGGGAGGATGGCTCCTTGGGCAGTTGCTTCTGGAGCCTCTTTAGCCCTGCTAGGATATGGCACTCCTTTCTACGAGTAGGGAGGTGCTCCTCAGGAGGGTCGCAGATGTTCCCAGGTGCCGAGGAGCCCAGGCTCATCCTCTTCTCCCAGGTCAGAGAAGACTACAAGGGCGACAAAGCCAGATGCAAGGGCATCGCTCACTGCTCAGTAAAGGGGAGCTGCAAGGGCATGCTGACCATACTGAAGTTTCTATAAACTTCACACAGCTATTAGTGCTCTCAAGGGAACTGGGGTGCCAGTCTATTCATCACTGGTTCCAACACATTATATTACTGCATAACAGGCAGGAGATTGAGATAATTACTTTGCCAACCTCAATCTGCAATTAAATATTTCAGGCCTTTTCATACATAGTAGAAGAGACATTTGAGCTGATGTGAAGGGAGCTAAGACTAAAAATGCTTTATTGAAATGAAACGCCTTCTGTAATTAAAGGAATCCGAATTTTATGCATTATGTACGGCTGCACTTCGAGCGAACAGGGATCCCAGCAACACGTGCACCGTTTAAACTGCTCCCACAAAAACCCAACGGCACAAAAGCAAAATTGGCTTTTATTCCAGCAGGAGGACTTTGGTGAATAACCACCTGAGGAGTGGTACTAGTGACAGAGTACCGGGGGCAAGGAATGGAGAGCGGCCTCCTACCAGCTTGCTGCAAGACTGGCCGTCATTCCAGGTGTAGGAGCCGCTGGAGTACTCGCTGCAGACGCTGGACAGGGAAATCTCGCTGCTGCTGCAGCTGCTGCGCGGGTAGGCCACTGCCACCGGTGCCGCCAGGCTCAGCTGGCTCCGCCACCTCACAGGAAGTCCCGCCCTCCCACTCGGCTGGGGCTCCTGGGGAGGTTCACGGAGAGATATACCTGCTGGAGCCACTCAGGTCAAATGGGAGACGTTTTCTACTGCAATGTAGTTGTGTTAGTTTGTAAGACCTTTTTTATGAGGAGAACACAGCTCTGTGGAGATTTAACATTGAATTTGCGATCCTCCAGAACACTGAAGAGAGGCCCAGCACAGTACTGATACACATGTATTTACTGACTTTAAGCATTTATCCCAGTGGGAGTAGAGCATTACAGAGATTTTTAAACACTGAGTAGAAATACTCAGGGGTGGGTTACAGATCTACAGATCCACAAACACTAATCACTCAGGTGTTGCAGATCTATACACACATAGTAATCTCTCAGGTGTTACGTATCTACACACACTCAGTCAGAGTAATCAGTCCTACGTGGGAGGAATAAGCAAACAGAATCTCAGTAGCACTCGCTACAGCTCATCCCAAGGCCACCTGGGCCCAGTCCCACACAGCACTGGCTCTGGCTCCGTAATGAGGCCCTGTTTTTGTGCAGGCGGGTGACGCAACTCATGGGTACCAGCTATGAAGGCCCTTTGAAGAGATAAACGTCTCGCTGTTGGGCCTTCTCCCTGGCTAACTGCTACATGCATGCGCTGCTATTGTCCTCTATATTGTCATTATTATTGCTGCTACTATTGCCATCACGTCTACTTCTTGGTGCATCAAAATGGCCATGGCCCGTGTCTGAGAAATAGATGAGTAAAATGTGTCTGGGGTGTTATAATCGGGAAATGATTAATGCGCAGACTAATCTTTTTGTTAATAATTCAAGAGCTTTGCTATGGTAACCGGGAAACGGAAGAGGAATCTAATCACCATGCGGCCCTTTCGCGGCTATCAAAAAAAAAAATTCACAATAAACAAGGGGATGACAACAGGAGAAAGGGAAGGAGGGAGGGAAGGGGCTAGACAAGAGGATAGGGAAGGGGACAGGGAAGGGGATAGGGAAGGTGACAGGATAGGGTATAGGGAAGGAGAGTGAGAAGGTGGCAGGAAAGGAAACAGGGAAGGGGATAGGGAAGGAGAGTGGGGAGGTGACAGGAAAGGAAAGAGGGAAGGGGCTGGGGAAGGTCATAGGGAAGGAAAGTCGGAAGGTGACAGGAAAGGAGACAGGGAAGGAGAGAAAGAAGGTGCTAAGGAAGGAGAGAGGGGATAGCGAAGGTGATAGGAAAGGAGAGAGGTAAGGGAACAGGGAAAGTGACAGGGAAGGAGAGAGGGAAGAGGTTCAGCTAGGGGGAGCACAGGTGTGGGAGTGGGAGAATAGAACATTGATAAGCAGCATTTAAGTATACCTTAACATCCTAACATACCTTAACAGCTTTAATATACAATAATAACAAACATTACATGATAATAACAAACATTATAATTGTATATTCTTATAATGTTTGGTTTTAATGTATATTAAAGCTGTTAATGTAAATATACCTTAACATCCTAACATGCTTATGAAGGTTCTGTAAATGCATTATGAAGGGGCAGTTAATACAAAACGTTACCAAAACGTTTTTTTTTCCAGATAAATTTGGAGGGGGGGGGTGTTCACGTTAGCAGGCCGTGAGCTCCGTGGGAAATGTAGATGTAGGCATTTACCACCCCCGCTCTGCAAGAGGCCCTCATGAATGTGCTCAATTTTAACCTCATTTATGCACTGAAGTGTGCTGAAAATCACCCGAATGGAGTACCATTCATTCGGTGGCTAATTAAATTCTTCAGACCCCGTAGTTACACGGTAGCACTACCTAAAGGAAGTGGATAACCTGAGCTTAGCACTAAACAGCACTCCATATCGACGCCGCCATCCAGCGGCCTTGCGCCTCCCCTGCATTACATGGACAGCTCGTGGCGGGACAGAGTGAGGCGGGGCAGAGTGAGGCGGGGCCCTGACGTTGCGGCCCTCTCTCTTTATTAAATTACTCCAGGTGCAGTGCGCTTAGCTACAGTGGCCGGGAGGTGCAGCCTTGGTGACTTTCAAAGAGCAGGAACACTCTAATACATGCCCGCCCCTGAGCTCAGAGAGATTATGCTGAATCTGAGCACCACGCATCTTCTACTCACCGGTCACTTGATCGCACAAATGGAATGTGCATTTTCTAAGGGACCGGAAGAGTCATATGGAAGGATTGCATACAAGAGAAGAATTTCAATTGATCTGTAGGCCTGTGTCCCCGCTTAGGCCCACAAATATATTCACCTAGTCATGAACATATGCGCAGTCTGATGCTTCCTCACAAATGCTGTGCATATTTGTCATTACCCTGAAATACAGAGTGTTCTTGATCGCCTCACATTTACATGAAGTATTTCAGGATAATGCAGGGAACTTTTGGTTCCCATCAGGTCCTTGCAATCAAGGTCACATTCAAACAATCCCTTTATGATATTCAACAAAGATGTCAGGCTAAGTAATATTGTCTTTGTCCGTCCTGCATCTGGAGGACAAGTCGTATTCAAGGAGAAATCTGACGTTGACCGGTTTTGGTGGTCAGCGTAACTGCGTGGCACACCTTTTAGCCGCCTGTCCCCATGCGGCACCCGGACGAGGACCCCGTGTTTCGTGCTCACATGTGGAGGAGACTCGGCGTGGCAGGACAGCGGGACACCCCGGTTCCTGTCAGCATCCAGCAGCAGATCCCCGGAGGACAAACCCAGGATCCTGGAGTGCAACTTCTGAAAAAGGCGAAGACATGCCTACTTGAAGAGACTCCACACATTGCATGCTGTCAGGGGTGGGAGCCGGGGGCTCTCAAAACAGTATTACCACAATATTATCTCCTTCTAAGTGTGTCTCTCACACACACACACAGGCTTGTTTGTTTGTTTGTTTACTAAGTAGCAAATGAAGCTGAAAATGATGCAATTATCCCACCATCTAGCCCATTTCATCTTACTCCTGCTGTCAACATGTTTTCATATCTTCCAAACCGTTAAACGTGCAGTTTTACAGTCACCCCCTCAAATATAAGTGTCACCGGCCCCAAGTCAGTCCCTAAATAGGCGACCACGCTAAGCAGGCCCGATTCCTGGCATCAGCTCCCCGTACATCCACAACTCAAAGTCACTAATGTCATCTGTTAGGAATAATTAATGTGAATGGGAAATAATTGCAGCAGGGAGCTGGGGATTTCTCAGATTCCTTTTTTCATTAAAATTCAGCCGCTTTTTGAAGATCCGCCCTGTCTCCCATTCTCCCCGCGCTCGGCAGCGACGCTACACTGAATATATTTCCACGTATTAATCTGGAGGCTAATTACTCTGCCTTTCCGCGAGCCGTCCTCTCAGCCCTTCTTAACAAATAGCAGGAGATAAAACATTTGATTTATCACACAATTCGCCACCAAGGGCATCGTTACTGTAGGTTTGGGAAATGCATTTTCCTGCTTTCATATCCCGTACATTCCAACAGATCTTTAAAATATACTCATTCAAGCACTGTCTGATTAAATGAATTTTCCCGCTGCATGCAGGGTAAAGATTATCTCCGCCCGATAACAGACTATATGTCATGTGACCGGAAAAGAGCTAATATAAAGTAGCCATAAATGGGGACCCGAAATCCATACAAACCTTCCCAATGAAACATTCAACGTGATGCGTGTTTACATGCACATGCTGCAGCCAGTGCAGACCTTTAACCCTCATTTACATGACTCTGCAAATATTTCCATGGAAAATAACTGAATACCCCAGGGGCTATAACGTTTATGCAGAGCCCAGCAGATTTACCTATGTGCCGTTCAGGATATCATTAGCGTGCCGAAAGCCATCAAATCGTTGTGAGCGTGTTTAATGGACTGAGGGGCAATTACTTTTGACAAAAAGGCAGAGTTATGTTATTGTCCTTATTATCAGCAGATTTTGAGGATTTACTAAGAATATAAAACGCCTCCTGAATAAGTTACATCAAGCTTTTCCAGTGATCATCACATCTGTCCGCCTGCTGGGACGTAACAAAGTATGATAAAAACTGTATGACTCCCTCTGCCTGTAACACACAACTGATCGTATTTACAGGGGTAGAGGTCCACAAAACTAGCTATTCTGCAGGTGACCTAAAGGGGCAATTTGTGCAACCTTGACCTTGCGTCCTTGAGGAGGACAAGCCAAGTGAACATGCCAAAGCTATAAACTCAAGATGAGATGACGGAGATGATGATGACAAGTGGTCAAAAGTATTATCAGCATCCATAATGCACTGGGACTGAGAGCTGAGACTCAGCACGCACACACACACACACACACACACACACACCCACACACACACTTCTGAATAATACTCACATACACACAGGTAAACTCTTGCCCACACAAATACAGCCTGTCTGGCAGTTAAACACAATATAAGACAGGCCATTTCAAGAGCAACCACGATCTTTCTGTAAGTTGTCATTTCACAATAAAAGCAAACAACAGGCATGAGTCAGGGGTACCCCACTGCCTGCTGCCCACCCTGGCAGAGAGCAGGCAAACATCCTCTCCACACGTTCCTACGAAAGCTACAAACAGATAATGGTACCTACACAAACCAGGGCCTTCACATGCTCTCGAATATTAATATCAAACTGTCTGTGAAAGCTTACTCAAGAGCCATTATATCACACATTTAAATACATTCACTGTGAAATGCAGAGTAACTGTGTATTTTCTTCAGCTTACAAATAATTGTTAATTTAGTAAAAGCCAAGGATACTATTAATCCAACTATCGCTGGGCTCTGTGTTGAGGTGAATTTCGAATGCCTGAAGCTGGAGAACATCGACCACTCAGCCTTTGGGCATGTGCTCAGACGTATGCCAGCTGAGAAGTGCTCCAGCCCACACCCGCACTGTAGAACTGAGGATGCTTTAAATCAAGATTCAGCACTGGGTCTCTGTCATAGTTGCAGCACTTTGATATCGGCACTGATGTTTTCATGTAGGAATTAGTGAAACGTACTTCAGTGTGTCTTCCAGGGCAAGTTCATACATTCTTGTCAAGTCACAGAAGACCAGATGAATTACTAGTGAGTGTCAGCATGAAATACGAATAGTTCAAATGAAGGCGAATCCTGCAGGGCTAACAAAGAACAAAATCAGAAATAAAACTTAAAAGACAAAATCTAGAGGCAGTTCATTATTTATACACTATATTGCTAAAAGTATTGGGACGCACATGCCTTTACACACACACGAACTTTAATAACATTCCATTCTTAATACATGGGCTTTAATACGGAATTGGCACACCCTTTGCAGCTGTAACAGCTTCAAATCATCTGGGAAGGCTTTCCACAAGGTTTAGGAGTGTATTTATGGGAATTTTTGACCATTCTTCCAGGAGAGCATCTGTGAGGTCAGACACTGATGTTGGATGAGAACACCAGGCTCACAGTCTCCGCTCTAATTCATCCCAAAGGTGTTCTATCGGGTTCAGGTTAGGGCTCTGTGCAGGCCAGTCAAGTTCCTCCACACCAAACTCACTCATCCATGTCTTTATATACCTTGTTTTGTGCAAGTCATACTGGAACAGGAAGGGGCTATCTCCAAACTGTTCCCACAAAGTTGGGAGCATGAAATTATCCAAAACGGCTTTGTATGCTGAGACATTAAGAGTTCCTTTCACTGGAACTAAGGGGCCAAGCCCAACCCCTGAAAAACAAACCCATACCATAACCCCCCCCCAACCAAACTTTGCACTTGGCACAATGCAGTCAGGGAAGTACCGTTCTCCTGTCAATTGCCAAACCCAGACACGTCCACTGGATTTCCAGACAGAGAAGCGTGATTCGTCACTCCAGAGAACACGTCTCCACTGCTCTAGAGCCCAGTGGCGGTGTGCTTTACACCACTGCATCTGATGTTTTGCATTACATTTGGTGATGTAAGGCCTGGACGCAGCTGCTCGGCCATGGAAACCCATTCCATGAAGCTCTCGATGCACTGTTCTTGAGCTAATCTGAAGGCCACACGAAGTTTGGAGCTCTGTAGCTACTGACCCAGCATAAAGCTGGCGACTTCTGCACACTGTGTGCCTCAGCATACGCTGCCCGGCTCTGTGTTTTTACGTGGCCTACCACTTCATGGCTGAGTTGCTGTTGTTCCCAATTGCTTCCACTTTGTTATAATACCACTAACAGTTGACCATGGAATATTTAGTAGCGAGGAAATTTCACGAATGGACTTATTGCACAGGTGGCGTCCTATCACTGTACCATGTTTGAATTTACTGAGCTCCTGAAAGCAACATATTATTGCAAAAATGGTTGTAGAAGCAGTCTGCATGCCTGGGTGCTTTATTTTATACACCTGTGGCCATGGAAGTGATTGGAACACCTGTATTCAATGATTTGGAGGGGTGTCCCAATATTTTTGACAATATAGTGTATAAGACAGCTACCAAGTCTTTAAAAAAATAAGCAGCACAGTCCCAGAGTCTCAGTGAGTAACTCTGAAAACATCACAGGCGACTCGACGAGTGGCAGCAGAGCCACAAGCAGTTTTATGATTATTAACGGGGGCTTCTACCCGGATCGCAATTTGATGGGGTTCGGTGCCTTTCTGATGCGGCTCAGTTTACTCACAAATGGAGGCGCCGCGGCAGCTCAGTAGGGCGGCCTGAAGCCTCTCAGCTGTGACTCGAAACTCAGAGGGCAGACGAGAATGAGGGAGGGAGCAGCGGGCCCAACTGGGGCCCACGCTGACCCCAAGAGATATGCAATGCACCAGTTCAGCATCTGCGGGGGGTAACTGCAAGGGAGAAAAAAGGGGGAACTCGACAGACGGATGAATGACATGGGAAGGAATGATCAGAAGGACACAGAGAGAGAGGGTGTGTTGGGTGAGTGCCCCCCTGTGGTTTGCAGCTGCCCATACAGGCTGGACAGCCAGATGAAGTCATCCATAAATACTCCAAATAATTACCTCTCTGAAAAATGTGCTAATTTTTAATGAAGTAAATTATTTAGGCTAAATGTTTAAATCTTTTAAAATTTCTCTATAGGAATGGCATCAGCAAACGTTACGCTACATATCAGCAGTGCCTCTTCCACGGCCCGGCTTGCTGGTCTGTATTCCTCACCAATATCATTAATGTCACTGGAGATTAAGGAAGGCCAGCAGTGGTCTCACCCCTGGAACATGCACATGGACGACCCAGCCAGGCAAAGCACACACTGCTCCAAGTTAAAGAGTAAATTTAGGTTTTAGCTGGCTATAAACCAAGATCACTTTTCAATTTCTGTGTCCGGTGTTATCACAGCCTCTCTTGGAAGCTTCGGGGGCTCTAAAAACTGAACAACAGTAGTCCAGAATTTTACTTTGGGGGGGGTAGAGTCCATTTGGTCCCCTACACAAAGCTTTCCCCCAGAAAACTTCAAACTATAAGCTGTAGTCTATAGGATTGACTAGACCTGGCCATATCCCATGATGCAATGAGAAAGAACCAGAGTCACCCGATATGAAGGGAAGGTCACCTGATTCTCTGATACTATATAGACAGCTCACAGCCCCCCCATATATCCTTAGAGTGACATATAGGAGTTACCACCACCCTCAGAGGGGGTAGGGTCATTACCACCCTGAGAGCAGTTAGTACCATTACCACCCTGAGAGAAGTTAGTACCATTACCACTCTCAGAGAGGTTAGGGCAGGGATAAACAATCTTATCCAGTTTTTGGGATATCCTTTAGGTCAGCTGTATAAACCTGGACTCTAGTAATTTAATTAGGGATTTGCATCCGAAAACCCGTATATCCAACGGCCCTTTCAGGGTTAGAGCCATTACCATCCTCAGAGAGCTTAGGGTCATTGACAGAAATGCTGATCGTGCCATTAGAGGCCCAGTCTACTGGGTTCAAGCAGAATGGACCAAGAAATCGAAGGTTCAATGGCTCAACCGCCAGCACAACTGGATTGAATGATAGTATATAGCATGAAACCAGAAGAATCATTATTATTACACTATGTAACAAATTTTTATTTTTATTTTGTTCCTGGGTACAAAGTGTGTTTTCCTAACCCGTTATGCC
>JAAGVU020000035.1:17199503-17210432 GCA_011763525.2 Mormyrus iriodes | reverse complement strand
AGCAATGGAGAGATTTATATATTATATTAATTTAATTATATATAATGTATAATTTATAATACCATATAATAATAATAATAATAATAATAATAATAATAATAAATTAAACCAAGAAAACTATAAAACTAAGTCAAAAAACCTGTAAAAAAAAAACTAAATTAAAATGGTGATGCATAGCTTTATTCATCAAAGACAAAGCTGTAATGGCACTTCTTCAGTCCACCATCTCCTCACCACTTATCCTGCTCGGGGCCACAGGCAGAGCTGGAGCCTATTCCAAGAGGTATAAGGCAAGGGGACACACTGAACAGGATGCCAGTCCGTCGCAGAGACGCCGCTTAGCCTAACAACAAGCCTGTGGAGGGAATCTGGAGCACCTGAAGCCAACGAGCAAACCACACGCAGTGAGCGGAGGTGCAAGTCGGCGGCTAACCGCAGAGCTGCCACTGCGCCACCCAGCATAACTGCAGCAGCATCATACTCCCCGCTCACCGGCCACGCTCTCAGCCCTGCATGCTTCCCTCCCACCACCTGCAGATGGCGACCTGCTCCCAAATAAAGCAAGAGGCACCACTGACACAGAAACGCACTCGAGTGTGAAATGCAGATATTCCAGCACGCCGCGCACTCGGGCCAAAATGGAATAATAACTAGAGAGGGAAAGCGGATACGGCACTTAGGAGGGAAAGAAAGAAGCAGAAGCAATGGAAAGCATGGTTTCCGGGGCACCCCCTTGCACCCTGCCTGTCAGACATGATGATTGATGTGCCCTTCAAGCCGCCATTGTCTCACGCTATCATTGTTAGGGAATCGTCGTGTCAGACGCATTCCTCCTTAATGATCCAGTCCAGCACTGTCGTTTAGGGACCGGCATCATCATCCCCATCCTTCTCCGTCACACACACTGAGCGACATTCAGATTCCGCCCCGGGAGGACGATTTGCAGAGGGCGGTAAATTGATTAGCGGCTGCGTCCCCCAGGACGGCCTGCCCATTCGCACTGTTACACATCGCTAACAACGGAGTGCAGGTGTGTGTGTGTGTGTGGGGACGGGGGGGTGGACGGTAGGGGAATTATCTCCTATAGGGGGCCTGGCAATGGAAGTCCAGCCATCCGGTACAGCTGTGAAGCCGGAGATCACGCCATGACAAAGCCAATCCCCCCCCCCCCACAATCTGGGGAACTCAAAGCAGAGTATGGTCCTCTAAGGGGTGCTGGGATTCAGTGTCCATGGAGACTCCGCGTTGTGCTTGCTTATCCAGCCTGGGGGGTCACAGGTTCACTGGCCCAAGTGAGTGCCATGAGATAGGCTACCTGATTACGTACACCCCTGCCGATGCTGCGAGGTGATCAATTAAAAATGCTGGGGGTGCACCTTTCCAGGGCACGGCTGCTTTTCTCAAATCAGCTACTCTGGGTCCATGACCTCCTGCCCCCAAATATGTGCTTATGGAGAAGGGAGAGGCAGGGAAGGGGCCGCAGTCATGTCGCAGAGGTTTGGGAAGCACAGCCTGGCTGTAATGTGAGGGAACTCTGCATGTGCCACCTTTAACACTACAAAAACAGATCAGAAACGCAACAAGGCGTGAAACACACCGGTACAGGCACATCCATGGATCGGTCACACACGACGGTCGTGACACTGCGGCCTCCCTGCCTTCAGGTGGCGCTCGAAGGGTCCCTGTATCACGCTTCTCAAGCTGATGACCTGAGGTTAAGAGAGCCTGATCAACAGAGCTCGCCGTGGTGCCCCTTAGCTGAAACAGCAGGGTTCCAGCACCAGGGCCGACAGCCGTAAATCCGTGTAATGCCATGGTGTCAGCGGCCCGTCCGCAGCCATTGGGGTTGAATGGGCCATTTGTCAATGTCTGGAAATGGCTAACCCTCCCAAGCCCCCTCCCTTCCCAACCCCCCAACAGCCCCTGTGCCCTTCCCCCCCCTCCGTCGATCACGCGGCGGGCAGGCTCTGGCCACCATTCACGCCAAGCTGTCAGGAAGCGTCAGTCTCTCAGGGCTCTGGCTGGGCCCGATAAGGCTGGCCTGGTGACACCCCCCCCCACTCCCTTACAGCTGTCAGAGCGTGCTCACAGCAGGCAGGTCTGGGCACGCTCAGATGCTGCAGCCCACTCTGCCTGCGACAGGCCAGTTCATCTGGTCATCCTGTCGTGTCCATTACAGTTTCGCTTTTTTGGTCCTGAACATGATCGTGGATGAACTTCCTTCTGAAAAACACGGTGAAGTTTATCCGGATGGTTTAAATGTGTACCTCTTTCACTATCCCGGTCAATACTTCCCCCTAGCCCCCTGAAAAGGACATATCAAGAAATCATTATTGTTTCTTCTTTGTGTTCTGGCTGAGTAAGAGATGATTTTACTCAGTGATGTACAGGTTTACATGCACATGGATCCAACTAGGACAAGGAAGCTGAAGATAGATGGATGGATGCATGGATGGATGGGTGGCTGGACTGTTCAGCATACAACCTCCCACATCCTCCAGAGACTACCTTGTTCATCGAATCAAGCACTCTCCAATCAGAGCGGTCATCGTGTGTTGAATCTGTGTGGCTTAAACCAAGGTCTCCCCCTTTGAATGGCACTTTACTGACAAACCTGTGCACGGTGGCCATATGCAAGAAGGAAGTGCAGCATCCCAGAGGCCTTTTCCAAACATGTTTATGAAAACGCAGCTGCACAGGGTCACACACACAGCCACAGGCTCCTGTGGTTTTCAGGCTGGGGAGTCTGGACCAGGCTGGGGGGTGTGGGGCTGGGCTGATCTCTATCCCCAGCCCCCATGTCCATGGCCAGACTGCATTGAGACACTGTGCACTTGTTTAAGATGTGAAAAATATGCTCCAGGCCTCCCAGTAAAACACTGAACAGCATGGAAAACCATACCAGAGCGGACTGGGCAGGTTTAATGGCCGGTTGAGGCTGCACTATACATTTTTATTAGATATATTTATTTTTACAAACTAAATGTGGCTTTTCTGCCATTCAGACCATAGAATCATCCCAGTGAGATTCATCTGGACAAGGTCACATGACACAGATGCACAGCTCTGCCTGGTGAGCTGTCACTCCACGGACACCACACACAAACGGACTGTGACTACTGGGTTCAGGGTCACCTGCAAACAGAGGCTGGAGCAGACTCTCCTTAGGACAGTAGCCGCTCAGGCGATTAGCATCAAGAAGCCTTAGAATCAGAGACAGTGGTCTCTGTGTGTCTGTACAGACAGGGTGTGCTGGATGTGTGAAGCTCTGTGTCCGTCTTCACAGGATGTGGCACCAGTGACAATGCGATGACTCTTCACCCAAAGCCCAGGAGCTGGGGGATTATGGAGCAGGATAGCAGGCAAAGGGGATGTTAGAAATAGAAGGTAGAATATACACCCACTGCTCATTTGATGACCACTGATAAATATGACAGTAGTAGTGAGAAAAAAATTAATGAAATCATCTTCTGACCCTTTTTCTCACATTTACGCCCAAATTTTGTACTCAGGACGACAACGTATGCTGGAATGAGAGAGGTCTTTGTTAGTAAGGATAAAGGAAATCCAGCGTGGAATGCTGAAGTGAAGTTATAAGCGCAGTCGTGGTCACAGCAAGGGTAGCGTGATTTTCACTTAGCCAGCATTTCGCTTAATGACCTGGTCTGTGGAACAGAAGTCAGTCATTAAACAGGGAGTGGTTGTACACGGCTGTGATTGGTCAGAAACAAATGCGGCCCAGTCACAGGAAGATGGGGTGATAAAATGTGATTCGAGCTGCAGATCATGCCCTTCAAAGGGAACGGCACCTAGCCCCGGTTTTCAAAGGCCATCTGCCCAGAGTGTCTGGGCAGCATCGTGTTCCCTGGGGACGTGCGAACCTCAGTGGGACGGGGAGCCCATTACCCACCCGAGGGGAGCCAGGCAGGACGGAAGAAACAACAGATTCTGGTGGGCCAGCTCACAATAGTAGCCCATTCTGAAAGCTTCTGGCTGCCTGGTTTATAACGAGGCTTCCAGGTCGGCACCGATACATCTTGGCCGTAGAGTCTCTGCTCTATGGAGTAGCCCCCCCCCCCCCAGGGGGGGTCCCGGCTTCATCACCTTGCAGATTGCAGTGATGCTGACTTGGGATCTGCACTCCACACTTCAAAGTGACCACCTCTGTGACAGTGACCCACTAGCAGAGAGAGCATCAACACGCTCGGTGCATTTATCCAAGTACGTATATATATCAACGTTTTGTTTAATTCTTTTGCTTTTACTTAATACGTGCAAGATTTCAGATTTTCGGCTATATTTTGAATATGTATCACATACATCACATGTAGTGTTTTCCAAACAGTTATATTTAAAAAAGTGCCACTGGCTGAACACCGACAGGGTGCATATTTAAGCATTATGAGGATAAATTCCGTTATGGTTGAACGGAGCTTTTAGAGAGAGACAAAGGAATATGAATATGAATGTGAATATGAAAGAGGGCACTGGGCTGTGTGCTTGGGAGCAAACAATCCACATTCTGACTGAAGCTCCAGCCCTAGACCCAGGGCCGCTGGCAGGGCTGCAGCTCTGGAGCCACTCAAAGAGCGCGTCCTGGGGGCAGCACCGCAAAACTGTTCTAGATTTCCGAACCCACTCGACTAAAATGGCGCTCATCTCTTCCCTCTGGCCGTATCACTCCCCCGCTGAGCTCCATCTCCCTCCCCCTCTGAGAGAGAAGCCCTTCGTGCATGAACACGCCCGAGGATAAGCATGAACCCCCCCCCCCCCATCCAGCAGGTGTCTCGATGAAAGTGGTACACTTCCTGCGGTGGAATCTGCACACAGCCCAGCTGAGGAGAACAGCAGAACCCGCTTCTCCAGGCAAACATAAAACCAGTTCACTGGGAGTCTCCGTCTGGGGCACGACTGCCACTCGGATGCCCAGAATGAGGCTGGCTTGCCGTCATGAGGCTCTGTTGATAATAACAGGGCGTTTGCACGTCCTACTGCCAACATTTGGAATTCAAAGTAACGTGGGGGACTTACAGCTTGATTTCACAGCTATGTGGTTTTCCAAAAGCTGCTCACGAGCCTGCAGAGAAACTTTCTCGATTTATGTCCTCCTGAAAGCACCCTCGTCCATGTAGTACAGTCCCACAGCTCATGTGACATCTGCCCCCCTGACCCACCTCATACATCCTGCGTTTCCATTCATCCCATAATAAACGGGACACATTAATCGCACCTGCTGCCCCGGGCTCACCTCTGCTACCATGCATCAACTGTGGTCAAAAAGCATATCGCCACCTCATTTGTCCAGCAGGAGGCCTGGCAGCCTCTCCTAGCAGAGGAGGACCAGGTATGATCACAGCTGGCCCCTCTTCGCCTCAAATCCTGCGGTGGCAGGTGGCTTCCTGCTCTACTCCCACTATGCCAGTTCCTGTAACCTTCTCATGTCATGCACAGCTGCATTAAAATCTCTGTAAACCTCTCCGTAACACCCCTGTAACCTCTCAACAATCTTCCTTTAATGTCTCTGCAATATTACAGTGATGTCGCTGTAAAATTAACGCTCTGTAAAATTCCATTAATGTCACCACAACATTGCTGTAACCTCTCCATATCTCTGTAACATTCCTTTTAGGTCTTCCTAAAGTCCCTGTAACATCTCCATAAACAGCAATCTGACCTCTCCATAACATCTCCGCATCGTCGTCATAATGTTCCTGTAACATCTCAGTAACGTTCCTATAACATCTCCATAAATGACCCCTGTAAACTCTCCACAACGTCTCTTTTATGCTGTCGTAATGTTCCAATAATCTCCATAACGTCATTGTGACATCTCTGAAACGTCTCTGTAACATCTCCATAAAACGTCCTTGTGCCCTCTGAAACGACTCTGTCACATTCAAGTAACATTTCAGTAATGTCCCTGCACTGTGGCTGAAACTGAATCTGGGTCAAGCAAGAGAAAGAAGCATGAAGATGTGCAGCTTTACCAAAGATGCAGCCTCGTGAGGAGGACGTGTCGCCCCCTTTGTCATTAAGTGTGAATGAACAGATGCTGACTCCGCTCTCTGTTAATTAGGCTGACAGGGGAGCAGGGAGCAGCACTCGGCTGTCGTCTTAGTGATGCACGGTGGGAATGAAGCAGAGAGCGCCCCCCCACCCCCCACGGGCCCCGGGTCAGAAAATACAAACATACCATTGTGCCCCGGCTCCAACTCCGCGCAACTTCCCTCTGGAGGCGAGCCACAGCCAGCTTCTCCCTGCACAGGGGAGAGACAAACGAGAGACGATCAGAGGGATGGGAGGCGGGGGGGTTAGAAGCGGGGTCGCTCTTCATCGACTGGAGAGACAAAGAGCAGTTGACAGCGTCACCCCAAGTATAAGAGCGCCGTGCAGAATGTCCACAAGGGCAGAGCCTAAAGGAAGGGGCAGACCGCACCATGGCAAACACATACACACAGGCACACACAGACACGACTTTCATGTTAATGCAATGAAAACACTGTAAATAAATAAATAAAGTGAAAGCCTTCTTATATCAGCGCACAAGTATCCCATCAGAAAAGTCCATCAGAAAAAAAAAATTCAATCTCATGTACCAGCATGGAACTTCATTCATTCAATATCCATCTCAATATGTTCACTACATCCCAGCAGAGATGGACTTTGAGTAATACGAAAAAGCCTATTTGCTAGCACTCTGAGGTTCGGAAAATATCAGTCAGCATTTATTAAACGTGTCATATCTCTGAATAGATAATGCTCGCACTCCAGGAAATCAAAGAGATTCCGGACACAGAGGCAGATGGGTGCTAAGGATCCTGTGTCCAAATTCTATGGCCTTAACACACCAGGCATCAGTGTGAAAAGCACAGTACTGCAGCTCTCTCATTCACAAAGCCACCTGATATCAAACCAGTCTCTATGCCCCCTCCAAGCTCCCGAAACTGCCCCAAAGCTACAGAACCTCTCATCCATGCCCCAGTAGATGCAAATCAATAATAGCCCGTCAATTCCCCTATAACTGCCTCAAAGCTACAATACTCCTCGTCCAAAGTCCAGTAATTTCCCCAAATCTAATCACAGCCCGCTCATGCCCCCATAACTGCCGCAAGGCTACAATAAGCCTTGTCCATGCCCCAGTAACTGCCCCAAATCTATCACAGCCCCCTTCAGGCGCCCATAACTGCCTGAAGGCTACAATACTCCTAATCATGCCTGAGGAACTGCACCAGATCCATATCAACCTGCTCCATGCCCCTAAAACAACCCCCAAGCTACTACAGCCCATTCTACCCCCCACCCACAAGTGGGCCTGCAATCAAGCCAAGTGCACAAAGGCACGCCTCTGTCACTCTGAACAGCTTTCGCTGCTGGTTATTTCTGCTGGTTCGGGACACTTCCATTTCTTACAAGCCTCGCTCCCCCTGGACTCAACGGGCAGGACCCACATCTCAAAGAACCTATAGAACGAGACGTCGCATGGGATGATAAACGAGCCGTAATTTAATGCGAGGAAGAAATGCACTGCCAAGAAAGACATTCTGTATAAAGCACGATTACTGTAATTGGGATGGATTTTAGCGGCAGTCAAAACAACCCCAGTGCAGCTTGCTTAATAGGGGTACTAGGTTCTCCCTCCGGCCCCAAGCGAATGGGGGTAACAGCTGAGCACAGCGTTCAGGTCTGCGCAATGAGCCCCACTGAACATTCGCAAGCTGATTTACTGACTGCTGCAACCATTCTGTATTCCACTCTTACGTCGCTAAATTCATATATAAACATATTACAAGGCTTCTCCATCATATTTCCCAAAGTCACTTACAATCAGCAGCAGATGCCTATCAGAGTAACACCTGACACTTCATTACACACACCCGAATGTCTGGGAAAAGCAATAAAATTATGACACAAATGCACCAAACAGAAAACGCTGTCACATTCAATAAATGACCTCATCCCACACCTCTTTACACATAACCCAGATTTCTAAACTAGCTAAAAATAGACAAAAAATATGAATAATAACTCTCACCTAAAGCAATCTTCAGTCTATGCTGGGATGTTTCATTTACATGCAGGCGAAATCCAGTTAAGACTTCTTTCATTATAACCTGTTCAACTGACTTGTACTTTCGAGCTGCTCAGTGACATAAGGGGACCCCTCCCAATGCAGCCTCCCCTCAGCTGGTGGTGAAGGTTCTCCAGCAATGCAATTGTTCACCTGCTGCATGATTACTGATGCAAATGTGATACAGTTCAAAAGAATCCACAGGGCGACATCCTGCAAAACCACAAGGCAGGACTAAGTCTGCCAAGGTGCTCAAATGTCTTCTGATCCACGAACACATTGCCCATTTTCTCCTTGGGCTGTAATCAGCAGACCTCCCACTGAGAGCCGTGATGAAATCTGCTGCTGTAATGACGGCGAGAGCTGCTGGTCAGGGCCGAAGGTCACGGCTGATGGTCAGAGCCAAAGGAGAAATCTGATGGCCCAAGCAGATCATTATAGCTGATGGTCAGGGCAAATGGCTACAGCTGCTAGTTTAGTGCTGAGGAGAGGCAATGGCCAGTGTTGAATGTCAGTGTTGATAATCGGTGCTTATTTGGGATTGACTAAGACACTCTTTGCAGGGGGGGAATTCCAAGCAGCGCTACTCTCACAGCTGGAGCCTGACAAGGTAAATTGTTAGCTTTATTATTATGAAACCTCCCTCGGTTTTACACACCTAGGGAACTTGGGGACTTAATAACAATGTCAATGTACACCTTGAAGAGGAAGTTTCAGGGTAAAAATACAATGAAAAAAGCAGGCAGAGGTGTTAATCTGCATTGCCAGAAAGTGCAGAGGACATGGTGCTCAGCAGATGTCACAGCGCCCCCCAAGAGACCACCCGCAAAGCAAAGTCCGTCGCTCTGATGCTGACTTTGGGGTCTAGCTCCATTTCAGTTTCACCTTAACCCACTGATCTGCCCCCTGCTGGCAGCGCTCAGGATCACCAGGACCAGCCTGACTTTAGTGTGTGAAGCCGTCACTTTCGATGAGTGTTTAAACCCAATGACTCTAGAGCCACTATGAATGGGAAGGGGGGTCCCTGTATATTTACTGCTGGAATGGCCTAAATTTACTAAATTTGCTAATCAACTAATTGGCGTGGGAAGCCAACAGCGGACAACAGAAGGGTAGCAATGTATGTTTTTCTTTTTTTTGACCAGCAGGCAGTTCTTTACATGTGACGTATGACATGCAGCTGGACAAAAGCCCGGCCCCACAGCTGAGGGTGTACACTTCGCACATGTGTGACTCCACCCACCCAGAAGCACTGTACGCCCTGCACACGTGTGACTCCGCCCACCCAGAGCACTGTACGCCCTGCACACGTGTGACTCCGCCCACCCAGAGCACTGTACACTCTGCAAACATGTGACTCCGCCCACCCAGAAGCACTGTACACTCAGCACATGTGACTCTCCACTAATAAGCACTGTGGACTCAGCGCACATGACAACTCACCAATGAGCACTGTTCACTCAGCACACGTGACTCCACCCACCAATGGGCACTGTACAGTCAGCACATGTGACTCTACTCCCTAGTAAGCATTGAAAAATAAGTGCTGATTCACACCTACCTCTGATAACCAAAATCATCACATATGACAAACGGAGGATTCTATAGCAAAATGCAGACAATGCAGATCACCCACATGTAACTGCAAGACAGGGATTTTGCATGTTCAGAGGGCAGCCGGACGTGCCCCCCGTCACACGTGCAGATTGTGATCGTATGCCCCTCAGCTATGCCACAAGTCCCATCTCAAATCGCTCTAATTCTCGGTTACACAATCAGCTCACGGATCCAAGATTCCCTTCCGCGGCCCGGACAAAGAGCTCAGCAGGGAGCAGCGAGAGTCTAGCTCCCACCCGTCTCCCAGGTCACGCTGCTCAAGCTCAACTGCAAAAGGATGTACCGCAGCAAGCAGAGTGCCACACTGGGCTCACAGAGCACGCAGCTGGACCTCCCATCCGGGCCAGCGGGAACCTCCTACCAGCTGGCAGCAGCACGTGCGCAGTGCAGACCCCGAAGGACACGCAAATGCACAGATGCACCAGCTGCAAATGTCGGCCACATTCCGAGCGCATGCACTCATATTGACATTAGTGCACCATGACACACTTCCTGTTTGTCTGAAATTAAGGGGCTTCGTCAAATCTTATCTGTCAAATTCATTTTTATTCTTGGAGATGTGCAGGAAGGGGTCCACACTAAGATCCTATTTAGGATATGAACCGTCGGGGATCAGCCCAGAAAGCTCCAATTATGAAGAAGGTACCGGAACAGCATTATTGGATAGGAAGATTCCCTTATCGGAAGAGGCAGCTCCACCCTCCCAGCATCTGAGAGTGAAATTAAGATGCATATCAAGTGGAATCATTTCAGCACTCTTGCAGCCCAGTCTTCACTCTCCCAATTTTGCTTTTTTAAGCTTGCCGAACGACTCATTTGAGATGGAGGCCACCCAGCACCAGCAGCTGGACAGCCTATCTGCTTCACTGCACCGATCCAGAACGTGGTGGCAGAGGCGAGTAAACACACAGTCTTCGGCATTTGGACGCCATCCCAGCCAGAGGCGGGCAGTGACTCACCAGTCAGACATGGAAATTGGACATGTTCTTCACCGTGTCTCCCCCACATAATTGTTGTAGATGTAATTTATGATCTCAATCTCAAAAAACACATAAAATAAACACATATCTCTAGATAAAGACACTTTCCGTTGGTAGGAGGACATGAACGTGGTACGACCCTATAAAATGAGGTGCGGCTTTCAATGAAATCTCCCCAAAATGTATCTGAGCTTGCATCAAAAATGTTTCGCATGGAACTTCAATAAATACAGATACTCGACCATAAAATTATATCAACCTAAT
>JAAGVU020000035.1:17172801-17195506 GCA_011763525.2 Mormyrus iriodes | reverse complement strand
GGGGGGGGGGGGGGGGGGGGGGGGGGGGGGGGTGGGGGGGGGGGAGAAGGTCTACCCAAAAGCCCCATTTACCTTCACCCTGAACTTTAGCTTAACTTTAGCGACTCGCTTAGTAACGGAGCAGGTGGTCCCGTCATATTGGCGGACAGACAGTGACCCCAGGTCGGGGACGGGGAGAAAGGCCTCTGTGTCACCTCTCTCAAGCCGGGGTCCCGCGGTCTTGCCGGGCTGATGACGAGGATCATCGGCAACAGGTTCCACAAAACATTCCAATCACATTCCACAGGGGGTGGGGAATACGGCTTCTGAGGTCGGGGGGGGTGCGCTCGCGGTGAGGGGCTGTTGATACTGGGGCATCGGGAGCAGCTGACGGTGATGATCTCTGCGAATAATCATCCAGACGCCTTGGGGCCACTGTGGCCTGCACTCTGTCAACGTCACAGTCATGCGGTTCGCACCGATGACTCAACATCAATTCGGTATTTATAGCGGCAGTGGTGTGTTACCAGGACAGCGCGGATCGGAGTCGCTCGTTTCAAATAAAGACATCATGGTTTTTAATCATTACTCTTAATCTAGGTGAACATGAGTTAAAACATCCACAAATTCTGCTGTCCTTACCCGCTGCTCCAGTACAGAACCGACATGTGGCCTGGGATTGGGCCCCCCAGGGGGGTGTTAATCCATACAAGCCCCCAGGGCTACAGGTAAGTCAGGTTGAGTGCATCATGCCCCCCCTTTACCCATCAGGCCTTGCTGTCTGAGCTGCCACTCGTACCTGGAGTAGACCCAAGGCACACGTCACACAATGCGGGACCAAAATGCACCCGTGAAAAAACCTCTAACGCCATAAATAGAGTTCAATGATCCAGAGGGCTCTGGCGCTGAAATGTGCCTCTCTGTTTTTCAGCAAACAGCTGAAAGCCAGTCAGTGTGACTTTGAGAGCGGGTTAAACACCAGCATGGGTTTACAGGCAGCCTTCAGATCTTTAGCTGTAAAGCGCTCGTGTTTTTTTACCCATTGCTAAAGACTTCTCTAAATAACTGCAGATCCTGCAGAGTTCAGAAGGTTCGAAATCCGGCACACCGGAGGACGGCTAAATGGTGCAGCAGGCCTGTGACGCCAGACTGGTCACGATGCAGTTTAATCACTGAGAGCCCATCAGTGTAACAAACGCTACTCACTACATGGTAATTCAGAGATTCTGGGTGGCGTTTAGAGGAGGTGGTGAGTGGGGGACAAAAGCCCCAGGTGTGGAGGAAAGAGGGAGGCTTGTCCTAAGCCTCCGTACCCTCACCTATCCCATGGAGAACCCGAGCCCTGACGGGACTCTCTGGACAAGAGCCTTAAACTAGATGCTCTACTATTGCTCAAAACCCCCTCGGATGCTCCCGACATTGTGGTGAAAGGATATCTGTGTGACATACAGAGTCACGCCCACTCGCACTAGGACCAGGCGTCTCTCGCCGGCGCCCCTCGGTGGCGACCTTCACGAGGTGTCCATAAAAAGCTTCATTACCCCTTTTGATTAACCTCCGCTTCTGGAGGCCCCCATTGGCTCCTAACCCACGTGGGGGGGGGGTAAGTGGCCCCCTGAATCAGGGCCGACTGAAGAGCGCTCCATTACCACGGTGATGATGGCTATGACGGGCTTCGATTAATGCTCTGCTTATCATGCTGAAATGCCCCTGACGCGTAGGGAAGGCTGGGGGGGGGGGGGGATCTCCATTCAACCACAGGATCCAGTGAGGCAGGTCTCTCTGGTTAAACACGCCACACTTCTTGGGAAAATACCAGGGACTTTGGTGAAGCACCCTACCGTCTCATCAAAAACCATCAACCCTAGCAAATAGAGCATTGTGCTAACAACACAGAGGTTATGTGGTCAAGTCCCAGGGAGCACATGTAAATTGTGACCCCTCCCTTTCCCATAAGTCGCTTCGGATAAAAGCGTCAGGTAAATGTAAAACCCTGCAAGCCTGGGGCAAACACAGTACACCCCGTGGATTTTAGTGATTCACGCTGGTTAAATGACCCCAAAACTGCTAAAACCATACTGGGGAAATATAATTAAGCAGTGGGGGGTCTCTGATTAACATCTGTAAGCACTCTCGGGTGAAACCGAAGTGAAACAAGGACTCCCGAAAGACATTCTGAACTTCCCACTTACAGAGAAATAAAATGGGTGAGGAATGGGAGCACAGTTGTCCCAAACTCGCTGGGATGCCTGTAACATTTACGAGGAATCTGTTCATGCTGTAAAAGCGCCGTCCCGCTGAGGAAGCCCACGGCCGACATGGAATAGCTCGTACACTGTCCGGCTCGAACACTGACCGTTTATTGTCGAGGCTCCTCCCTGCACTACCCGCATCCCGGCCCTAATTCAATCTGCCTGATCTGCTGACTGCAGTCCTGTTCTATCTATTTACCAATCTATCCATTCATCCGTTTTACCATGAAAATACATTCCTCTCCATGGACAAGACGCCGATTTTTGGTAAAGTGCAGGAGATCCGCTACTCTGTGCTATTCCCATAGAAGGTCATTAGTTCGGGCAGTTTAGAGAAAATCAGGAGACCGAAATCGTGACTATTATGCGGTAAATGCGATGTACGGAGAGACCCACAGTCATCCTCACCACAGGATTACAATCATAACGTGAAGAAAAATGCGACCACAATCCTACACACCGCAGGCTCTCATTCTTAATGAAATATTTACAGTAACCAAGGCTTAACTGTAATTCATGTGATGGGCATTACAAGTCATTCCATCGCTTGAGGAATTTGGAAGTTATTTCCAGTGATCCTTGCATCTGCAGGCCATGGGGAGGTGCCCTTTTAAAAAAATACCTTAAATATTTATACATGTCCCAGAGGTCTGAAGCATGGCTTAACCAAACGAATTTCAGAAGCACCGTCTATCTACAAATGCAGCCTGGACTAAGCAGATTACATGTTATTCAGACGTGGCACAGGAGAGCAGATCTGTGTTAGCAGCACACAGCGAGCAGTGAGTCTTCAGTTAGGGCTGCAGCATTATTACACCTATACAGCAGTGTTTCCGACGCACAGCTGTGACCTACTCATCCATGGCGAACTCTGAGTGACCAGCAGTGGTGCCTGTAGAAAATTTTGATTTGGGGTGGCCGGTTATATTTATGGGGGTGACCGTGCCATACTGTGATGGGGTGTGGCAACAGGGGTGGCTACGTATTTAGTAGGGGTGGTCATGGTCACCCTGCCACTCTGTAGATCTGTCCCTGGTGATTAGCTGTATGGTCAGCAACATCACAGGGCCAAGTGCGGGCACAAGGATTCACAGAAGCTGTCACTTCCCCTCTCACGTTGGTGCCCAAAAACACACTCCAGCTCTTAAATTTCACAAACCACAACACCTACAGGGACCTTGAATTTAAATATGAGAAATACGTTCTGAGAGATACTGTTTGTACAAGAAACAGTCCTATATCTTTAAATTAAAAAACCTTTTCTATAGAGCCTTTAATAGCAACATAATTCATTTAGGATTTCTTTGACATAAATATTTACTCTAAGGCACAGAGGGCACCGATTTTTAATCAATGGATCCTGTCCAACCTCTCTCTCTCTCTCTCTCTCTCTCTCTCTCGCAGACAAATGCATCATTGAAGCACAACAGGCCTCTTTGGAGCTTAGCATTATCAAATTATAGAATGAAACTGGTCAACTTATCCCATTAAAGCTGTAAAAAGCGTGCCCCTCGCCCTAGTGGAGGGCCGGACCCTGAGGCACGCAGCACAGCCCCTCAGCCCAAGCATCCGCTGAGGGAGCTCATTCTCTGACAGGATCGAGCCCCCCCACCCAGCCCATCTGCACACAGACATCTTTGAGGCTGCATGGACCCCGGCCGCTGCATCCAGGAGCCGCAGCCTGACCGCATTCTCCACCCTCTGAAGGTGCTGGCAGGCCACGGGGCAACTCATAATCAAAGAGCTGCTTTGTTCTCTGAGATATACGGGATTTCTGACACTGAATGTGACATCCACACGACAGAAGGGATAGATGGATGTTCACCCACGTGAGAGAAGAGCATGTCAGGCTCACAATCAGCTGGGCAAGAAATCTATCCCTACCTGTCACCCAGGGGAAGGGCACTCAGAGAGTCCATCCCCCATTCTCCCACCCACTCATCACGCCTGACAGTGGGTCCTCTTCTTCTTATTAGCCGCCACCACATTAGATGGCCTTCAGGTGAGCCTCAGACACATGATACTTTGTCAGTGCAATGAAGCATTCTACGGTAATGGCTACACTGCCCCATCAAGGCTGTGCCAAGATCGCCATCTCCCACACGACTCTGTTCCCATGTCCCTCAAAGGCTGCTGAGGCTGAGCTGCAGGTGGACGCCATCGTGCTAATGCTGCATTTGGTCGGCCCTGATAGCTGCTGATCCTCTCGTGGTTGTGACATTATGTTGGCTCTGGTTCTCCCTGCTTTGGTACAAACAGAGCCTTTTTCAGGATTCCCTTCCAGCCCCCAGTCGACGCCATCTTACCCTCACTCAACAGATCATCAGCTGGACATCTGGTCTGCAACCGCGTCTCGACACCAAATCCCCCCAGTGACCATCACTGTTGATCCCCCATCTTCAAGATGGTATATTAAATCACTGTGCTGCTCATCGGCACCCTTAAGATTCCCAGGGGCACTTTCCCAGCAGATTTCCGATTTTTACTGATGTGTGGAAAATGACCACGGGTGACAATAAATGACTGTGGAGCTCCCCATCAGCTGCAGGGCTTTGCAGAGGCTTTGCAATAGCTTGTTAAAACACATCACACTTTAAAAAGCACTGATTTATCGATTGACTTTGACAGGATTCAGGAAGGTTCGTGCTTAAGCACTTCAAAGACTTGGCAATCAAAGGAGGTAAATATAAAATTAGCGTGATCCCATGTCCATATGCCCCCCCATCCCCCACCACTCACACAGAGCACAGCAGCCTACTGCGTAAATCACCCCAGATAATCATCACACTGTGCCGTCTCACAAACGCCAGCCCTGTCTTCCATCTCCTGGACAGGTTACAACTGTGCTCTTAAATACTTAGCCTTGATCAAGTTGTTGATTACATAAAGAATCCTGTTCAAAACATTTTAATCTAAATACATTGGCTGAGATCTTTTTTTTTGGCCCCGGCAGCCGACATTTGTGTATTCAAGGAATATTGGGAGGAAAGACCCTTTGGTGTAGGAAACACACCACACAAACTTCCTCTGGAATACTGTTCAGTCACTTCAGAAGGCTCACAGGTACAGAAACACCAGGGGATTCAGTACGTGAGCAGTTCAGAGGGAGAACAGTGACAGATTTAAGCAGCTTTGAACAGGGAATGGCAGCACATGTTTCAGAAAGTGTCACCCCGCTGAGGATTCACATGCGACAGAGCTATGGCGGCATGGAAAGGGCCTACCACCCAAAAAGAGAATGATCTCTAACAGTTCAGGTATCTATCCCACTAGCCTGAGAGAATAATCCCTGTTTGTTAAGTATGTATCCCCCTGGTCTGGGAAAATAACCCCTTATTGTTAATTATCCAACCCCTTGCACAAGAAAATAATCCCCAATCGTTAAATATCTATCCCCCTGGCCTGTGAGAATAATCCGTTACACTTTGGGCATCTATCCCCCTAGCCTGAGAGAATAATCCCTGTTTGTTAAGTGTATATCCTCCAGGCCTATGAGAATAATCCCTTATACCTTGGACATCTACCCCGTACCCTGAGAGAATAATCCCCGCTTAATAAATATCTATCCCCCTGGCCTGTGAGAATAATCCCTGATTGATTAGGCATCTATTCCTCCAGCCCAGAGAGAATAATGTCTACATTTCACACGGAGCCTTCTATAACAGTCCGACTCAAAGGCCTTCCAGTCAATAAAAATTACAAACGAGAACAAAGGAATATCAGTCAGGCACCTCGTGGAGTGTAAATCCAGCACAGGAGCTCTGCAAGAGCCTACAGCTGCAAACCACCTTACAGAAGCGCTGCCGGCATGACTGTGCAACCAGACGTATGATCAGAAGCAGCACCATGACCTCATCGGGACACGTCTGCTTCTGTAGAACTGCACAAGGATCGGAGTGGATTGGAGACACATGGAGAACATTCAGAGAGAAATCACCACTTGCCTCCTAACATTCCTTCGTTCTTCTTCCAACTGTTTGAGGAGCCCCTCGATACATTTATGGAAGTCCATATATTCCTGTGGAGAAGAAAAAGCATAGAAGATTGTCACTGGGTGTGTCTCTCGGGCAAAGCGCAGTTCCGAAGTCTCCCTGCCTCAGATGCTCTGGGCCGCTGCAAACTTCATCTCTCAGACATCAAGCCCAGCATGGAGCAGATCCAATAAACAAGCCTTCACATTTCAGAACAGATGTACATTCAAGATGAAATACCATACAACATGACGTATAGTGGTTCACTCCCGCTTGGCAGGATTCTGATCTTCTGCAAAAGAAATGTACAATAGACAGGAGGCTGTCTGTACTTAACACACATAAAGGCATGAGCACTCAACTTATGCACTTTCCTGGCTCTTCAAAAAAGAAGCCTCTTAGACCCGCATAGGTAACCTGTCTCTCACAAGTCCCATTTCATGACTGCTCGTTAATATCTGTAGCTATGGAAATCTGACATGCACATTAACAGCCATACATGTGAACGGACTGCGATGATAGCCGGTGTCTCCATGCGTACAACATGCAAGGCTCCCACCTAATATTTTGTAGTTTTATAAGCTGTGCGGAATGCCCAGGTTCTAAAATATATACAGGAAACAGTGTTAAATCATTATGTATGTCAGGGGTTTCTTCCCCACTGGCCTTACAGGGTCCAGAGAGCATTTTCCCAGGTGTGAGAAATGTCTAAGTATGGAAAGCATATGATTAATTGCTCAGAAGTGGCTTCATCTGGAAACAGGCAGAGAATTCTGGGTAGTTTCATGACCCGCCGTGGAGTGGCCAGCTGTTCTCAGCATAGGGGACCCCTAGCTTCTCACAGCATTACGGCACGGTTTTCTGCACCCAGGCTGGAAGCAATTCACACCATCAGATGCGACGTTTACTCTGTCAAATTAATAATTTGCTCCTTAATTACACGCCTGCACAAATAATTAAAAAATGTATTATTTATTTATTAAAGTGCGGCAGGGGAAAAGACCTAACATCCCGAAACAGCTGTTTCTGAACGTCTGAAAGCTCAGAGGAGACACACTACACGAGTTCACATATTACAGCTTTATTCTTTTTTAAGTAAAGCTTGAAGGATTTTAATTAACATCACACTCAGTTTACTGTAGACAATGTTAACCTACTTGCTTGTGCCCTTCCCATTTGTTTACTACAGTCTGGCAACACCAGGACCTTGAGTACCATTTTAGGAGGACGGAGGAACTTTTGACCAGGCATGTAGTTGTTAAATACTGTAAAATAACAGGTTTAACCCCCACCTCACGCAGAATCTGTCCTCGACCAGTCATGGAGCCATGTAGTA
The DNA here is from genome assembly GCA_011763525.2 of Mormyrus iriodes. Lineage (NCBI taxonomy): Eukaryota > Metazoa > Chordata > Actinopteri > Osteoglossiformes > Mormyridae > Mormyrus > Mormyrus iriodes. Next base: position 17,187,968 of record JAAGVU020000035.1, on the reverse strand, counting down.
AAATTACAGAATTGAACACCCCCACACACACTCAAATTTATTCAGCAACATCTACTGAAGACGTTGGCAAAATCTACCATCTGGCAAAATCTACCAAGGGGGACATGCTGAACCCCCACCAAAATCCATTTCTGTTTACAGGGCTGTGGGGACACTACACCAGCGTTTTTGACCCCAATAGAATAGGAAGTCTCTCTCAGAGTGGTGGCATTGAAAGCACCTGCAAGATGAAATTTAATGACTTCTGGCTACACCATGCAGGAGAAACAAACAGAAATAAAACAAGACGGAAACTCCGCCCAGAGCTTGCTGTTTGAAGTCCTTGCTGTTGTCTGGGATATAATTACCTGTCACACATCAATGCAGGCTCAAACTCATCTGGAAAGCCCTGCCATTTCATTCATCTCTCATGGTACCTTAACCATTAACATATACCCTGTTAAAAAAAAGCTATTCCCAGCCAAGGTGGGTTAAAGAAACAAAGGTTCTCTCTGTTTAGGCCTGTGGGCTTTGGCACCACGATCAGGAGCCCCTGACGGTTCTGGGTGTCTGGGGAACTGAAGAACTGACACAAGGTGCTCAGGGTGGGGAGGATGGCATGGGGGGTGGGGCAAACCATGGTTAGTAGGGATGGACATAGGAGAAAAAAGATTAGTCAGTTATCTGTGCAATGCAGAGCCTGTCCTTCAGATGCATTTTTGACATGAACCTTTCCATCACAGGTATCTACATCTCTAGCTGATTCCCGGTGCTTCTCTGCTGTACTTTTGAAAACCATGCATGCAAATAAATTTCTCTTCTGTAATTTAAACGACATAATATTCGAATATTCAAAATAAACTTGTTCTTAAAAATATTCAGACCTAAAAATAAGACATTCCTCTGAATCTCTCGCTTTCCTTTGGCGGTGAAAATTACCAGGCAGGACAGTATGGCACTGCGACACTCACTCTACAAACAGCAAAAACACATTACGCTGAGATTTTGCACAAAGCATGAAATAGCTACGCCTCTGTGGGCAGCTGCGTGTACGTGGTCAGCTGAATAGATCAAGGCTTTACATCGTTAGCAGGAATTAGTCATACTCTCTGCTCATGGCTTTCTCCTCTCCACGCTGCTGCCAAGTGCCATCTGACCGTAGGAGGATGGGGGGGGGGGGGGGTTCCTGACTTCCAACCGAGATGCCAATCAGAGCCACCCGCTAGGTGCCCATTAAGGTCAGGGCATGGAGCCAAATCTCAGTTCCCTGTACGCTGAGCCAACTGTAATCTACACGTGAAGCCGGCGCAACCAAAAAACAAACTGCAGGGATTTGTGCCTTTGTCTCACTGAGCTCCGCTCTCCAGGAGGTCCTCAGAGAGCTCTCCAGACAAAGGACTAAAGCCCCGTGAGGGAACACTTCAGATCCCTGAAGACCGTGTGTGCCGTGTGAAATCTGCTAAACAAGCGTCCTCAGGAAGCCCTCGCTGAAATCACGAATTACCGTCTCCACGACTGCAACGTTTAGGGAGAACCTCCGAAAGCCAACATTTCTTAGGAGAAAAAAGCAGCTTCACTGTGAAACAGTGCTGGACAGAGTCAGCGGGGGCTCCTTCAAAGGAGAGCCCCGTGCTCATGGCTGAGGGAGGCATGGCGTATGCACTGAGGAATGCGAGGAGGCGGGCCGCCGGTAATAAAACGTAATGAAGGGTACTTACAGGGCAGATTTAGGGACTAACTCTGCGGTGTTATGCAAAGCACGCCGCTAAGCGCTACATCACAGTCCCGCGGGAGAACTGCTTCTGACATTTTTACAGTGTGTGCAGAAGACGCGATCCCTCCCTAGAGACCCACATCACGCTGGGGACGACAGCCTCCGCTGGCCCGCCACGCCGAGCCGCCAAAAAATCAGAGACGGGTGGCTGGGGCCAGCAGAGTCACTTTAGGTTTGCTGGGCGGCAGGCGAGCACATGTCTAGGCTACGTGATTCATTAATTAACATCCCAGACAGTTAATCTCATGGTTTGGAGACAATCGGGTCATTCGTCACGAAGCTAAGTGAAGGAAGCGTGTTTACGACATTCGCGGGACATGGTCACGTGTGTTTAGGAATCCCCAGGCGTGTTTATCTGTCCGTTCAGATGCCAGCCCTTGTGAGTGGCTATGTGCCGGCATGAGCGTTACAGAGTTTACACTGTAGGAGCTGAGTGCTTTCAGGCGCGTCTAGCCAGCACTATGGGAAGCCAGATAAGGCGTAGGCTGCACCAGCCCCCCGAACAGAGCGAGCAGGGCCTCTGACTTATTCATTACATCGACTAACCTGCCCACTCGCCAATTACGGCTTGGTCCCTGGGGGAGGTGAGTCCTACACACGAATACACGGGCACACAGCAGCCACACAACTGTGTACCGCCATGCATTACAGACACACAGATAGCGTGCACACACACAGCACAGGCACACAGAAAGAGCACAGACACATGCAGACAGCAAACATACGCAACATCCCAGACACACACACGCAGTACGAACAAAGCACACACAGACAGCTCAGAAACAAACAAACACACACACACACACACACACACACACACACAAACGTGCACATCATCTACACACAGTCTTAAAATGACCCCGTTTTATGAATTTCTGAAGCCGGACCCCCCACCCCCACCCCTCCCCTCCCCTTCCAGTGATAGCATCCCTACCGATCCTGGGAGCACGTGTTACTCTCTTGAAGGGGAGCTTAGCGGACTCAACTTTGGCCCACACCCAGCTTGCTGGTTTCCACCCACCCTGCCTCCCGTATATTATCGGCTCCAGGGGGGGGGGCAACACCTCGCCTGCCTGCCAGCGCACCTTCGCAGAGCCCGTAACTCAGAGCGTCGCTGAAACAACACTCCCGCAAATTTATTTTAACAGACGGGCTGCACGTATATCCATCCAGGCCGGTGTCGGGGTGCGTGTGACACAGAGCTCCGGAACCTTCCAGAAATCCTTGCCACGCGCAGCGCTCGGGGGAAAAGGCTGAAGTCAGCCAGAGGTCACTGTGAAATTCAGTCTCTGTAGGTCAGAGAGCTACTGGCCATTTCATTATGCTGGCGGGCTCCCTTCTGGCTTGGGCACCAGCTTTAACTGCTGAACTGCTGTATTATTTACATGCTTCTGCCCACATACACCCTGACATCCATCTCTCCATCATCTAAGGCCTGAATTTTTTTTTTTGTAATTGCACAGATAATAGAGGAACCTCCCCCCCAATTCCCATTTTCTGTTTCCAAGAGAAAAGAAACTGTGTTTTATTCATTTCCATGCTCTATTCCCGGTCATGTAGACTGCAGCACCTGCAGTATTATAAGGCTGGAGACGCCTTGCGTGGGAGGCCAGCCCATGGCAGATACCACAGTGTGACAGACTGCAGTTAAAAAAAGAAAAGAAGCTAAAACTACTCACAGATGATTTTAGAGACACAAAATGCAGGCTTTAACACTCACGGTTGGAAAATGGCACCTCTCTTTGTGAACTTTGGAAACTCTATTGTCCACAGGCTCCCAACGGATTTTATTTATTAAATTTTATTAGCTGGACAAAGAGGCTGTTATCTCAGAGACAGAGCCGCTCCCCCCGGGAAAGTGCACCATAAGGGAGAAAATGGCGCGCATCGCTAGGAACGGCCAGCACGTCCTCGCGGTGATTAATTCGGCTGTTTTATCGGGACGCCTCTCCGCATAGGACTGATGACCTTCCACTCAGCCCCATTTGTCAAAGCGGGAGAGGGCCGGGACCCCCCGCGCAGCTCCCGCGTCACCGCATTCACCCCCCCTTTCAGCATAAATGAGGCGGGGCTGCAGTAGTGACCCCCCCCCCCCCATTGCTCTGCGTGTGATCCAGCACTTGAAGGAGCTCGAGGCATGACCTAGCCAGCCGGCGTTAAAGTGCACCGCGGCGGGGCAGATGATCTTACCGCGCCCATGAGGGCTGGCTGTCGACCCCCGGCCCCCAGGCAGACAGGTTAACCAAGGGACCCAGACAACATGGAGATTTCTATCCTTACATCCATCAAGGTGGCTGGAGAGTGAATCAGCTCCAATTTCTGGGCTTACAGTTTAGAGAGAGAGTCCCCCCCCAGGACCTCTGACCCTCATAGTTTTGATCCCTCAAAACGCTAGATCACTCTAATCTGACCGCAATATCGCCAGAACTGCAGCGGGGACGCCAGCATTGCTCTGCCTCTGTTTTACAACCTGCTCTGTTTTCTGTGTCACGCATATAAAATATCAGAGTTTTCCCCCATTAAAAAGTAATGAGGGTGAGCTGACGGGGCTTCCCAGGGGCCTGTTGTCGACGAGGGGCTGCTCTCCAAAGCAAATTTGCTGTTTAATGGGAAAAATATTCAGTACCATCTCAAAAGTGAAGGAGAAATGACACTGGCCATATTTTAAAACACGCAACAGCAGGCAAGAGGGTAGCTCTTTTAAAAAAGCCAAGCTGCTCTTTAAACGTTCTGGGGGGGACTCCCAGACAGTCCACATTTCTGCCCCTTCCCAGCACACCTGAACCAAACAATTAAGCAATACAGAATACCATACAGGTGTGCTGGGAGCTAGGAGGGGGTAAAATATGGTCTATCTGGGGGTACCCCAGGACTAGATTGAGAAATGCCCACTACACCCTGGGACGAGGGCCCCTTGGCTTCTACACATTCCTCGGGGGGTGTCACTGCAGAAATAAATGGACACAGGTGTCCCCCACTTCCCTGGCATACTTGTTCGGGGTGTGCAAAGCACGAGTAAAACTGTAGACCCCTCCTGACACTACACCGAAAACGTCTAGCTGCCCTCCTGGGCGCTGCAGCGGCCTGATCGACGGTCTGCAGGGACCCGCGTTCTCCCAGAAGTCTTTCCAAGTGTGAAAAAAACCCTTCTCAGTCCTGGCTCCAGAAACCTGGAGAAAAAGCCATTTGAGAGAACAAAGACACCACCACAAGACACTTACATGCCACAATAAGCCCATTTTCATTCATAAATTCACTGCTGTCTAGTAAAAAGGAAGCCGTTTTAAGAAAATAAAGCAAATGAACACTGCAGGCTCACGGGGCACCAAAAACAGATGCCCCCTTTCCCCCTTTATTTATTTCCACCAATATTCTGCCATTTCAGACCCAAAACATGCAGGTCAGACGAAACGTCATTTCATGGAGTAGAGGGGAGCTCTACTCTGCGAGGGCGGGCCAGAGGGGATGACAGAGCGCTGCCCTTCTGGGCCACACGGATAGGGCGAAGCAGCAACAGAGCCCCACGTGGTCTCAGAAGCCTACAAACATCTCACAGAAAGGAGCTCTGTTTCAATCCGAGCTGCCCCTACCATTCCGGAGCCGCCTCGAGCAGGAAGCTCTCACCTTGAGCCCAGGGCGGTGCTCCAGGGCCTGCAGAGCTACAGGCTACAGGCAAGAGCTCCTACACATCCAGCATGTCACACTTTGACAAAAAAAAAAAAAGACCCCGCTAGCTGCTGGCGTCTCCAGGGTTACCACAAGAACCCCCAGTAGACCCCACCCACCCACCATTGTGAAGGTTTTTCATTGTTCCAAGTTATGCCTCATCACAACTAGCCCCTATTTGTAGTCTAGTGCTCTAAAGATAATCCTGCCCTTAAAATGGACCTCTAGGGTGACTTTATCAGGGCTCCTTTGTCCACTAGGAATGGTCATCTTTGCTCAAGCGTAAAGAGGTTTGGTGCACTAATGTAGCATAATCCTCCATCCATCCATCCATCCATCTTCTAAGTGGTAATCCTGGTCAGGTTCATGGGAGGCTCCTACCAATTCACAAAAAGTGGATAGTTCAGGTCCAGAAAGTACAAATCCAGACCAAGATTTTTTTTCAACCAACCAGCTGAGTACTCAGTGACTGTGACTCTTTATACTCATCTGGTTGGTTGAAACAAAATCTTGGTCTGGATTTCTACTTTCTGGACCTGAACTGAACTTTCCACCTCTGCCAGCACATCATGTTATGTTATGGTTAAATACAACTGTTTACATCCCAGACTAACGTCCCGAGGGTCATACAAAACGCAGAGTACTCTGCTGAAGTTTCCACCTTCCCAGCAGGAGTAAAACGACCCCCAGGTTTCAGCTTGGACGTATCACTGCCTCATTGTCATCATGACGAGTTTATGGCTCCTGCCCGCATAGTTTATTGTTTGTCTCACAGCAGTCAGTCGAGCGCCAGGTTTTTTCAGGCTTATTTCGCTTCTCAAGGGTTCCCTACTTCAGCAGTCTAGGTTCCGGTCAATTTGAGAGGGAGACTGCAGGTTCAGGGTCACCTCCCCTTATTTCATTTCCGGAATGTTCAGGACTTGCGCTGGGGGGAGGTGCCGCTACATTTTCGATGCCCGTCTTTCATTCAAGCTGAAGGGAGACTCTGGAGACCGCACTTTCATAAATATGTCTGCATGACTCTCCCCGAGACTCCACAATAATTAAGCTCAAGCAGTTAGCTGGATCACAGATCGATTCCACGACATTCACATCCATTTCAGAAGATTTATGCGTCTCCCAGCCTCCCCTGTTATACATAATGAACAAACAGCAAAACTGCCACGCAGATGCAGTCCACGGGAGCGCTCGCCTTTCTGGACTGATCCAAATCCTGGCGGTAAATTCCTCAGGACAGGTTTTGGAGGTAGCATAGGACGCTCAGGAGAAACCTTTGACCACAGACACTGGTCAGTCCTGGAATTTTAGAGAGAATGAGTCTGCCTGTTCGCTGTATATCCTCTGTAGAAACAGCAAGACATAAACAAATACATACCTCCTATTGGTCACCCCACCAGCCATGAAAGCGATAGGAAGAAAAACAGTTAGAAACTGAACACAGAGTCTGTGGTTGAGCTGGTAGTGAGATGTTTTTGGCTTCAGAGATGGAAGGATGGGATATACAGAATACCAGCAAAACGCATGACCCCGCTAGAGACAGAAATCATGGTGCCGGCTCAGTGCCCGTGCCTGGGGGGATGGGATTCCAGGCTGCTGGCAGGATACGTTAATCCTGACCCTAATAGCACGTTTAAGCAAACAGCCAGCCGTGGGCGCTTAAACAGAGGCCGTTTCCCCCCAGCAAAATTACGAGCTTTTAGTGCCCGGAGAGTTTTCCTTCTGTCATTCAGTTACGGAAAAACCATACAGAAGAACATGGAGTCAAGAGCCAAAAGGCCTGTGAAGCATGTCGCACGGTAGAGCTCAGCTGTTTCCACATGCGTGGATCTCGCCCCCAATGTATCACCCTCCTGCTAGGCCCAGTGGTCCACACGCCCCCTGCAAGACCCACCTTGTGGACCTACACCAAGCGTCGGCAGTACCTCACAATAAAGGCATTTGAGCATAAATACGCTCAACCCAACCTGCTGTGGCTGTTCCCTTCGTGACCTACAGGGGGTGTGACCAGCCAGAGATGGTCCGCAGTGCCGCTTTACACACCTTCAGTGAAGGTTTGACTTATAATCCTCATTTGAAAGGCAGCTCTGAAAAGATCTCACGTAAAAGCCCACTGTCTCTCATTTAATTAAGCAGATAAGGAATCCTTCTGGGACAGAATTAATTAGCCATGAGGTCAATGAATTTTGTCTAAAAAAACTAAATATTAACTATAATTTGCCCCTTTTGGCAGCACATGCGACATAAGAGATTTTAAAAAGGCTGTTTAGTCTGTATACTTAGGCACTCAGTGATAAGTTACTCACAGAGCATGTGTCACCGTTAAAGTGATGTCGTCCCACTGCTCCCCCCCCCCCCCTTCGCGGAGGGATCCAGTTACAGCATTTGAAACAGGTTTGCATCTGAGCCGCGTCTGTTTGTAGGGGGGGCGCTTTAATCACAGCCCTGGCCAGACGGCTATTTTTAGCCAGCAGTTCTTCTGGGGCTCCCAGATGTTTCACGTTGCAGGAATTTGACGTAACTTCTGGATGTGATTAGAAGCCAGACGGGCTGACATCATGACATGGGGCTTCTGCTCTCAGCCTGGAAACAGGGGGCGGAGCCTCACTGATCCCATTCCAGACAGTTGGCCCACAGCTGGGGCTCAATCACGGTGATTGATGACCGAACGCAAGCATCTTACGAGCAAAACAAGCTTCATTCCCATTGAGATGTTTTGCCCTTCTGGCTCGCTCCTGTCTGCATCACTTCAACTGCACCAACAACCACCTCCGTGGAGAGCAAAAGACCAACAGCGGCCGTCACAGACCACCATCCCCGCACTCTGAGCCGCTTTGTGGAGCCAAAAACCGTTTTAATTGCTGCCATTTTTCCTGTGTCACATGACACACAAAAACGGTCTGTCTGAATATTCTGTGAAACAGAGTTTATTTCTTCGACTAATGACTCTATTCGTCTCCAGGTGTGATACCAATAAAGTTCATTCAAAATGTATTTCTGCAAGCTGCAGTAAAACCCAGGTTAGAAGCACACGCGGCGGCTTCTCTTATAACCCAACTTCAGTCCAAACTCAGCGGTACCGTGGGAAATTTATAACTCCAGGGCACAGAGCTTCCTTCACCTCAGCCGGCCGTTTACTTTGAAAATAGCGATAATGCATTATAACCGTTATTGTTTGTTGACACAGTGAGTCCATATAGTCAGCTGACAGGCAGCGTGTGATTGTTTCATATCTGAAAGACCCTCAGAAGCTGGCCGGCCGGCAAGGCGGGCGGACGGGTGGGAAGGACGAATCCCGAATGTGAAGACGACTCGCAGCAGTTGCTTAGCAAGCACATGGGTCACTGCGCCGGGGGACCCAGCTAAAAGGTGGAGTGCCTAACTTTGGACCAGAGGCCGTGTCACCAGGCGTACATGTGAGCAATATAAGGCATCTGCTCCTCACGGCAATCAGCCAAGGATCCCGCTGCGCTCAGCTAGGCAGCTACCCGCACTGTCGATGCATGAAATGAAGCATATATATAAGCCAGAGCATTATTTAATGCGGCGAAGTATATTTACAATTGATTATAAAATACGTAATTAAAATAATTCATTGCTGGTCTAGTGATCGTTTCTTCTTTATTACAAAAAGAAGTTAAATGTACTCAGTTACATAAAAACTATACAGCACAGAGTCATGCTGAGAGGAGAAAAGGACAAAATATACTATAAATACATAGAGGAGGAGGGGAGGATGGACCTTTGCCAGGAGGAGCCCCTGCCCCAACAAACAGATCACTAATAAACCTAGAGAGGCTGCACCATCTATCAGACATAGAAGTGGCAGCAGACTTGGCTCTATGTAAAACAGAACTATTCTAGAAGATTCCTCCCCAGCACTGCAGTGGCACACATCTGGAAACCAGGTCACTGGGATGCACTGGGTTAAGAGGGAATTCTGGTCAATAGGATTCAATTGAGTGGAGGAGAGATACAATCAGTGTGCCTAGGACGCTCCTGGGCCGGACGGAGAAGCTGGTGCTGAGCAGAAAGCCCTGGCACGGTTTTGCTAACCCCTCCACTCCCCACCCCCCCCACCCACCCCTGTAAGCCTCAGCTGAAAGGAGGACTGAGTGGAGTGTCTGAAGAGCTGCCAGTCCACTGTGGATTAGTCTGGGATCAGTGACTGAGAAGAGACATGGGAGGAGATTTGATTAACTGGCCTTAACACAGCTCATGTCGGTGAATATTTATACGTCACGTGCCGAATCGGTGTGCAGATGGGGGTTTCCTTTTGGATCCGCCGAGTCGGTTTGCTTTCATGTCACGCTGCCAGTTTTTCCCAAAAGGACTCTTGGAAGTTTAAGTAAAGGCTGAAGCACATGCGATTTCCACAACATGATGGGCGCGGGATCTGAAACATGACGCTGGTCTCACCAGGCATCGCCCTGCCTTCCCCACTAGCTGCTGCAGATTTGGTGTCCCCCACCCCCCACTGTGCACTCTCTCTTCATCTTCACACGTTCATTAATCTTACTTCAGCCCCTCCCTCCCTCCCTCCAAGAGCTGATCTCGAAGTTCACACCATCCATCTCCGGATTTTAAGGCCAAAACAAAAAGGATCGTAAAAATCAAACACCACCCATAGTGACTCCTGCGACTGGGGGATTACGGAGAGGGGGCATTTACCAGGCTGCAAGGACGTCTCACAGGAGCCGTTCCCTTCCAGAGGTTAGTCTGCCACCTTCAGCATAAAGGGCGTTAGAGATCTTCCCCAGCTATCAACTGGATCCTTTATGAATATGTCAGGTGACACCCCCCCCCACCCAAACCACCATATAAAACAGCCCCTTCCTGCATCAGTTCTGCAGGATAACTCACTGCTATCTCGCAGGACCTGATCAGTGGCTGAACGTTCCACGTTGTCTTCCAGCAGGTGTCACCCTCCCCCAAACCCCACTCCGTCGCAGCCGCCATGGGCGCGTGGCCTCATCCAAATCCGAGCCCTTTTTCCCCTGTGTATTCCTCTACGAGGGCTTTTAAAGACAGTTCTGGAAGTGCAACTCAGGCCGTGTTGACTGCCAATGAACACAGGAAGCAGAGGGAAAGCAGGCAGGAAGGACAGAGAGAGAGCAACTGGGTATAGGGGTCGTCCCCAGAGTCACAGAGTTATTCAGAGTCATCCTTCCCTAGGCTGCGGGGTGAGCGTTGAGAGTTCAGGTAACCAAGGGCCTTGGCAGACAAGGGCCCTTGAATACGGAAAATTATGAGTTTTATTGGGTAGAGGGGCCTAGAATTCTTACTTACACCCCTGCAGGTAACACAGCAGACCTGCAGAGGGCGCTGTCAGTCACAGCAGAAGGACATCCCTGAAGACTGGATGCCTTATCACTCGTAGGTTGTGGAGAGAGCTAGTGAAGCACTTATTGAGAATTCCTCTGAGACACCTTGTTAAAACCCACATCGAGCACAAAGAATCAGCATCCTTCCTACAAAGGTCTGAGGATGTACCCACCCTGTTTGGGGGGGCACCCCATAGGCAGGTCATGCGTCAGCGCTCAGGGGCTGCAGGGCTCGTCGATGCCTTCTGACATCACTTCAGTCCCCTTAAGTGATAATCTCCTCTCAGATCTAATCAGCTAACTTCACAGCTGCTCTGGTGTCAATTAAGAGCGACGTACTCAACACTAATCCCAATACACTCCCACTGACCCACACCCCACCCTAATCCCAAGCATGTTGAACCCTAACCCAGAAAAGGGGCTGGCTTACCTAACACAAACCCTAACGTTAACGCAGATCAGGGGCGGGCTTACCCAACCCAAATCCACAGACGCCACTCAGTGGTTACTGTAGGCTCTTTCTGTAGGGCAGAGTTTCCCAATCCTGTCCTAGGGGACCCACAGACAGTCCATGTTTTTGTTCCCTCCCAGCTTGCCAGAAATGTAGACTATCTGGCAAGGAGCTCAGATGGAGCAAAAACATGGACCGAATGTGGGTCCCCAAGAACAGGATTGGCAAACACCGCTGTAGGGTTTTCCGACAGGCTGACCTCTGCAATGATTCTGGGCTGCCCCAAGGCTGGATGTTGCAGAAAACAGGCCAGGGAGTGAACATCAAGTCCCCACAGCAGTCATTCGTAAGGCAAGTACAACTCAGGCAGCCCGAAGGCTACCCGGTCATAGTGCAGGTTCACCAGCGAGCTCAGCAGCGCCAGCTTTGAGCCGCGAACGAGACTGGCGGCGTGAGAATGAAGCCAACCCCCCCGCCGCCAGCTTCATTACCAATCAGGTCAAGGCATGAGCCAAACACACTCTCCCCACCCCACTGTCAGGCTGCTGCTGTTCTGGCAGAGAGAGCCAACAACGGTAAAGGACAAAACAAGGAGCAGAACAAGACAGGACCCACGATTTCAGTGCACCCACCACAGTGTGTTCACGACAGGAAGATCCACCAGTGCCTATGAGCAGAGCCCTGCATTGGGCCAGGATGCCCTGCTGATGTGAAGGCAACACTGAACATTCATCTCAGTCAGCTTACCAAACAAATCCATGTTTACCATTTAAACTTAGAGTTAGAGGTCTCTGCCTCAAAGACGACACATTGTTAGTCTTGCCTGACTCCCCACAATAAGAAAACATGCTCTACGAACTGGTGCATCCTCGTTCATTATAAAACACTAAGGAAACGTATAGAAATGCAAGCAGAAGTAGCGACGATGCCACCGACAGGCCGGGAATGTGTGAACATCTGAAAGTCCAGGCGACCCGCTGCGCCACATGACCAGGTTAGCGAGGGTGACTCTGCTCATTCACCACTAAAAGGTTTTTGTCATTTTTTCCCCCTCAAAGAAACGCTTCAAATAGCACAGAGACCCTGTTTCATTAGCCTGATGTAATGACTTTAGGCATTAACAAAGACGGCGTAATAATATTTATAACTGGCCGAGATAGACTGATACGGTATGATATAGCGCCACATCGGGACATTTCATCTTATTTCCCATCAATTAACCCGGGCAATGGCACACACTCCAGTGGGAATTGATCTCCAATATCCCCCCCTTTGTCTTCAGCCACATATCAGAACAGGGAGGGCCTGGGAAATGGAGAGAGAATGAGACAGGCAGACTGTGGGGTTAGCATTAGTGTTAGCTAGAAGGATTTCTCCGCTGCTCAGGGTTGAGACTGAGAGACCACCCTCAGCTCAGGCTCACCAGACACCCACGCCTCATATTTTTAGCGGGGAGCAACAGCCGATAAGCAGGTTCAAGAACAAGGTCTGAGCTGGAATGAAACCCCACCCCCCCCAAAAAAGGATGGCGGCCCTGGGAAAATCTCTGCATCAGACGGGGAGGTCAAGGTCTACCACTCCAGCATGACTGCCAACGAGGAATGTCTCCGCACCTCTCATTCCCAGGAAAGGGAGCACCGAGATTGACGGGAATCAGGATGTTGACGGAAACCCCGCTGTTACGTTTCAGGCCAGTGCGAGGCAGCCCAAACAGCAGCACAGTGACCCTGAAGCCGTGCAGACCTTTAGCACGATAGCATTGCTAAGTGCACACTCTGTTCAGCTTACAGCTTTGCTCCCGCCCGGGACCTTTTGCTCTGAGCTGGCTGGTACGCCACCTCTGCCCTACTCCACAAAGCACCTACTGCGACCTCTCACCACCCACTGCTCCAGCTCCGTCCCCCCATCTCAACCCACGGTGCTGACCAGCTGCTAGGCCAGAAACGGCCCAGGGCTAGGACCATCGACCGCTGACCACAGCCACCCACACAATGGCCGTCAACACCCCCTACGACGAACGTCACCCGGCACTGACACCCTGGACAATAGGCAGGGTCAAAGGCTCCAGTAGGCTCCGCGCTCTGCTGAAAGGTGCCTGGAGTGGTTTAAAGCACACTTCTCTGCAGGTGTAAGGGTTTGAGGAGATCGTGGAGTGGCAGGAGACCGGCAGCACATCTTCAGCGACAGACTGGTGGACGGTGTCCAGATCACACACCACATAGCACCGAAGCTCTTGAAGAGATCACTCATCTGCAGATAACGGCCCCCACAGGCACTCGGAGCCCCACAGACCTTCATTTGGTGCTGTGTCAATGGGGGAGGGGGGATAGCAAGAGCACGTTTTACAGCCAGAGGCTCCGGACTAATGGATCAAGGATTATTCTAACGTTGTTATTACAAACTGTCCCCTCTTTACAACAGGTTTCATTCCGACAGACAGGTCATACGTCAAATGGGTGCATGTCAGAATAGGATAATCGCGCTGGCATTTGCATATGAAAATGAGACATGTGAGACTGGCATGGTCACGCTGCCATACAAGTACAGTACTTTTCCATGGCAGCTGTGGTACAGGGCACAGATTGTAAATCGTCCAGCCCGTCCAAGTCTCTCCAGAACAGACACACTTTCACACACATCACTACAGGGGGAAACGTCATCAGTATCACCAGTGAAACCCATCAGACATCCAACAACGTCATCTGACAGGAAGGAGAGCATCTCATCCGGCCCAAGGAGGGACGTCCAGGTGCAATTCCAGCCAAGCGGGAGCAAATCGGACGAACAGGGATGATGGGGTTATGAAGACGGGGAACGTGAGGGCCAACTTCCTGTCAAATCACTGACACGGGGGAGAGGAGGTCATCTGCAGAACGAAAGACTGAACAGGCCATCCCCGGGGACACAAACACATCCGAAGGCCAGACGAAGACGAGCGGATAAGTTTCACTCTTCCGTCGCCCTTTGATCGTAAACTCCCAGAAACAACAGCTCCTGGCACCGGTGACCCCACTGGCTGAGGGGAGTACAGCACGTGTTTCGAGGGGAGTTACATCTGTTACATGAAGCACATGATAAAAAAAAGAACCCACACACACACACACCCGTTATTGAGGAGCAACAGTAATTTAGGGCTGAAGTCACCCCTCCCCACACAATGGTCCAAGCCACTGGGGCTGGCAGGGCAGCTGCAGGACCTGCTGGGCCTCAGACGGGGCTCAGAGTGCAGAGCTGTGGGCTGCAGGCATCCCGCTGTTTTGGGGACAAAGCCGGCGCACCAGCAGCCCATCAGAGGCAGCGGCCACTATTGAACACCATGCGGAAGGCAGAAAATCACTGGCCCTCGCCACGGGGCCCGGCCGGCCTGCAGGGCCTGGGGCCATTTAAAGGGATCCCACGCAGGTGATCTTTTGTCCGCCAGAAAGCATACGCCCCGGGCTAAGAGGCATAGTATGTGCCACATTCAGGAGCACCAGGTGACCCCCCTCGTGTCCAAAAGGCCTGAAAGCTCTGTAAACGTTAATGAGGCCACTGGGACCAACGGACAGCAAAGGCGAACCGGGAAGGAGGCACAGTCTCCTATTTATCTTTCAAAACAGCTCATGCATAATAACCTTCCTGTTTAATATGTAATCATTAAAGGTCCTGCCAATGCCATTTGTCACTGTATAGAGTCTTCGTCGCATTTAAAGGGATGATTTTTAAGGGGCAGCCTTTTTATGTGCAGGCTGGGAATTTAGGGATTTATTTTGTGTTAAGAGATTAATATTGCAGATAAAAGGTGACATGGACCCAGAAGGCTCTGGGCTCTGTTCTGAGCAGCAGAGCAGGGCAGAGAGGGTGTTGGGCCCCGTCAGGCCCCGGCAAACATGGATGGGGACTCACAACCCATCAGGGGACATGGCACCAATCTGCTGGGCATGGGGGGTGGGGGGGGGGGGGGCAGGCCAGGCCTCAAGGGAAAGACAAGGGCACG
>JAAGVU020000035.1:17147148-17165152 GCA_011763525.2 Mormyrus iriodes | reverse complement strand
AAAAAATGAGAAAAAACCCGAAAAAGCCCCCCAGGGTCGCAGGAATAACAAGGGCCAAGGGGAGAGAGAGAAGCCTCTGCCCCGGGGGGTGGGTCATTTTTACCGGCATGTGGGGGGGGGGGGGGGGTGATCAGAGAGGGGCTGACATAGGCCCTGCAGGGAGGAATGGCGAGGGGGCGGCTTCCATCCCACACAGCCTCTATTCCCCATGTCCTTCACAGTGCTGCCCCCTCCAGGTGAAAACCTCACAGTGCCACAGATAGTTCCTGAGTACCTCTGCAAGGTGACGTCACCAAAGTGGCCTGGCCCAGATAATGCTTAAAGATACCTGGGCCGGGAAGCAGACCATGCCGCCGCTTTCATCGTCTTGCTTTTAAGGGCGTCTTTCCAGGGGCTCTGCATCTCACGGTGTCATCAATATTTTAGCGGAGCAGCTGAAGTTTTATACGGCCGGGGTCAGTGATCCACGATTAAGCATGCCACACCACGAGAGGAACACTTCACCCCAAAAACTCTCTCTCGAAAACAAACAAATATCAGAGCTGCGTTTAAAGAAGCTCTGGATAGACGGGCACCAGAAAAGCATGAGGCTGCCTCCTTTCCTCTGATGTTAACTGGGGGAAAATGCTGTGTTTTGACCCAGTACTGAAATAAGATTAGAGATCATCGCGTCCCTCGGGGACTCGCACGGGACGGCGATGTTACGTCTGCCAGTTCTGAGTGTTGTGCACGGAGAGCCAGTGACTAACCAAGGGTCAAAAGACTTGTTATTGTACTGGACCATTAATTAGTGATTAGTTGGGGCAAAGTTTAACAAAAAATAAAATGTCACCTGGATGAGACATCAAAAAGACCTCATGAAAAGTAGATAAGCCGGACAGGTCAGTCTTGATTCACGCTTTGCTTTTGGGTCAGATGTGTGCACACGCATAATACACGTCATATACACAATAACTAAATCTGTAAACAGGACTCAGGATAATACAAAGAGGGCATTAATACAGGGTTCATGATTATATAGTGACCTGATGCACTAATTACCCAACCATCACCCTGCCAAAAATCAGCCAGTAATGGGAAAAAAATCAAATAAACATTATAATTTAAGCCCTATACGCCTTATACGCAAATCCTAATAAGACAAACCCTTTTTTGAGAACATCCACAGGGCTCATAGAGAATGACGCAGTTGCACAGCTAATTTAAATAACTTTAAATCCTGATGTTAATCCTTTTTTTACCTCTTCCAGCAGTGAACACATCTCAAAGTGCACGTGAGGGGATTAGACAAGCGACCAGCAGGATGGAAACTGCCCCCTGAATCAACACTGAATGGTAATTATGGACGCAAACCCAGCCTTGTAGACAAACAGCAGCGATAAGCCCGCGGGGTACACATCCGCTCTCCTACCGTCAGGCAGCTGTCCAGGGAGAGCCTCTTCAGCAGCTCCTGCTTCTCCAGGTGCCGGCTCGGGGTCATGGCTGGCGGCCGCTGGCCTCTCCGTGGACCTCCGTTGCTCCCAGCAACAACTGAACCGAACAGGGGAGGTGAAAGATCACAATGTCAGTCCTGCTGGGTTTACGCCCTGCCTGCACGTGAGGGTGCCATGAGTCAGCGGGCAGTAAAGCCACCCAGAGGCCGTAAGCCTACACCCCTCCCGCCAGCCTCCTCCTCCTACTCACTCCCGATGACCTTTGAGTTTGGAGTCGAAGCCTGACCGGTCTTCTCTGCAAGCCTGGGAGCCGTTAAGATCCTGGACCCGAGGATCTTAAGGAAAGCTGATGTTTTCAATCATCTCGCTCACTCTCCCCCTCTAACCTCTAACCCCAGTAACCTTACTCGCTATTTTTCTGATCTCTGCCAAAGCAGTCAGGAAGCCAGAGCGCCAGGCAATAGGAATCCAACAGGAAGACACACGCTATTCTTCTTGTACACTCCTCCTTTACGAACCATAGCTACCACGCTGGCCATTTGCCTCCCTGAAAGGAAGAGGGCGGAGGTCAGAGGGCATAGATCAGGCGAAGGTTAGGCATGCCTGGGGGTATTCGAGTATACGAGTGCCAGACGTGTGCGTGGAGTCAGAGACAGCCAGAAAACCTACATCTGTTTCTCCTCCGCTGTGACTTGAGGAGCTCAAGCATGAACGAGGAGACACATGCCTTTTTCGTCGCTTCAAAGCCACCCTTGTGACGTCTGATAATCCTGTATTGTTTACCTTCTCACCAATCGCCATATGAACACCTTCTGTTTCAAATCACTGTAAAAGTCTTCCTCTTGAATTCATCCTGCTTCACAGAGGAAGTCGGGCATCTAAATGTCACAGTAACCCCACACAATCCCTTTGTGTCCGTCATCAGCTGAACCCACCGCCACACACACACACACACACACACACACACACACACAGGCTTTAGAAAACTACCCAGTTCAACCCTCTCTGGAGCCCAGCTCTCCAGCAGCAGCAGCACAATGCCAACAAAGTGCCCATCGCCGTTCAGCACCTCTGAGGGCACCAGGCACGGCCCACCTTTATTATGAGATCTTTGGGGGCCCCGATCGTAACGCCCCTGCCATAACAGGTTTATGCAGATTTTTCCTGGCTCTCACGCGGCACCCCAGTGCCACCATCTGGACCAGCCTCACACTGAGCAGCGGTGCGAATGCGCACATCATCACGCTGGATGGTGCGCATGTGTGAGGAAGCAGAAGCCAGTTCAGCTGCAGCGTGGTTGCAGGAGAACAGTCAGGCCTTCCAGTGACTTTCCATATGCTCATGGAAACACACGACCAGATCGGAATGGGTTCAAATCCCAGCCAAGGCTCAGGCACTGTATACTATTCACTCACGAAGGGGGCAGACGGAACAGAAACTGAATTCTAACGGAGAAAAATCGGGTGAAAACATGGTATTAGCATTAACCCAACATGCTGACCCCTCATCTCTCCCTGTCCTTCACCCTGACCTGCCAGAATCCCCTGCTGGCCCCCCATCAGGCACACACCCGCAGGCCATCTCCTGTAAGGCATACCAGGCAGGGTCAACAGAGACAGAGTACATGAAAATGGCCACCCCCCATGGCTCCTGCCACTATAGGATAATAACCGTGTGTGACAGCCTCTCAGCACACGTGCAGAGAATTAGCATGCGACTTTGAGACGCACACTGCGCATCTAGCAACGCTAATCACAGGCTTGACATTTGCCAATGATGTCATTTCCCCGAAGGAATTTCGAGAGGCAGACAGCCAGTTGCGTAAGGCGGTGAGCGCGTGTCCCGGAGGCACACAGTCAGGCCGCGGCTGCTACTGCTCCATCTCGTCGATCGGTTACAACCTGTGCAGCCGCTTTCCCAGCAGATGCCTTCCCGATCAGCCGCACCCACCCTGAGCGTGAGAGAGATTGCAGTCTCCACGGAGTCGTGTCCACAGCACTCTAACCCAGGGACTGGAGCCAAGCTTATTCAACTCCCCAAAACACCCTCCCCCCGGTGGCACTGAGACTCAATTTCACTTTTCCTTTTCAACTCCTCTAAACCCTCTAAAACAGCAGCAGACTGATGGACTTTTATCCAACACGAGTCCCCTGAACACACCGGAATATTCCAACACCCATAATGCCTGCCCATGTAAGGACCCCTACTAAACATAATATTTATCTTATTGCATCTTATTGCCAGTGATACAGCAAACTAAGGAGAATACACCTGAATTTTAAAACTGAAAGAGAAGACTTTGCCAAAATAAAGATTTTTTTTTCCCCGTGTTGGAATAACATGGATCCTTTTTGCCTTAGTCTTCATCTCAATTTTGCTTAACATATTTACATTTATCTGCTTAGCAGATGCTTTTTACCCAAAGTGATGAAAGATCGAGAAAGCAGGGTCAGGCAGTCCCTGGGGCAATTGGGGTTAAGGGCCTTGCTCAAAAGGCCAACTGTGAAACTACTCTGTCGACATTAGGATTTGAACTGGCGAGCTTCCGATCATGAGCACAGCATCCTAACACGTGTGTGTGAGATTATCACACAGGCTGTGACCTCGGCCATTACCACTGAGGAACGTCTGTTAGGTTACAGGACTGGAGGGAACTGCGAGCCACAGTTCACCTACTATCCTCACTCCATGAGAGAGACAGATGGCACATGGCATCGGTTAAGCAAACCCACCAGCAAAACAAAAAGTGGACACAGCACTCAGAGGTGCAGAGGACGCCACTCGCAGTCCCCTCATTGATCGATACAGTACCTTGCAGGCATCACGAGAGCCACAGCACCACAAAGTCCGAAGCAGCTTCTGTCTGAATGAGGCCACACTTGGCACACGCATAATGAATCAGCGGGGGGAGGGGGGTACAGGCCAATGCGATTCAGGGCCCATTCAGAGGTGGGTGTTCAGGAAGTCTGAGGGCAGTGTGAAGCATGCGTTGCAGGTAACACCTCAAAACACAATGCGGTGCAGAGCCCACAGAGGGCGCCAGCGGGGAGAGGGGATTCATGAACGAGGACAGAAGCGGATGATGATCCCGGAAGCCCAGGGACCTCCATCTGTCACCTACACAAGTCCCCCAAAACTCAAGACAAGGGGACAGAACAGGGCAGGCCCCTGCCTGGACTTCAGAGGCCAGCCAGCCGCCACCGGACCCCCGAGGGACCCGAAGCGGCTTGCTGGCACTCAAGCAGGAGACCAGGTGCAGGAAAACGGCGATGCTTCTGCCGAGAGAGAGTTGTAATAACAAACGGCTTCCCTGATGAGCTTAAAGCAGCTCGGTGACGGGAGACACCCATGTGAAAACAGAGACCTGTGCCAAGTCACACTCACATTCCTGCCTTTATATCTGGGTCCAGAGAGGAAAGTCCTTATTTTGGCAAATGGTTTGTTGCCACACATTATCATTCCTTTCAGGGAGAATCTGGCATAAAACAACTCATTTGTCTCACTCATGTGGACTATTAAACCTCACTTTCAGTACTGACCCCACCCTCCTCTAATGAAATATCAACCAATAACTTTTAACTAGCCCACTGCCAGAACACAATGTCTCGACAGGGTGTCGATAACAACCATCACCACTTTTATTGCGGACCACGACGCCCCCATTGCACAGCCTGGAAACCTAGGTAGGCATCTCCCTGTAACTCCGAAGGCAGCAGCCAACAGCAGCCAACAGAAGCACAGTGAAAAGGTCAGCGTTTAAAGGCATACTGGGGGGGAATGGCCAGGAAATGAGCAAAAGGCCTTTGGGCCTTTGAAGCTCGCTGTATACAAACAGCGGCACGGCCTGTCGGGTGTGGAGGAACAAACAGGGAACTCTTTGTAGGGGGAGCCAGACAAACGCAATCGGGTCAGAAGGAGAGCCCCAGTGTCACCAACTTTGGTCAGCTGTCTGGCGTGAGATTTTCCATTCAAGACAAGTCTGCATATGCATTTACATGTATGTAACAGTTTTATTACCTTGTTAATAGTCTGTAGGATTTGCAAACTGCCCCAACACTTTTGATGTAGCTAATTTTAGGTGTATAATGTTATAATATAGATTTACAGTTCTTGCGTGAGCGCGAGAGTCTGCAGCCCTGATCACAGGAGACACAGAATAGTCTGGAATAAGCGGCGCCTTCAGACGGACCCCCGCGGATCCGCCCCGACTCGGTAACGTGACAGGCACGCTTCCATTCAGTCTGAATGCGGCGATTGTTCACATTGTCACCAAAGCTTCAAGTCAACCACAAACTAATGAAAAGCCACATGGTCAGCCCCTTAAAACACCTCTTCGTGTACTCATCACTTTTCAAGATAGAAATAAATATGTCTGGTTGCACTTTTCTTTGTGTTCTGGAGCACCTACATGAAGATTATAGGATGTTTAAATTTGCTCGTCACTTTCTCCCCCCAAACCATTTTCTTAATATTAAGTAGCACAAACAATCAGTGAGACAGACAGCAACCAGCAGCAGCTGTGACGCGGGGAAACTCCCACGGTTTCACCCTTAAGTCATGCAGAAGTCCGCACCCCGGATACAGCTGACTCATCCTGGTGCCCAAAAGCCCGAGGGAAGAGTTGCTCCTGGCCGCTGTACCCGCGACAGGTACCGGACCTGTAGGCAGCCTGGCAGCCCCGACGCCGTCCGGTAGGAAAGGCTGGTTTCCTGCAGCGAACCCAGCCTTAGAAACCACGCGGCATCCTGACCCACAGGCAGCGGGCTTCCTGCCCGGCCGGTCCTGCTCAGCACAATGCCCCGTGCGAAAGCAGTCGGAGACCGGGCGGCTGAAAGGAGACGGTCCGTCTCCGGGTATCTGCGCGTTAGAAAGCCTCGATGCGGATATAAGCGCAGGAATCGGAGCCTTGGCTTTGCGACGTGACCGCCAACCCGCGCGTAGCTTAAATCGCCCGAAAACTGCAGCCAAAACCGCAGAAAAAGTTCTTTAAAGTCTGCACGGAGCAGTAGATCGGTATGCGGCTGGCGGCGTAGCTGACCGTGCCGCTTTCCCGGGAAAGCGGCTCTTTAAAGTCCGCAAACGCCAGATCGGCTCCCCCGGCCGCGTTCGGAGCGCGCAGCTAACCGCTTACTGCGGGACGGAGAATCCCACGCCGCTGTCAGAGCCCCGCCGCTCACCCCCTGCATCCCCCGGAGTGCCACCGAAGCGGCATGGCGTTATTACCTCTTCTCTCGGTCGCTGCGGCTCTTCAATGCTAGAAAGCAGCGCACCCCCTTTTCCTGAGTCCGCCTGCAGCCGTGGCAGGAGCTGCGCGGAGCGGCATGTCGTTGTGGAGCCCGGCCCAGCGGCTTTTAAAGGAGGCGTGTGACCCACAGCCCGGCTGCCAGCTTCCTCTAGAGATGACTGAATGCCATCAGGCAGTCTTTTCCCAGAGCCCCCAGTGCCAAACCCTGTCAGCGCTACTGGGATTTATCACCGCTGTGGCAACAGTTATATTCAAACTAGTTCTGCCCCGAAGTCATTTTTCTCTTTCTTAGGAACATACCCAAATGTTGCCAGTTTGTTGACAAACATGAAGCAGCCACAGTTCAAAAGAAATGTTGTGAAATCAAAGTCACGTATCAGTTGCACATTTACTGAGCTTATTTAATGAATTAACCTAATTAATTGATAACTCCGGGAAAGAAACGTCAAGACATAAGGTGTGGTTAGAAGATGGCGAAGAACATCACAGATTTGTGGGGGCAAAGATGGCAAGACCCTTATCAAAAAGTGATTGTGCGAGGCTTATGGTTTCCGGGCGGCAATATAAGAGAACAGGCATGCAAAGATTATGACGGGAACTGCAGCACACATTCTTCTGAGATAATCGAAGGTCTGCATTCAGCATCCATGTGTTCTTTCAACCGCATTGCTAGGGAATGACAGCTTAGAGCAGTAAGGATGAGTGTCATCCCAAAGGGAGTGAAATGAATGAGTGAATGAAATAAAGGGCGCATCTGTGTGAAACTGAACAGCAAGGCTTACGTTGCATTTCTCAGCTTCCTGCTTGTTTGTTTGTTTGCTGTGTTTTTTTCCTTTTCAGCAAAGCTGACAAGGCAATAATCCATCTAATATACGAGCCAAGGCACAAATCCAGAGGCCACCGTTTCCAGAGCAGAGTTCCAGTCGCTCAAAGCCAAAGATCAGGCTTCCCCCGGGGAGACGCAAGGAAATGAGAGCGGCATAGACCACAGCAATTAATTTCAGATCTGGCCAGGAGAACGCAGCCTTCCAGTGCCAGTTTGTCCAGCATACAGTAACAAGCCCTGGCCAGCAGTGTAGGGTGATGCAGAGATGTGTATTAGCTGAACATCAATGACATCAAACTTCATTGCCATGGATTCAGACTAATGTTCCAAGCCTGCACATGTGTTATGTCACTTATGTCCATCCGTTGTGTTTGAGATCAGTCCATGAAAACACTGACACGCACACTGCACTGTACAGTACTGTGCAAAAGGATATTATGTTTAAATGATCTGTTTTTGTGTCAAACTATGATGTCTGTCAAAGTATGTCAGCTTAGCCATTTCAAACCCTCTCCTAAAGTCACCCCAATGTTTGCAGCAATCGTGCAATACACCCATGTATTTTATGACTCAGCCACTAGCACAACTTGCTTGGCTGATCAGTACCTCATTGAGTTATTTAAGTTAATTAATTGAGCTGGTGGTGAAATTTAAGTAATACCATATTTTTGTAACGGCTGAGTTTTGGTAATGGTGGCCCTGAGGAGAGGTTTAGGAACTGAAGCGGTGTTCTTTTAGCCATCCAACAGGATATCAGTAACATTTTGGAGATATCCTTGTTCATCTTTATTTTATCATCGTTAATTTTCATACAATCAAATGTTGTGATTTTTTTCCTAAGCATACATACTTACTATCCAGTTAAATAGCTTTAAACATTTTCAATGACTAAGACTTTTGCACAGTACTGTATATAACACATAGCAGGTGACCTCTTTCTAAGAACAATACGCTAAGGTCTATCGCATCTACATTAGGTGCTACGTAAAGTAAATTATCTTAATGTTGTATTGCGTTAAATTACCCTAACACAGTGTTACGATGAGTGTAAACAAACAAGGAATAAAGATGTTTTAATTAAGGAGCTGCGTCTGAATAACAATGCCCATCCTCAGCCCCGCAAAAACAGCCCCCCCCCCACCACGCCAAGCCAGCATTGGGAGGACCCAGTCCCATCCCAGCCCCCATTCTCAGCTTATTACAAACAAAACACTGGTGCTCTGGCCCCCAGGCTAATGCCCTGCCAGCCACCGTGAGATGCAGTAAAACAGGAAAACAGGAGCCGTGCGTCGAAGCACACCGGCTGCGGAAATGTAATTAATAACAAAAACTACCTTAAAATGGGTTTTAAGGTCCCTGTGAACACGTACTGCCTGCTTTGAGAATTAGGGAGTGAAAAAGCGGCTCCATGTCAATTTCACTCCCGAAAGTTGATAAAGTTTCAGCTGATAGTGTCAGGTTTGAATAAACTCAAGTGTGCCTGATACCAACACCACAACACTAGAATGTTTTATGTCCCTCACTGTTATAGGAGAAATTCCTGCTGACTGAATGTAAACATGATGAGGTAAAAGCCCACTGTTAGTGTGTGTCCAGTGCAGAAAGTCATGTAACCCACAGAGTCAAAAGAATATATATATAAAGTAAATAAAAAAGTGCAGTTTTGCTTGGACAGTGAGCGTGGAGTCAGGCTTCTCCCTTCTTCGGGAGGAGAACATTCACTCTCATCCCGGCTGGTAGGGAAAGCACAGCATCGAAATGCACCAAAGAAAACAGTGGTGCACAATCCTGCTGTCTCAATGCTGCTATTACGGTTAGCAGGAGCGCCTCGGCGGCGGACGGCGGCCCAGAGCTCCCAGGGAAAAACGCAGGAAAAGAAGGGGGACGTGCATTCCCGGACTGAGACTTGGCCCGGCAGCACGAGGACGTTGCGAGGCCTGACACAGCGACCATCTCACTTACCGTTGTTTGCCATGAGCCATAAATATGAAGTTCTTCAAGCGATAAATAGCTTCTGAAAGCTCTGCGAAGCCCATGTGTCCTCCAGGCCTTAACTTTCTCTACAGATCTATAGAAGCCAGCTGTATATCGAAGCCAGACAGCGGTCACATGACCACCGGCAAGGAGACCAAGCAACAGTTTAAATATAACCTGCATGCAGTTTTATTCCCCATAAAACCACGCTTTGGGCCAGATGCCACTCGATATTTAAATCTTCTCCATAAAACACAGTTTAAAAGACTGCAGAGGAGCCCTTGGGGGCTTATTGCTGGGTGAGGGAAGGCAGAGAGGCAGCGGCAGGGTGATTAGTGTGCTTAACGGCACACAGCACTCACGCCCAGCCTCTTGGCGACGCTCTCGCTGCCCCGGGCATCAGAGTGCCTCTCGCACACAGAGATCCCGTGAATGAGAGGTCTGTTCGGCCAGCCCGCGGCAGGGAGGCAGAGCCCCCGCAGCACCAGCCCTTTCATAGCATCACCGAGATACCGCCATGGAAACAAACAAACTTCCGTCGTGAGAGAACAAATACGGGCCTGTGCTGCGGGATCACTCATGACCGCAGACACGCGCCGCATAATCGGCAAGGCCGATTTTGCCAGGGTAGGGCGTTTAAATCCCTCGTAACAAATCATCATCCTTATTAAATAAACTGAAAAGAAAGTAATACAACCGCTGTGTGTGCACCCTCGTGAACGGAGTGGCTTTAGGAAGAGGAGAGGGGTGTGTTTTCTGCAGAAACAGGGCTGGAACAGACAAGGCATTTAAAGGTATGCAACAAACCCAACCCTCCATAACCGAACCCTGACCCTAATGTGACAAAACCTCATAGCTCAAGTAAAAGAAATTCCATAAGCAATCTAAGTAATGCACTTAAAAAACTGTGTGAGGAGATTAACCAACAACTAATACAAGCTAAATGATGGAATTTCTGAACTGAAACAAACAATAATGACATTCCAGTGTGGTCTAAGTTATTCATCTATGTCTATGTATCTATGTTTAGTTAATAAATAGTTCTTATATGACTGAAGACAGCTGAAAATTGTCTAACAAACTCTTTTACAAGTTCTTCAGAATTACTGCTCCAATACCAGATCTGACGCAAGGTACTGTGCTCCAATTTTTGCCCATGAAAACATCACAAATTGTGTGAATGTTGGGCTCTGCCCGCTTCATTCCAGAGATCCCTCTTTCCACTCGAGATTCCCAGGAGATAGCAGAGCATTTGTACATTTCTAACCCCTTGCCTCATTTGCTTTGTGGAACAGAAAATGTTTGAAAGCTTCGCCCATGTTTCAAAGAGGGAGTGGAATGTGGGGTAATTACGAGTGTCATCGACGGCCCCAGCAGGCATCGAGGAATGTCCCGATTAACAGCAGAATCCCAGGCAGGCCGGAACTGGGATCAGTGCCCTGAGACCAACGGTCCGAAGAACAAGGGAGGAAAATTAGGAAAATACTAAAATGAGGGAAATATTCATCAGGCCAGTCAGACTAATTAGATCAGCCGGCTAGCATTCTTGGTGGAAACATTACAGTCCATCAAGATAAGAGGAGAATTAAACAATTTAATCCAGTAAAATGTTAGTGATTTCATAACAACTTAATTAAACATAGACAGGAGATAAACATGCAGCTGTCTAGAGCCTGCAGCAATCAGACAGTTACGCCCAAAACTGCCTTTGTGTCATTTATCGAGGACAATTAGAAATCAGAAAATCCATGGCTTGGATACACACCTCATGTTCTTTGTCTAAACGCCTGTCACTACGAGAAATTTTAATCGTTCTGAAGTAACGATAAAGAGATTAACTACTCAGTGCTGTCCAGGGGGAAAAAATAATAATTTAAAAACAGCTGAGAAAGAAGCAAGAATCCCAATCTGCAGGGCTGCACCGGATCTGCTCTGTCAGTCTAAAATGTGAGAGGCACACTGGAAGACCAGGAGAGGTCAGCACCACAGATTCTAACGTTCCCGAGAACGGGAAAAAAGAAAACGTTTCATAACATTCCTGAGCCTGAAGAGATTTTGGCTCATAGATTTGGTTTCCAAATAACGATTTTAATAATGACTCAGGTTGGGTGTGAAGCGGAACAGAGAGTGATTTGATGCTCTGGAGATACCTGCTCTCAGCTAGACTCCCTACCAACTGTCACACTGCAGATTTCACCTCAACAAAGATAGCTTGTTTCAGGAGCGACTGAAACATCATTAAATAACATAAAGCAGTGCGTTTTCTTTGGGGACTGAGCTAATCTCTCGCATGAGGCTGAGCCAGACAGGACCCATCATGTCATACTCATGACAGGCTCATGGTCAGTCTTAATCTCTAAACCATCCTGAGCGGTTTTTATTAGTCTGGATAATCCGATCGTGGTTAGCTCCTCCCTAGCTATAGATCGGTTACCAAGACAAAATATATTTTTTATGCTTTAAGCAGAATCCTGGCAAAATAAAATTAAATGTTTAGGATGAGCATGTACCCTTGCAGCAGCTTAAATTTATTTATTACAGCTGGTAGCTGCACGTCTCCAGAAACTGTGGGGCCCTCATTGTAGAATAAGGCCAGGGGCCACCACTCATCCAGCAGCATGTTGTGGATGATTCCATGTCCACATTCTCTTCAGTAAGGCGTTTCTGTCACAGGCTGACGCTAACCCAGAAAAAGGTTGGTGGGGGGGGCGCTCTCAAACCGCAGCACAGGTGCCCAACTCCGACCTCCCTAGCCCCCAGGCCGATCCTCAGCGTGTGCCTGGAATAAAAGCAAACCAAGAGTGTGCCGAAGTGTCCTGTCAACATTTCTATATGGTGCCATGGCTAGGCACCCTGCCAGCCGCCCCGCCATGACAAACCCAAATCCCCCCTCCCCCCCAAGGGGGGATACGGGGAGTGTCCCTCCTCACCCCTGCCTTTGGAGAGGCAGTACAAAAGGACCTGGGCCATAATACGAGAGCAGCCCCTGAGAGGGGGCTGTGAATGGGCCAGGATTATTATACCGAAGCTGGGGAGGGGTGGGGGGCTGGTTCCAGGCTGCGGCTTGTGCAACTGGCAGCTAAGCTGAAGAGGATGCATTTTAATAAGATTAGTATTGGGGGTGGGGAAGCAGGACTGTTTGGCTATCGTTTACATGAGGGGGACAAGGACCGAGGCGGCCAAGGGGACAGAGAAACAGAGAGTGGCCCGGGTTGGGGGTTCAGCTTCCGGGGAGGCCTTTTCAGTGTCAGATTGGAGGACAGGGCCTAATTCTTTATGAGGCTACCATGTCAAGCTGCATTTAGTGCATACAGGAGGTAAGAAACTACCCATAATATGAACAAAAGAGCAACGTAAGTAAGTACCGACTCATAACATGTTTTCAATATACTAATTCTGGTGTTGTTCCACATTCAAGCACGGCATGTTCCAGAGGCACAGAGCCGGGGCCATCATTTCTGAGCAACGTGGGCCCCGATTCCACAGGGCAAGTCACCCAAAGCAGGACGGACACTCCCTGGTACAGATGAGGAGCACTTCAGTGCTTAATGACCTAGAAGGGGTGAACTGAAAAGCGGTACAAATAAAGCACGCCAGAATGTGAAAGGTAACGCTCACGGTTAGGGATGCGGTTAGCCTCTAGGGGAAATGGGGGGAAAGCAGCAGAAACAGATGAAGTATTATACAAATTACCCACCAGAATAAAAACTCCAGCAAAAGTATATACGGTATGCAATTATTTTTAAAGAAACTTTGTAATTTTTTCTAAATAATTAATAATGTTCATTAATATTGAAGCAAGAACTGTTCAAATTTATGTAGGTCATGCACATAGGTAAAAATATAAGTAATCCTGTTTCAGCCATGACTGATTCAGAAATGCTTTAAGTCAAAAAATGATTCCAGGCCATTAAAATCACCAAGCGCAAACCCTGAAAATGATTTTATCTCACAGATGTTATTATACTCACATTCTGAGGGCAGACACTATATTTCATTGTTCTAGCAAGCAGGCAACATGTAAGCAGTATTTTGGAGTCTCGTGATATTTATGGTCTGTTGTGTTATTAGATTTAGTGGGATGCAATGGTGACATCTATAGGCTGTTGTAAGCATTACAATGACTGTAGGCCTTAGGTAATGCAACAATTACAAGGAAAATGAGACAAGCAAAGGCATGTAAAACTGCATTTCTTCTGAATGCAGTTTTGCCATTATTTGTTGCCACATGTCCACGGTTTTTCCTGTTGTTAGGTAAGAGCCCTATTGTGTCATGGACCTTGGCCCTGACATCCACATAGCTTTCACGAGACTTCAATTGCTGATGACAGTTAACCAGAACATGGAGAAGGATGACAGACTGAGACTCACCTGTCTTTGTCTTTTCTTGCACACTCCCATGGGAAAGTGGCCGGAGTCTCTCTTCGGCGCCACCAAACGCGGTGTCCCCCTCTTTGAAGTCCTGCTCTCCCGGATCCCTGGTCCTCTTTCAGTCATCTGAGAGAAGCCCTTGTTTTGCACCAGTAGGCTGAGATGGGATGGGACTGAGTCGACACTGTGGTGACAGAGCTGTGCTCTACTGGGATCATCAAAGGCACCCATCCACTGGAGTTCCAGGGAATCTCTGTTCTTCCTGCACAACCAGGGAGATGGTAGGGGATAGTCTGCGTTTGATCTATAATCCCATGACAAGATGCGGAAATCCTCATCTCTACAGAATGAATAACTCAAAAGACAAAGTAATTTTGGAGTTTTAATTGTTCTAACTGGATGTGGAAAAGTAGAGATGAACTTTCTGTTTGTGGATTGTTCTGTATTTATTATATTTGATTTGACTTTCCTTATAAATTGATCACACATTCCAGTTTTTGAACTGGGATCTTGAAAACCCTAAATAAATTAAGCTCTTATGGTATGGGCTAGGGGCAGCATGGTGGTGCAGTAGTTAGCACTGTTGCCTCATACCTCTAGGACCAGGGTTTGAGTCTCCACCCAGGTTCTATGTGTGTGGAGTTTGCATATTCTCCCTGTGTCGTCGTGGGGTTCCCCCCCCACAGTCCAAAAACATGCTGTGGCTGATTGGAGTTGCCAAATTGCATGTAAGTGTGAGTGTTCCCAGTGATGGGTTGGCACCCCATCCTGGGTTGTTCCCTAACTTGCACCCGCAGCCTCTGACATAGGCTCCAGACCCCAACTGGGATAAGCAGTTACAGAAAATGGATGGTATGGGCTAAGAAAATACATAAATCAACATTCAGATGAAGAAGATATAGTACATATTGGCTAGGGTGAGCAATACAGCTCTGGAAAAAATTGAGACCACAGCAAAATTTTCAATTTTCACTCATTTCTCAATTTATGGGTATGCACCTGTGTAAAATACACATTTATTTTGCAAATTCCAGCCTGGCTCTTCCCTGCTTCTCATTGATGAAGGGCTTTTTCCTTGCTTTATGGGTCTTCAGTCCTGTTGCTAGGAGTCTGTTATGAACTTCCCCAGCAGTGCATTTCACACCACTTAATGTTTCCCATTCTTTTTGAAGGTCACTTGAGAGCATCCTCTGATGACAACCATCTCTGGCATTAGAAAGTTGCCTCTGACTTCTACCTGCCTGGTTTACGGTCGTTCTCAGGGTCTCCTGCTTCACCTTATTCTTGTGTACTGCCGTCTTAGAAACTTCGAGCCTGGAAGCAGCCTGCCTCACAGTGTAGCCTTCTGCCAGCCGAACCGGAATTAAACCAGAATTTTCTAGAGCTGTATATGTTTATATGGAAATATATATAGTGAATGTCCATCATAAAGCATGCTAAAAGACATTGAAGGAAGTGTACCTGAGTGTTATGGGGAAATCCCTGATCTAATGCCTTAAAGTTTTGTCTGATCACTTTGACAGGGAATCAAGAGCAACATGTCTAACAGCTTGCTCTAAAACACCATTTTTCAATCTGACAGTCATCCCATAAATATTTGTATGTCCCACCAAAGACAGACAGGTACCAATATAAACACTAAAACAAATAATCAGGAAATGCAGTTTACGGGATGCAGTTAACCAGGTATGCAACACAGTGTCAGAGTAATCATTAACCATTTCAAGAAACGCAAGGCAGGGGACACCCTGAATGAGGTACCAGTCCTTCACAGGTCACGTTCACACTACAGGCAAGTCACCAATTCATCTAAGCCTGCCAAGATTGTAGTTTAAGGGAAAAAATAATAAGACTCCATACACAGAGAGCTCAGGCAGGAAGCTAATGCACCAAATTTTATTAAAAATAAAGTCATTAGTGACCAGTATTTGATGACCATAACAGCTATGCAGACATGGAATATTATTACATGTTTGCATGGTATGAATTGATAGTATTATTATAAACAGTATTATTTAATACACTTAAAACCAAAACAGGACCCAAACGGGAATCAGGGCAGGAACCAAACCCACAATTCATTGACATTTCTTATTTAGCAATAATTTTGCCAACTTGACCATTAAGAACATTGGATCAAGAAGACTTTATACCACATGAGAAAAAGTATCTTCAACCAAATAACTATTGGAACAGAGGTCGTACTTCTCATATCAGAACTCTGAGCGCCCCCTTCAGTCATCAATGCAACATTACAAAAACAACAATAATAACAACATGGTTATAACCATGCATGGAGGGCTGTCAATGTATTCATTTTAAAGCCATAACATGTTACTCTGTATTATGTTAATGTGTTAATTCTGATACCCCAGTGGGAAAATAGTAACAGCAAATATTTTTAATAGAGATGTATTATTGGCAAACTTGATGGAAAAAAAGAAAGTAGGGGAAAAAAACTACATTTAATGCACTGCTGAAGCATCCTAATGTATACTAAAAATTATGACTGGTAGGGACTGGGTATGCACTGGTGAGTAAATTGTTTATTAATAACTGATATACTGAAAATAACTTTTTTCATTGTGATTTATTATTGTAAGGTGTGATGGCTTTTGGGTTGTCTCTCTGTGCTTGAAGATTACATTGTAAACTGTGGGCTAGTGAAAATTTTCCTGGGCTAGTATATTTTTACTGAACTAGTCCAGTTGGCTAGTAATAAAATAATTTAAGTTCCACCCCTGGCATCATGATAGACTTAGATGTTTCCAGAAGTCAACTCTAGTGACAAGCAGAACTGGCAGTAGCTTAGGGGCCCCAAATTACCGGTGTTGTGAAGGAGCCTGAAAAATCTGAACCAGCCATGCTTAACATATATATTTAACACATATAAAATAAAGGAATATAATATGACACTATTGATTTGATATTAAACCTCATTTAAAAATTCGTTTTCAAATTTTAATCATAAAAAGTCCATGTCGATACTCATTCCAATTTAACGTGCAACGGTAACATTTTGGCGTTTGAATTAGATTAATTACATCTTTTTTTAATGCATGTAATAATTTGAAAAGTCATCCACATAAATCATTTAGTATGTCATTTTTCTAAAACCTTTGCATCCAAATACAGTACTTCAGATCGCATGGAAATTCACGTCATAGATAAGTACAAAAAAAAGGCAGAAAGTAGCCAATGATCTTTCAGACCGGTTCGGTGACTAATGAGATGGTTGTTAAGGAAGTTACGTCAGGTTCAAACAATGTTCGGGAGAGAGATCCGCTTCATCCTAGCAACGATAAGTCGTCCGGTCTTTCATTTCCCGTTAGTTATTTCCGGGATTTTTGTACTAAAACAAAAGTCAACCAAGAGCTGTGAGAATATGCTTCTTCTTAAGTTTAAAAACGGGGCCTACACAATTACAAAATCCTTTGTCCCGAAACATTAAGAAGTGTTTTTCCGCGATGTTCCCCTTCTCTACTCCCCGTGTTTCCTAAGAGTGCCTCCAATCTTACCATGGCCTATACTATGATGGTGGATGGATTTTAAAATAAAGATGTTTTAACTTTGCTGGGTTTCTCATGACATAATTGCCCGGAATCCAACTTTCTAACGCCAATTCATCTCAGTTTAAAACATACAACTAAACTAACCGTATAGTCCAAGCTCTGCAAGAGATATTATTACTTTACCACCTTCTGGTGTCTGAGGAAAAGGAAGTATTTTATTTATATTGCACCTTTATAGAATAAAAGTCTTCAAGTGCGTCAGATGAAATAAACCAAAGATATTGTTACATAAATACTTTTATTGGTACATAAAAGTTTTCAAACGCCTTCATTAGGGTCCACACTGTTGGCTGATCTAATGTCCTCGGGTAGAGTGTTCCACAATACAAACACCAACTGAGTATGCATCCAGAGTAACCTACATCCAGGGGTGCAGCTACTCACTTTTTCGGGGGTATGCAACAACAATTTTGGCGCCCCCCGATTTTGGCAACCCCCCCCCAAAAAAGGTATAAAAAAATGCCCGTTTTAGAGTTCACTTACTGAAGTTTATTTAAACAGATTTAAAATTTTTCCATCATAGTTCATACCTGTTGCTGTCTTTCACCCACATCAACATTTTTTGGCGCATCCCTTTACACGC